>KV751325.1:4183022-4238082 GCA_001698575.1 Mola mola
GTAAAGTACAGAGGGGAGCAGTAGAATCACTCCAGTGCATGTTGAATCCGAATCCCAAATCAACAGGCCTGTTAAAACATGAGTGATGAAGGAGAGGGTCTGCATTTTGTCACTTTAGAATTATGGTATAAGAGCGGCTGCTGTTTTGATTTCATTTCTTGCTCTGTTGACAGCTGTATTGTGCTTTTTCTCTTGGCAGGTTTAAAGTGCTCTTGTCTGGGCCATCATATTAGACTTTGCATAAAATAAACATGAACAATAAAAATGACCATCACATCCACTCTGTTATGTAAATACGTGTCTCGTTTCATTGTGTTTGATTTCTTTCCTGACAATGAAAAAGCGTGGGTAAATTCTATAGTTAAGATCTTGCTTTCTGTAGGTGCTGCTTTGGTCTATGTTTTTAGAGACCATCCTAATCCTTACAGTGTACTTTCTGGCAAGAAGTATGTATATAAAAAAATATAACAGCATTTTCTTTTCATGGGATAAAAATATCTGCAGCCATACTGACTTTTCTTCTTTAAAGAGGCAATTTCTAATATCATTTTCTAATATTATTTACATTTCGATTCGAATGGTTTGAAAAATAAACAAATCTTATCAATATAATGTGTGATGCTCTGCCCAATATGTCTCTGCATGCTAATCAACTAGCTGTTGCCTTGTAATGGTGAATCACTGTCATTGTGGCCTCGAGTGTGCCACACTAGTGGATGAAGAAGGGCTGCCCTGAGGGCTTTTCATTCATGTCCTAACCAATCCCAAACATCGCCTGATAGTGGGACGATTTTCCGACCTCACAGATAACTCTTGCTGAGTAAGAACATATAGTTTAATGCTTGAACTTGCAACATTTATTTCTGACTAGCAAAATCTAAATTTTACCCTTTATCTTGTGTACAAGTCATGAAAAAAAACTAAAAAAAAAAAAAAGTTTAAATTGTATTTAATGTATTAGTTTGATGTGGATGTTTTTCTTGCTACTGTGCTGCTGCTAAAACTGATCTAAGCAAGCTCTGTACGTAAACTACAAACAGATGCCACAGGTAAAATTATAGTGGACTTTACATACTTGTTTTGCAGTTAGTAGATGCCTTTGTTCACAACATTAGCATTGATATGAGTCTGGATTTGAGTTCAATATACATTTTTGGGGATATTGCATTATTTATTCCACATACTTGAAAGTACATACGAACACTACACGAACACTAGAACAGCTGTCATGGGAAGGGGTAAAATACTGCCCCTTTTTCAGTCAGTGCATGTAGCCGGCAGAGTTTACAAGTTGCTCCTTGGAAAAACCTTTGCTACTGTACATCTCTCATGAACTTACTCTATAATGTAAATTAATAATGCAAATGATTGAAAGTTAATTCTGTGATTGGCCTGTTGATTCAGGATTCTCAGTGCTGATTGGCTCTCACACCTTTCTTTTCCTTCCCGCTGCATCTCCACTGGGGGGTGTCAAGCAGAACGTAGAAGAAGGACTGCTTATTGTACTCTTCCCGGTCTAAGATCCTAATGGTTATGGTCTTCCTGTATGGGACACACACGTACATACACACACATAGAGGGAGGTGGTGAATGCATGCATGGTAAACAAACAACAAGGCACAGGATGCACATGTATACGCACACATAAAAAAAAACCCAACCCACACACACACATGAGCTGAGTGGTGGATGTGGTGAGATGAGGCGGACCACAACCTGCTACATGTTCACAGTGACTGTTAAGGACACATCAGGAAGAACCGTAGCGAACCAGAAAGAATATCCTCCTGTGTGCCTCCATGTGAACATGTAGCCTCTGTCGGCACAGTGGCGGACATTGGGCTCACAGGATCACAAGGCTCAGCCCTTTCCTGACCTTTGGTGATGTTGCTCTCCACCAGGCGCGGCTCTCCAATCTCTATGTAGAAGGTTTTGTTCTTCTCGTACTCCTCGTCGTCGATTATTTTCACCTTGATGGTTTTACTGAGGCGGTGGAGGAGGATGGGGGAAGGGAGGGGAGACAAGAGGAGAAGGAGGGAAGAAAAAGAAGGCATATAAAGTGAGGAAAAGGACAGGCTGGAAACTGGAGAACCAAGAGGAAATGAGCAGTGATTTTCCCACAAGCGCCTCCCACTCAATACACGGACATAATGTTTTTAAAATTCAGTCCCTCCAACAATTTTAAACATAAAAAACCCCCCAAAATATTTCAGGTTAAGTCTACGAAAAGTTGAGAGGACATGAGGTATGATAAAAGATTAATCTTTGATGCAATCTGAACAACTCAAATTAGTCTCACAAGACTGATCTGATAAAGCCCTCGCTCTGCCAGCCCGCAGTCCTGATCAAGGCTCAATTCCAGGCTCATCCTTTGCTCAAACCGTTAAAAAAAGTGTAAAGTAGATTCTTAAAGCTAGATAAGGTCTGTAAGTGGCTGTAGAGAATATGAGCTATAAAGTGGGAGTACCATGAACCACAATGATGACCCATCCTGTAGCATATTTTAATTGCTATCCCCTATATTATGTTATAATCCCATGCGGTGACAATTGTTGAAGTCTGAATGTGTGCAATTCCTTTAACAAACCAAAACATTTTATTTGCAAAAGCTACAAGGTCAAGGTTATAATACCCAATAATAATTATACCGGAAACTTTTGTTTTCCGTGGGTTTTTATTCTCTGTTGGCTGAATTAAAAGTGATCTTTAAAATTGAACACATGTGATTAAGTCTGAGCCATCAGAAAGAGAAGAAATCATGTAAGACCAGATGTAATGGAAGGAGACACTGAGCTGCTGCTGTAATGAACTGCTTCAAATAACAGCCTCAATAAAACCAGTCTTTCCAGCTCCAGTTTATGTTTCAAGCCACTAGAAACTGTGAAATTCGTAGAATGTACAGCAATAAAACTAGTCTGTAACCCGAAGAGAAACAAGCCACTGATTTCACCAATACTTCAACTGCAAAGTCTAGCTCCTGTTACTGACCAACCAAACACTCCAGTACAGTCAGTATGGAGACAAAGTGTGTGTGTGTGTGTGTGTGTGCATGCTGCACCACTTGGCCTCAGCCATATTTGGCAGAAAAGCTAATATCAGAGGTCACAGGGCTGTGGAGCGGGATGCAGCGTGTATACACTATACTGTATGTGTGAGTGATTAGTTGTGGGCATCTGCGCATTTATCTGTGTTTGGAAAAAGCCATCCTCTGATCCAAATCAACTACAGGCACTAACAAAAGGCATGAGAGAATACCTATAATCTCACACACAAATCCACATACTCTTATAAGCCACTTTCTGTGATCATAAGACTGGAAACTGTTTTGAATCATAAATAAGCGTAACGTTTGCAGCACAGTCCATTTACTCAAGTACTTAAAGGTATAATATGCAGGACTTGCCTAAAAAAATATGTTTAATGGCGTTAGAAATGTGTGGTGTTGCGTTTATCTGCAGAGATGCTGCTCTCTGCCTGTATTTTCTCAGTGGCGCTCTGCTTGAGACATTTCTGGGATGGAGCCTTTGGCCAGAGTATTGGTCACCCTTAGCCACTAACAGCACGCAGAGTGCAAAACATTTAATCCACTACATTTATAATTGTAGTAACCAGTTACGTTGGAGATTAGATGTGATCATATAGATATGCATGTATACATACAGTATATATAGCGTTCAATGGAAACAGTCAAGTTAGGTGCCAAAGCAAGCAAACTCAAGTAGACTAAATTAATAAATCAACATTTGAGAGCTCATGACTGACAGCCTATTATTGACAGCCGATGGAGAGCAGTTTTCCCCTTCTGGCCTTGTGGAGCTCAAGACCAAAGAGCTGTCAGTCATCGCTCCCACTACAGCTCCAAATGTGTTGCAGAAAAACCCTCCTGAGTCTCAGGGTGGAGGCAATGAGCAAGGACCTTAACTTCAGAACTCACAGTGAGGAACAGCACTTAGAACATAGTTACAACAAGTGTTACTACTACTCCTATTACCACTGCTACCACTAGTATAGTTAGTTTGTGCAAGATCTGCTGATGGAGTAGGACTACATGTGGAATAAGTTACATATTCATGTTTTGTACTGTTCTTGTGTTAAATATGTGTTGATTGGCACCTTCTTTAAATGTTATTCTTGCAGCAGAGAAACACACCACCACATTTTGGAGCCACATTTCTATCATAGTTTGTCAACAGTAGCTTTATTATTAAAAAGTGAAAACCAACCATTGTTGATTCATGGAAACCCCTTTTTTAATAAATATATTTCATGGCAGATTTGCGCAGATGGAAAACACAGATGACCTCTGCAATTAGCACAAACCACAGACCCAAAGCAATGGTAGTCCCATGGGAAATGGCTTTTGGGCTGTATTCCACTCAGATAATCAACATTTTCATCCAAACAGCAATAGAATTCATATGACTCTGTGTGGAAAGAAAATTAAAACTGTGATATAAATGTGTGTAAATGATAATGAATCATTTTTGCAGAGATGGACTGGCAGATTTTATTTGTCCACTTTGGGAACGGTGACTCCTCTGTTAAAGCTTCCAAACCTCACAGATGACCAATTCACTGGAAACACAAGCATGCACACTGAAACACTTGTACAGTCAAACATGACCACCCAGATGCCGCAAGCATAACTTATCTTCAACAAACTGGACTTATCTTCATCTCTCATCTTCTTGTTCCTCTCGCTTCACTCAGAAAAACACACGTGCACAACCCTCCACATGACAAACACGCTGGCTGTACAGCACGCTGTCCAGTTGCCACGACAACCCAATGTTTGGGTAACCAACAGGGGTGGAGAAGATTGTTTCCAGACAAACGATGTGTGTGTGTGTGTGTGTGTGTGTGTGTGTGCGTGTGTGTCTGCGTTGTTGTACTGACAAGTGAGTGGGTCTGAGAGTTTACACCATGTATGCATTCTACACTGATTTGTATGTGTCAGTGTATATTTATGTGCGTGAGAGGGACTTTGATTAAACAGTAGCCATATATTGTTGAATCAATTCAATCATGTAATATTCTCCACAGTGAAGGCAGGGTGAACTCATACTTTGGTGTGTCTATGTGTCTTGCATGTGATTGCTTTAGTAAGAATGGCTGAGAAAAAAAATATGGTGACAAACATGATATAGCGGCAAACTAAAATTTACTCTCCATGATTCTTTGCATAGAATGTTTATAAGATTCATGACATGAGAACTCTCCATAAGTGAAGCTAAAGCACCTCCACCCCCCTCTGATGGCAGCCTGCAATAATTAAGTCAAAACCTCCTCCTCTTCTACTATTTAAGGTAAGACTTAAATAAAAACTCAAATAAATTTTCTCAAAGATGTTGGCATGTGGCCCTTACTTTGACTGTGAACCCCAATTTAGCCCTTCACATTAACCCTAAAACCAAGACTTGAAACTCAAAAAACCTTTTTTAAAGGCCAATCAAAATGGTGTCACTGTCCAAACATAAACTTACGCCCATGGCTTTGAAGTCAAAATGGTCTTCACAAGAATAGCCAAACCATTAGGAATCCCACCACACCTGCATGGCAGCTTTCACAAATGTATCGCACTTTTATTCTTTGACACTTGCGCATGAACACGCAAATTTCAGCTGCGAGAATTCGAAAAAGTGTACGCACCAACAAACACACGTTACTCTAGAGACTACACACCTGTGTTTCCACAGAGATGTCACTTCAGATGTCCACATCTCAAGTGTCATGTCTTCAATATATTATGTATTAAATTTCATTAGCAGCAGGAAAACACCTAAGGTTGTGTTCTGAGCACAGAATGCTACTGTAGTTTTTTAAATAGAAAGGTTAATGTGGTTCAATAAATGTAATAACAATGACATGTCACTCACAACATTACTTTGTGACAACATGACAAAAGAAAAGAAAAGAAAGGTAAATAAAGGGCAAACTCTTGTTGATCATGCAAGTTTCACTTTTCAGCAGTTTTTTTACTGCAATCTAATGAATAAATTGGGGCTGCCTGGGGGAAATACCCATAATCTAATCCTCACCCTGTGGTACACTTCACAATTATTTTGTAGGAACGAAAAGTCAGTGATAAAAATATGGTTAAACTCTCGATTTTCAAGAGGGAAAATCAACCAATGTGGGAAGATATAGTACATATCTTCCCACATTCAATCTAGAAAAAAGTTTAGCGCAGCAATTTGTTTTTTTCTATTTCCTTTGAAGGACTCAGCTGAGCAGCTGTGATAGCTCTCCACTCTGTTATTCCTCCGCTGTTTCCCTCCGTTGTTTTTTAAAAAACAAAATTCCTGCAACACTTGTCATCTGTAAGGATTTATAAAACATTTACACATCTTACCAGACCTCTTAAATGGTGAAAACTTCCTGAGAATTTCTGTGAAAAATAAGAGACAGATGAGGAGGAAGTATATTTTCCCAAGATAATGGCTTTTGGATTGTTTCAATGACTACAACCCATTGTTTATGTTGGTGACCTTTTGCTCATGATTAACCCCCTGTTGTCATGATTTTTCAACATCACACTTATGCAAAATAATTATTTTTGCTTTTTTTTTTGCCTCCTGTGTTCCCGCACTGTGTCTGTATCTTGTATCTTGCTGAAAAAACAAAGTTGACAGTATGTTGTTACCCTCTCCATTGCATGGCACATATTTGACACCAAGAAAAAGACTTTCCCCTGCTTCACACACACACACACACACACCAACAAATAGAAAGACGCTGTAACGGTTGTGAGAGTGGACCCAAGAACAGCACAAACCTAGACCAGAACAGTTCAGAACTTTATTGACAATGTTCAAGAGTCCAAACAGACGACAATCAGGAAGCCTGGTCGGCGAGCACAGTGGAGGCTGGATTATTGATTGCAGCTGGGAGGAACAGGTGAGTCTGATGACCTTAATGAGGACAGGTAGTTAAGCAGGTAGTGTGGGGGTGGTTGAGGGGAAAGCCAGGAGCAGGTTGTGACACACACAGGAAGTTGTAAACCGTGAGAGGTGGCAGTGGTGGTCACTCTCCTCCTTCCAGCAACCTGCCTTAGCGACGTATTTGGATAGGAAAATTTGAGTTTGAGAACTACCACTTTATTTTAAGGTTCTGAGGGAAAAATGCTGCCACTGAGAGTATGTGTGTGTGGACTGCTGGGAGAATGGTTGGAAGAATGGGGGATGGTGGACATCTAGGTCCAAGTATACATGACAGTGATGAAGCACAATGTGTGTTTGTCAACACAAATGTGTTTTTACCTCATCTGATGTACGTTTAAGTGGAAGAAACTGAGTGTGTGTGTGTGTGTGTTTTACGCGTGCTTGTGACCGTGTGTGTGGAAAATTGGCCTTTTAGATTGTGAACTGAATGTTTGTGTGGAAGAGATTGCTGGTGGGTAGACTAAACAAAAGAAAAGTGTGTCTGTGTATGCACATACTATTGTGTGCTTGGTGTGTTCATGTGTGGAGGAAAGACTATCAGCATGGGATATCTGTTTTGTGTGTGCACATTTGGATTTGTGTGCGTAACAGTCTGTGTTATGTCAGTTTTAATATACAGAGAACAGGAGTTTCTCTGCGTGTTAGCTGGAGACTTGATATACTGTATGTGTGACACTGCAGACCATAGAGACCACTATATTAAGTGTTTGTGTGTGTTCGTGTGAGCTGTTTACATGCGGCGGTTATATAAAACAAAGCTGATAATGATGTTGCCCACAGTGGGAAGCCACAACAATGGGCTGACTGCACTCAGCCAGGCCTCCTCTAATAAGCTCCAGTCTGTTCACTAATACACTTAATCCTGACTTTATGGAAGCTAATGGAAATACAA
This sequence comes from Mola mola, assembly GCA_001698575.1. Taxonomy (NCBI): domain Eukaryota; kingdom Metazoa; phylum Chordata; class Actinopteri; order Tetraodontiformes; family Molidae; genus Mola; species Mola mola. The sequence goes on from KV751325.1 coordinate 4,190,856, forward strand.
AAAAGCCACACACACACAAATACACCCACACACTGCAGGGATGGCATTCCGTCTGGACTACAGGGTTCAGAATTACTCTCTAAGTTTCTCTTTCTTCCTCTTAATATTATAAATCTGTTATGCTTATATCTATAAAGAAAATAAAAAGTAAGAGCTTCTGTGTTTCATATCTAAAACTGAGAAGACAGAGGCAAGATGGCAGTTTAAAGGCTGCATTACAGATCTAACTTTCTGAACTTATCTTATTTAGTGTTCTATCTGTACTAATATTTGCCTTCAGCCCCTTCAGTCATTAAAACTAATGATTATTTTGCAAAAATCTCAAAGAATCAAAAGTCATCATTAGAATACTGATATAACATTGACACCAATGTATCAAAAATATTGTGATATTTTTGTTACCCAGTTTTAGCTTTTATGAAGAGGTTTCAAAAATCATGATATATGCATTCATCTTGATATTGTCCAAAAACAAATCGGGATATTATTTTAATTTAATATGATCCAGCCCTAATCACATCTCAAGTGTCGTGTCATTAATATATTTATATATTAAATTTTGTCATTAAGACAGCAGGAAAACACCTAAGGTTGCGTTTTGAGCACAGAATGCTACCGTAGTTTTTAAACAAAGAGGTTAATGTGGTTCAAAAAATGTAATAACAATGAAATGTCACAACATTACTTTGTGAAAACATGACAAAACAAAAGAAAATTAAGTAAAGGGCAAACTCTTGTTGATCATGCAAGTTTCACTTTTCAGCAAAGTTTCATACTGCAAACTAATGAACGAAAGCTTGAGGCTGCCTGGGGGAAAGGAAATCTTACCCATAAACTAATCCCCAACCTGTGGTACGCTTTACAAATATTGGGTAGGAACGAAAAGTCAGCGAGAAAAATATGATTAAACTCTCCATTTTCAAGAGGGAGAATCAACCAAGAAGGATGTACTATATCATACCACATTCAATCTAGAAAAAAGTATAGCTCAACAAGTTTTTTTTTCTGTTTCCTTCGAAGGACTCAGCCAGGTCAGTGAGGAACTGCTGTGTTTTCTCATCCCACAGTCCCTTCACCAGTCTGATACTGAACAGGCCTGTACAGATAGTGTTGATGCTAATGCTCATTTTTATTGGAAAGTACTGTGCACAGCGGTTGTTTTGTGTGTGTGTGTGTGTGTGTGTGTGTTTGGGAGTGCCTTGATGGTGTACATTTGAGTGTGTGCGTCAGATCCTCCGCTGTATCTTAAACTATTTTTTCCTCTAACTCCTGCCTCCCTTCCTCCCTTCCTCTCCTGCTCTGCAGGCTAACTTATTCTCCCATCACTCCTATCTGCATATATCTTAATAACCTAATAAGGAGATTGGAAAATCCTGGGGAGTTCCTCGCGCACACACGTGCAAACACAACCATAAACACACACACACAGAGACAGGAAATATCTTTGAGGAGCTTGTAAATCAGAGAAAACATGTTCACTTTAACCAACTTCCCAGAACTGGTTCTTAAGTGACATCCTTTTTTTGTTGCTTAACACTTACGGCTACATTTGGAGAAAAAGACAGCAAACTTGTTAATAATCAATTACCATGACAACCAACACTTGAATGGATTTTCATTTGTAAGCCTGACCATTAATGAGACAATAAGCACATAGAGTTTATTTCAACGATATATCTCTTCTATTGACTCTGGTATAATTTCAGTCTTTGTTCCTCTTAATTGCTTCTAGAGCAAGAAAATAAAGCTCTGAGAACAGAAGAACATAACGTGGATAAAGGACAAACTCCCATTTAATTATGGTGCATACATTGTGTTTTTATGCGTTCAAATTAACATAGTGACATTGGAGAGAGATTATTATTGTGTGGGTAAGACTAAAAACAGCGATAGAAAGATGGGGTGAATGCTAATCATCCACTGCTGCCGCAGCTGCTGCTGCTGCTCTGTCAGTTCTAGGCCGTTTATAAGCGTTAAACTGCAAGACAGGATCAACAATGATAGAGAGCTGATGCACAGTCAAGTGTACTGAAGAGCCTCTGGAGCCACAAACCAGAAGTGGTAGGAAGAAGTGAAAACACTTCTTCCCACCAACTGATCCCTCAAAATATTCTAGAAAAATTACTCCAAAACATCATTGCTTCAAAAGACCTAACAGAAATGTGGTTTCTGTCTGTTACCAATTCCCTGTTTACTGCCTTTGGTGATAATGAAGTGTATTTCAGCTGCAATATTGTTATTACACAACTTTGCAAGCGTTTGTGCAAGATTTTATTCAGTAGAACAGTAGTAGGCTTATCACACTGTAGGTCCGGGATGGGATGCAATGAAATAAATGTGAATATAAAGACATTTCCTTGGGATTTTGGGTTTCTTTACAATGAACAAACCCTTTACAAAACAAATCCGAACTTCAGTGTGTTCCTCTGTTTTTCGTTTTTACGATTATGTAAACACTGTCTCTATGCACTGAAAATATGCTGAATGGATGTCATGTTGCTTTTATTTTTGGAGATGGAAAATACTGTAACTCTCAGAAATCAAAATAAAAAGGCGAAAGAAAAAAAAAATGTTCCTCTCTTTCAAAAGCAAACACTGTGACATGATGAGGATGAATTGTCCTAAAATGCATTTTCCTTGGATAGTTAGATAGTTTTCCACACTATAACAGAGATGACTCTCACAGGACTCACAGATCCTTCCCAAAACCAGCAGCGTCAAGTGTCTTTGCATTCCTCTCTGTCTGCCTCACAAACTGCACAACATAGTGTACACTTTTGGTGTGAAAAGAGACGTTTTATAGTGTAGCACATCGGATGTGAACACTTTTGAGACCACCCAACATCAAAATAACAGCCCTCCTTATCCATTCTCCCCAAACAACCACAATTCACTGTCAATAAACTACAACAGACGATTTCTTCTTTGTAAAATATCTCAGATGATTTCAGAGTATAGACAGACATGAAGTGAATGCTTTATTCAAGCATGCTGACTGCATCTGCATGCATTTTCTTTGTGGTCATCACCAATTTTCTCTTTATGTCTGCCCTGCCCCCCTCCTCCACACATTCTTCACTTTTGTTTTTTGTTTTTTTTGACCATGAGAAAAAAAAAAAATTCATCAGTATGTCTAATTAATTACTTTCAGTTACTTTCACAATACTTTGCTTTATTTCAAATTACAAAGCATAAGCTCTGGAAAGATGTGCTGGAATTGAAGACACTCACCTTTTAGACATGGTATGAGCACAAATTAAAACACACATATATTTACACATTACCACAACAGCCTGTGAAGGCCCCAAATGACACATCCAGACACAGACGGTACAGCTCAGTTCCTTTGAAGTTAGGCAGAGATGCACAAGGGTTTAATGTAGAAGTGACGAAAAACTCTCCACATCAGTTTCAGATGACTTAAACAGATGATAGAGCACGACATACATTTCAAAGCATGAAAATACTGAAGAAGGTAGAGGTCGGTGTTGGGTCAGACATGACTTATAGCCAGAAAATTGGAGTCCATGCCCCATTTGAATGTGTCACTGGTCATTTTGTAAACATAACCATATTTTTTTTTGGGCCTAAATTTCACCAAAGTAACCAAACATAAAGTGCAAGCATTTGTGTCAGCCCAGGATGCTAAAGAGCCTATTGTGCATTAAATAAAAGGACAACAATATAGGGCCACTTGTACTTCTGGATAAGACACAAATGATAATGATGATAATGATAATGGCAAAATGAAAAGAAACTTGAGTATCTGATGAATTGGGATGAGAGCAGGTTTTGTACTATTACTGTAGGTACAGGTCAAAATCCCCTCTTTATGGATCCCTTATTAAACCAGATCCTTCCTACTATGTGTGCCCTCTTTTACGGTTGTCTTTAGTGTTCCATTTTGCTGAATCATCTTATTACAACTGCATTGATACTGATCATCATTTCAGAGGAAACCAACTCACACCAGGAAGATAAGCACACAAAACCACTGATGGGGCACATGGCTGTCACGTGGGATCCAGTCATGATCATATCTAGAAAATCAAATGAAATCAACGCTCCCATTTTAAACACCACACGATAGAAGATGCAATTTTCTTTACCTGACATATGTAATGCTGTTATAGGTTCCAATGCTAACCCTACCTGAGAGTTCCCATAAAAGTTATCAGAGATTAAACAGTGAACTCAGTCTTTGCTCAATAGCTAAAAATAAATAGACCATTACACCTCCTTTCACTCCCCCTCAATTTCTGATTTACTCTTGTTGCATCTCGTCCTTTCAGCAAGAAACCAGATCCCTTGTCAATCTTTATCTGCTTTTGCCCCTCCATTTCACCACTGTGCGTGTGTTTGATGTACCACTATGCACCTGTAGCTACATATTTGTCTGCTTGTATGTATGTTAATGGTGGTTTTCCTGTTTCTTATTTTTTCATCTCTCACCCTTCCTTTGATTACACGTTCAATCAACCACTTTGTGTGTGTGTGAGAGAGAGTGAGGCTGTACAGTTGTGTGAGGAAAGAAAGGCAGAGAGGGCAGCTGGTAAAACCAAAGTTGGAAAGTAACAGATTACTTTGATATATATCAATTCTGCCATATGTTCGGCACATAGAGAGGATTGAAATTGCCTTTCTCTCAGATCCGCGGTGCAGCAAGTAAACATTAGAAAAAAGAGGGCATACAAAATAAGCTAAAAAGGAACTGGCTGACTTAAATATAAAATATGAATATGGAGTATAAGAGTATAGGTAAATATATAAATATATATACATAAGCACGTAAACAGAGGTTGCAGGGCAGAATGGATTAAAGTGTCTGTAGTGCATAGGAAGTGGCTGTTGTTCACATCTAGCAGTCCATCTCTGCATAAAGTGGCACATAATATCATGACAAATACATTCTGTGGACCGGCAAAAGGTCAGGTTAAACGTCTATATCTAAGGGCATTTTTTAAAATTGCTGCTTAAATTATTTGCTCTGGTTAAAGGTTTAAAGTTTGGAGTTTTGGTCTTTTACACTGTAAAAAAAACTTGATCAATAGGTCGTAGTAACCTCTTTCTATATTTTACTTCCACTTAATAGAATGAATTTGAAAATTTCAACTGAATTTCATGAGTTATCAATCTTTCAACTGTGGTTTGTATGTTGATTAAGAGAAATGTAAATTTCAATGTCTCAACTTAACTTATAGTATTGAGTTAGAATTTGGCGACCTCATCACTCATAAACTGAACATGAACTCCGGTGTGGTGGCTGTATTACTGCGCTCTGCAAATAGTCCTGTAAATACGTTTAGATCTGATCGAGGACGTCGTACAATGATATAAGATTTTTCAATAAACAGATTCTGTGCTCCGTCCGGTCGCTATTTACAATTAACAGATGAGGAAGAACGGATATTACAGTGGCAGATTACGGTGACGGATGACTATGCTTTGTATGAAGACTGATGGCGAAAAGTCTGGTCTTTTTGGAAGCTCGACGAAGAGGAAAAAAGGTGAGTATTTGAGTGTATTAAATCTTAGATGAAATAAAATGTGAATAAGTTACAAAGGTCTGGTAAAGACACATGATAGCTTAATGCCACTTGTTAATGTAAAATTATATGGTGCACATGGACATTAATTTTTACTCTAATTGGGATGAAATGAATTTCAGAGTTAGTTTACCCCTGTAACATCTGCGTAGATTTAAGTAATACCGTGTATACGTACTTTAAGTCAGCAGCTCAAGCTAAACCTGCAACTCTGAAAGACAGTGGTTTCATAGCAAGAAATAGTAAAACAGTGAAGTTCTTGGCTTTTAAGCTAATTTTTTTCAGTTTTTGAACGTAACCACCGTATTATATTTTCAGCGTTGTTCTGTAGTTCAGTGTCATGGTAGCCTTTCTGAGCAGACTGCCGCACTCGCGCACATGAGGGAGGATCAGAGCAGAGGCTCTATTATGAGAGGACGTGCAGGTGAACCCAAAGGCCTTAAGTCTGTAAATTCAGGAAACCAATCATCTAATCCACCGCCTTTTTAATGTCCTAGAGACATGCAGCTTTTTATTCTTTTATATTGTTGTCTCTTGTAGAAATAATTATCACATTTGGAGTAATGTTAGTCATCCTAGATCATTATTATTGGTGTTCACTTCATTATTCATACTGTGATTGTAATGCTTTAATGCGTTTGTTTATTATACTACAGGCAAAGAACTGGATAAGATGAGCACTGTGATTAACCCTGACCCAATGACCACTGAAATGTAAAAAGAAAATTACGAAATATCTTTATTTTCTTAAAGATGGTGTCTTGTAAGGCAATTTAAGCTGATTAAAAAAGATGAGTTGATATAAAAAATTAATAATGCCAAACCAATAAAATGCCCATTTATTGATTTTTGGGTGCAGCTGTGGATGGATTGGAGTTGTAAGTTTTGCCATTTGTCTACTTACAATGAAAAAACAATAGTAGGTCACTTCAAAGACAGTCATGGACATAGAAGAAGCGGCTTGAGCTGCATGTACCCAGACTGTCTAACTGTCCTTCAGTCCCACATGGAGGGACTGTGGCTCAAGTACGTTGTGAACTTTGTACTTTTTCAGCACTGACTAACATTTAGCAATATTTTCTTCATTTAAAGGGCCACCGGAGAACTCGAGAGACTGTGAATTGTCCTTTTACTGCGTGCTCTTTTAAGTCTAAGGTATTTAGTCTAGAATACATTAGAATAGAAGAAGAATACATACATATCTTTATACATTTAAACCTTGAGCAGTGCAATGTGCAAAGATGTCACAATTTCAATAGATACAATGGTTCATTTTCAATTCTTGAGATAAACTAGCTGTTGTCGGCTTGAGTACCAGAAATGATGGTCTAAGCTGATCAAATACAGCCGTTATGTGTTAAAACTTGGTAAACCCAGTTTGTCTTATTTTGAGAATTTAAAAGGAAAGCATTATGTACAACATTTTCATTGAAATATGACTCTCCTAAAAATTGAAATCTATTTAAAATGGATTCCTGCATTTTCACACAAAGAAAAACACTAAAGAAAAGTGTGGCTGCTCATTTCATTTATTTGTCTTAAGCATAATAGCACAGTTTCAAGGATGTTTTTGACCTGATGTGCAGGTGAGCTTTTGGGTGAGCTCGTTTTTTGTTCTATTTTTTTTTTTTTTACTTATTATCTTTTTTTAAATAAATTTCCGAACGTTAAAAGCATCATTTGTTAAATAAAATCACTTTGGATAGATTGTGTGTTTATTCTGTTATTTTTGCTTTTTCTAATTTAGATAAGGATTTTAAATTAAATACAATAAAGTATAAAGTAGTAGTAAGTATAAAGTTCAATTGCTGCCTTAAAAAATGAGTTAAGTGAATGTGAAAATGCAATTGGTACGAATGTAGTTAGTCAGTCTCAGCTAAAAAATGTGAGTAGAAATGATTTACAATTGTATGTTTTCCAGACTAGAGGAAGCAAGTTTGTTGAATGGATAATGTATTATATGTAGTTGTCCTAACTAACTCAATCAAGTTCAAACGATGAAAGATAATGAGTTAAAACTTACATAACTCGACTTTGCAAGTTAAAATAGTGTGATATTATATATTTGTTAAACTAGAGGATGTAATATAGTTCGTTTTTTTTTAACTTAGAGGATCAAGTTCACACAATAAATGATATTGAATTTAACAACTTAAAAATAATAACTTCATGACTAGAAACAAAGCTTTTCTAGAAGTTGAGTTGACTCTCTAACTTAAGTTTTTAACTTAGACCACCCTGAAATCTATTACAGTGTAGATGTATTAGCACCAGGTTCAGTAGCATTTGGACACCCTGGGCGTCCAAATAAATAGCGTATTGCAACCATATAAGCAAGTAAACGTAGCAGATCTGAGATACATTCTATCTGACTGAAAAACGACCCCCTTTTTGCTGTTTGGACGTAATCGGCATTCAGCCAGCTACTACTCCAGAATAGTCAATTTTTTTCTTTGCCACTCTAAAAGCTCACAAAACTTTTCAAGACAGTAAGGGATCGTGCGTCACATAGGCCGAAAGATGTGCTGGCAATCAGTTTTACTACACACATTTGGAGCTCGTGTTCCACGTCTTTACTGAGATTAACTGCACACTGGGTGGACACAGTGTCACTGTCAACATTTACCCTCAAAAGAGTGGTGCTGCAAGCAAACAAGTTTCATGGACCACATACTGGCACATCAATAGCCTCAAAACTGAGGAGATGCTGAATAAGTGGAACTTGCCCAATTCCAACACTTACATTGTTCTGCACAACACAGCAGAAAATGTGAAAAAGTGTCAATGTTGCCTATAACCCCTTTAAGTATGAATTTGCTTGTAAAAAGAGTAAAATATGCAATGCAGAAGAAATTATCATTTGGAAAAGCAAATAGTGACTAGCAACTCTAATTAAGTAAGAGGAAACAGCAGGATAAACTGGTCGCCATGCAATGCTAAATGTTGACCACACAAAAGACAGCATGGGCAAAAGCAATGGCAGAGCTGTTCACAGGGTTGGCTCTCACACAATAATCCTCACTGTCATCCTGTCTGCCACTTGCTCTTTGCCATTTTCCTTTAAAAACTTGAAAAGACAAAACAAAAAAACCCTCTTTTTGCTCTTTCTCTTTCGACCCTTTGACATTTTTCCTTTCAATCTAAAGATTCAGTGGCTCAGTCTCTTTTCAGACTCTTCTTTCTTCCCTTCTTTCTCCTCCTCCCCTTCCTCCTCCTGGCTGATTAAGGTTAGCAATGGCGCACTATTCCAGTCGGCAATGGCAGGCACTCTTTCAACCACTTACGCACAACCGCCAAATCTCTTTCCTCTCTCTTTTTCCTTTATGCCTACCTCTCTGTGCTTCTGTTTGGCTTGACAGACCTTTACTGGCATGATTCAATAACAATGAATCGTTATTGTTCTCTTCCCTTTCTCTGTTATTTCTTTGTCTCCCTCTCTCTGTCATTTCAAATTAGTTTTCTGGCACAACACAACACTTGCATGTGCTTTAATATTAGCTGATCTGAGAGTGTAACAACAATAACTGTTGATGAATGAAAGGATATTTTGCTGCCTTTTTGTCATTTGCTAATTGAAAATAGAAAAATAAATAAATAACTTACTGTGACGCACAACGGGTACCTGCAGTTGCTTTTTAGGATGAATGCAATCGTTTGATTTACTCTTGCATGAATCATTGTGACTCAAAACGCCTTAAATATCAATTAGACAGCATTGAACACTTCAGGCTCTCTTGCATGAAATACGCATGATGATCGGATCTTCAAGCACTTAAAAAATATACATATAATTTTCAACCCCCACTATAAGAAGTGCAAATATTCTGCTTTACAAAAAGTGGTTGAGCGTCCTTTTAGTAATATAGTAAGTCATGAGTTCCGTTTTTAATTGTGCTGCCAGTTCAATTTACACAGTAGTTGGAATAAGACGAGAAAGAGGCCCGACAGTTGCCACGGCAACACACATGGCACAGTTTCCAAGGTGTTTTAAAAGCACCTCCATTGTTCTGCTGCCAGAGCTTCTTAAAGGGCTAAGCCTATGGATGATGTCCACAGGCAGAACAACATGACATTTAGAAAGAGAGATAGAGAAGAAAAATAAAATAAGAAAGATAAGGAGAACTTTTCCTTAAAATCAACCTCCTGACTGTATTAATTTTTGCACTCTCTGCCTATATTGGTATAAGTCTGTTTCTTTTGATCCTTTAAGTACTGCTGATGTTATTTAATGTGAAATTAAAGGGACACTTTAAATAAAATATTGTCTTTACAAACTTGTGTGAGATTTGAAAGGTATTTCAAATACAAGTATGTGTAAAAGACAATGATTCTATTAAGCTGCATTAGGGGGAAAAAAACCGGATGCAGCATTACTGGAGCTTGACTCCTAGTTAGGATATATCAGCCTCTTCTGCGTTTGAAGTGAAGGTCATCAGAGTCAAAATTTTGTACAGAACTGAACAACAAAATGTGTTTTTTGGAAAAATGACACGTTTTTTTTTATATGGCTATAACATATGAATTGTCAACTGTGCCCTTCATTTAAAAAAAGATTCACCAATGAGTCTTCTATGTCTATACATCTATGCAAAACCTTATAGAGAAATTGAAATATAAATATAATAATATGAAATATGGGCTTTTAAAATACTTTTAAATGAAACCTAAAGTAGCAAAGTATTGCTATTGGCAAATTCCAAGTATTTGATATTTCTGCATTGAACAGGCGCATGTATAGACTTTGAGAGACAGTGGGACCACAAGTGCTTTACACTCAATTAAGGTAAAGTATATATGCAGAATAGATTGTAAACACCCCATTGAGTTGAACTGTTCTCCCTAGCTCAACCAAGAGAAGAGAGAATGGGAGAACTAGCAGCGGTGATTGATCGAGCTTAATCATTTCAGAGCGCTTACATTCCCAAGCACAAATAAACGCCCACACCTCTGCAAAACTAGGCTACACTGTTTTTAAATGAATCCTATCTTTTTGGGTCTCAGTGCAAACTCTATCCAGACCTCCATCTCCTCCTTTTTGTGCAGTAACACCGGTGTAAACTGTGTGTGCTGAGAATATAGTCCTGAGGTCGGGGATTTGTTGAGCGTGTAACTGAATGTTGTCGCAATCTTAGCAGTTCTTTGATGCTGGCAGATGACGTGAAACATATCTCTTCCGCTGTGGAGGCAGAGCTGACCAGAGAACAGATATGAAATCTGATTCAAAAAGCATGCCACACATTTGGCAGTAAGCAAGATACCAAAACAGCAAACTGACATATGCAGACTCTTTAAAATGCATAGCTCCCAGTCTGCAGCACACACATACACCTTAACAAATCAGGATGATGAAATAAGAGAAAAAGGGTAAACAGAGTGACCGAAAGGAGATTGACAAAGATGAGATGGTTAAGATGAAGATACGCATATAAATCTCCTTTCCATTACAGAGACATTGCAGTGTAATTTGGGATTGGTTTTGTCTATAAGCCAAAGCTTCAGTAGAGTGTGAAATACATTTTGAGAAACAGACAATAAACAATCAAGACAGTAAAATTGTCATGTTAAATGGTCCCTGAGCGAGTAAACAGACCAGCACGGGTCAGGAGGTGGTCAGCCAATGACAAGCACAGGTTTTGGCACATAAATGCTGGTGTTTGTATCTGTTTAATATGTGCTCTATGGAAAAGCACAATATCTCTTCATAGGCAGCAACAATAAGTTCATGTTAGCAGATCTGCATAATAAATGTAATTCAACATGCATTCTTTAAATGGCGAAAAACAAAAATATATATATATTTCCTCAAATTTATGAGTAATCAGTCTAGCTGGAAGTGAGCTTTTTGTTTAAGTGTGGACGAAAAGTAGAGTAATCCTTTTGCATGATGAAGAACAAAGTAAAACTTAATTAAGAATTCTTAATAAGTAATTTCCTCTGGCCTTTCATGACTGAATTAGTTGAAATATCATTAACACTTTCACAAAACTGGCATGCAAAATACCAAAAGCCTGAAATTTTGCCTTTCCGGAGGGAGGTATCAGAAAAGTGAGTGAGATGATTGAGCAGGATGAGGAGAAACATTTCGAAATTTACCAGGTCTGAAGTAATCATCGGCCCTGTGATCTGGGCTTAACACCTCAATTGATAACCAGCATGGGGAGGATCTTTATATTTGATAGCAGGTCTTTCATTGTCAAGTGGAAACCTCCATTTGGAAACAATTTTGCTCATTTTACCTGCAGTGTGTACATTGTGCAAAGTTGTCTTTTGTCTCTTTGAGCTGACGTCATTCTGCTTGTAAATGTTGATACCAAAAGATACCAAAGTATTGCGTCCGTATACAGGTTTTCAGCTCAGATGGGAAGCCATTTTCAGTATGTTTGGCTCCTATCAGTCATGGCCAGCTTCTCTCTTAAAAAAAACCCGCTGATGAGCACAATAGGGGTATTTAAATTTCTTTGTTTATGCTGCAACATGACCTGATGTTTCTCAAGTGCTTAATAAAAGCTGTATCGAAGTCTTGGAAGCCCTTTAGACAGTTTATTATTGTAATATATGTCTGATTACGGGAGGCACAGTGGTGCAGTGGTTAGCACTGTTGCCTCACAGCAAGGAGGTCCTGGGTTCGATTCTGGGTCAGGGTGTCTCTGTGCGGAGTTTGCATGTTCTCTCTGTACCTGTGTGGGTTCTCTCCGGGTACTCCGGCTTCCTCCCGCAGTCCAAAAACATACAAACTGGGGGTTATGTTAATTGATCACTCTAAGTTGTCTGTAGGTGTGAATGTGAGTGTGGATGGTTGTTTGTCTCTATATGTCAGCCCTGCGATGAACTGGCGACTTGTCCAGGGTGTACCCCGCCTTCGCCCAAAGATGCTGAGATAGGCTCCAGCTCCCCTGCGAACCCTAACAGGATAAGCGGTAGAAGATGGATGGATGTCTAATTGCTGGTGACTGGAATTTTTTGTTTTTCCCATGCTGAAACATGACCAGCTGCTTTAGCTAATCTGTAACGGATACGAAGAATTAAATTGAAAGCAATGACATCTATGACAGTAGTGGAGATTAGAATCATCGCACATCGGCTCATTCTAATACTTTGCATGTCCTCCAGAAGCATGATGTGAAAGCTATCAAATGACTGGGACTTACATTAGGTTTAATTCAGGTGGATGAAAATGAAAGAGGAGAGCTTAAGGTTTTCAATTTTCCTTTGACTTTCATCTGAAATTACTTCATTATTTCTAGTAATAAAGCAGAATTGCATCAAAAATATGCTAAATATACTATAAATAGCTATGAATTTAAGACAAAAGCAACCTTCCACTGCACATGCCTTCCATTCTTATAATGCAGAAATAAACAAAGCTTTCGAAAAGGAAGCATATCAGCAGCATCCATAAAAGCATGTTGTAAACGAAAATACTGACCTCTTCTTACCACAATAATATTCTGTTGTCATAGCAACAACAGAAAATCAGTTAACAAGCTAAGAAAATGGGAGAGAAAGCTGCATATATATTTGGGAGTTAAAAGTCATTCTTCTTCCTACACAAATAGACACTGAGTGTTCCTCAACTGATTCCACTCAACTCTCCCGTGGTTATAACCTGTTGCACTAAGATGCAGAAGTGTCTTCTCTTAACACAGACACACAGACACACAGAAGCAAACACACAGCTGAATCCACTTTGCTCCCACCGTTGTGCCACTTGAGGCACGATTGAGCATTGCACTGCCGGAGGAAACAAATGGCCTTTAAAGTCAGGGAGCCACAGATGGTTCAAAAAATATACACAATAAGTTTGAATAGAATTAAAATGTTTGCGGACATCTCAATAATGAACTGGACAGTGCAACACTGCATGTGGTAGATAAGTAAAGGTGAGTGAAGATTGTAACTTAACCTTTCATCGCAAAGGTTGATCTCATTATGTTCTATGCCAACAAGCCATCTTGAAAAAGAAACACAAACGTAACATAAAATAAAATCATAATATATATATATATATGGGTTTTGATGTCATTATGCAGTAGCACAGTAAGTACCAAGGCACCACAGTGACGGTACAGTAGCTGTACTTTGTCATCCTATTAAAAATGTCAACTTTACACATTTTTAATAGATTGACATCTAAAAGATGGTTAAGCTTGGAGTCAATCAACTATTCTTAGTTAATTACAACCTTTCGTCATTGAACAGAAGTAACATGAAACAAATGCATAACATTTTCATTCAATAAAATTGTGCTTCTTTGATTATATGCAGTAGATGTATTATCAAAGGCGTACATAAATCAGGACTACAATTAGGATAAAGTCCACAGTTTAATCCACCAGAAAGACCACAAAGTAACTTAAAATGAGATATTTACTGTAAAGAGATTTAAAAATATCAGTTAATGTTACTCTAAAAGTTGTCGGAGATTTTGATTACAGTACACAAGTGAACAATAGATTATTTTTTAAAAGTATTTGCTGATTTTAAGAACTAATAATGATGTGGTGAATGCATTTACAGTGGATTGCCACATGAGCCCCCTTTCCTAAGCATTAACACTATTCCAGGGTTCAAAGTCCTTTAGTGGTTGGTGATGAAACATTGATTGACTGTCTCACATCCTCATTAGTCACAGGAAGACGGTCTTTGTGTGCATGTGTGTGTCCTCACATTCATATGTCAATTTTCTGTTAAAGCTGCTGTTTAAAAATGCCTGCTCAGCACACGGCTTCAACAGACAGTCAATGAAAATAAAAGTGAATTCCAGCTTGAAGCATCTGCGCTAGTCTCTTCACTAAATGTGAGTTAGGAATGAACTAGCCAATCTATTGCCCAGCCAACAGATTGGCTCTTGTACTGATCAGGAGTAGTCTTTCTTGTTGTATTGATGGGATTGGCTGGACTTCTCTCACCCCTTAACATAAAAACAAGCCATTATAATTGGGTTTAGTCAGTATTACTTTATTGTTACAGTTTTGGATTTCATTTCATATGAAGAAACTGACACAATTATTCTTTCAAGCCAAGTCACAATGCATACGGTGTATATTTTTTAGAATGGCTTCTTTGTCGTTTTCTTCCTCAGATAACAGAATTTCAATCAGGTATATTTTCTGCCTTAACCTGTATTTTATTTGTAAATTTGACTTGGGGCATATACTGTACTTCCACATGACTGTCCTCAGGGTTTGTTAGGAGTGGATCTAACCTCACAACTACCTGACGAAAAGCTCGCAGTCTCCCACACAAAGGAACACATTTCCAGTTACCAGGGCCCACTATCTTACACCATAACTGTAGATGTGTCAAGTTCGTGACATGACATTTGCACCTCCAAATCTTAAAAAAGAATACATTAAAGGAATCTGTAAACACTACTTATTTAAATTACTTTTTTTTTTTTTTTATATATATATTAAACAAACATATATTATATGTCCATAACTAAATATGACATGAGACTGAATGTGTTGAGTCAACAAAACATCACAAGGACACTAAACAAATGCTTAGCACTTTTAAAAGTATTATCTGTGTTGGTAGATTAAAGAAATAATGAGACTACCATCCTAGTACTATCTATATTTGTGCTGCATTTAAGGTATATCAATCATGACATTTATGTTTATGGCCATTCATTTTCTGACATATGTTAAACAAAGACAGTGTATCTTGGTCATGTCGAAGAATGGGTGATGGCTGTTACCACTAAAGATCATGGTTCTGCTTTGATACTTTAACAGAATTATGACATTTAAGCTACCTCCCTCACTTTAGTAAGTTTTTCCTCTTCAACTTCAGGCAATTTATGTATGCACAAAGCCCATATGTGTGAAACTACTAAAACACTGACAAACCAGTGCATATGTGTGTGTTTGTATGTGTGGCATGCATGCAAGTACTTGAGCGTGCGCGTGTTTTCGCGCAGCCATCTGAGAAATTGTTTTCTCTTTGGTCTGTTTCATTAGCGACTCCATAATTACCACCCCATCTGCTCCTGCAGTTCAACTCTTCCCCCCTACTCTCCATCTCATGTCACACACTCTCACAAATAAGAAAGATTCAGAAACACAGTCAGGATGTCTCAGTGACAGGCAAATTAACACTAAACCCCTGCCCAAACAGTAACCATGTTGGTATAAAATGTACTAAAACAGCCCATCCTCCACTTAATGCTCTTAAGTTGTCCTGCTGAGGTCTTAATAAAGTGAATCTTTTAGCATTAACTGTGGTTGACAGATGTATAACATGTAAATTTGTGTTTATTATCATAGTAGTAGCTAGCAAATTAAGGCTTGGTTTGTTTTTCACACACTGGGGAGTTGTTTAACTTTGTTTATCTTTTTCAATCCCCCCTCCTTTACTGTTCTTACAACACTCCCTAACACACACACTTCTTTCCCTCCAACCATCAAGCTACAATTGAGAAAATCTGGCGAAAGCACCCTAAGTGTGATTGTGCTGGCATTATTTTTGTATACTCTAAAGCTGCAAAAGATGAGTTCTTTTTATATGAACACTGGAACAAACGCCGTGGTTGCTTGAACAAAAAGAGAAAACGATAATCTGGGCCAACATGATGTTCAGCTTTATATACCGTTTTAGCATATATCACATAGGGATAGCGACAAGCTGGCAAACGTACTATATAGTTTCACTGCTTAAGCCTAGTTCACACTACGTCCTCCACTTGACTCCAAAATTTCGGAGCATGCCAACAACTCCTAGATTGGAACCCGCTCAGCAGCCACCGATCGCTATCTGTGAATTTTCCAAAGACGTGATTGGAGAGGCTCAAGCAAGTTAACAAGCTTAATGAATCAACTTCACCCAATCAGAGCAGAGTCGCACAGACGCAGAGTGACAGAAAACCATACCCAGTATTTGAGCCTGAAACAGCATAAATAGGCAAATATAGAATACCTCTTTGTTGGTCGGACGACTCCAACAACCATTTTATTCCTGTGTTTCAGAACAATGATAGTTTTTTTTATATGGTGTCCATTTTGAAATTTACCAGCTGCCTTTTCTTCAGCTTTTCATGAGTCACGTCTCACATGTGTTTTTTTGGTCAAGCATAATTAGGAGATCAGACGTACTAGACGGGGTTTTGTCATGTGTATTTTAAACTTAAAATGACTGCAAGACTTCTGATTAGAAAACAGTAAGTCATGTACTGGACAGAGATAAGAAGTTGTAGTGTGAACTTAGTATTAGTAGCAGTTGGCCTAATTTAGTCACATTAACATCATACGGCCATGTTAGAATGGTAAAATGCAGATCACTTTTTGCCACTTTGGCACAGTATGATTGGTCAATATTGGCTGATCACAGATATATTAGTATCGGCACATATTTCATCAACATCGGACAAAATAAAATAATTAGTTTTTAATGGTCAATGCAGAAAAATATCCCTAAGTTGATTTTTAATCAATAAATGTCCAGTTAAGGTTACTGGTTCAGTGCACTTGTTTCATTTAAGACAATAAAAGTTGTTCTGCCTCCATTATATGTTAGTTACAATTATGATAACCTCATTTGATTATTAAAAAAAGGTAGGCCACTTTATCAATATCAGAACCTTTTTACTCCTTAATATCGGTATTGGTATTGGCTCCAAAGATTGCGTATCTGCACGGCTCTAATAATGGGTATCTGTGCATTCACATTCTTGCTGTCTTTACATTTACAGTTTATGCTGACTCTTCCTGGAACACCAAAAATTAATCCAAACATAAATACTACAGTCACTTAATTTCCCCACTTTGCTTTCTGTTTTGGGAGGGAAAAAAAAATCATAGAATCAAATAATGGTGCTGCCTAGACTGACACACACATATAATGGCATTGTTTTCCAGGCAGCGAGGCACCGATGGCATTGGAAATCTCAGAATAGAACTGCTGAGGATTCACAGGAGAAACGTGAGGAGTTTTTAGAGCAGAGTAAGGGACTTGTGTGTCTCTGCACAGATGAAGGGTTTCATTACAAAAATCACATCTGTGGTCGGCAGTAGCTTGGTCCACAGGGACAAGGCTTGCCGAATCAAAGGTGGTGACTTCATCCTGCCGAGGTGCAGACTGAAGTGCTGACAAACCCTCTTTAAGGTTTCTGCTGAAAATATGCATGTGTATAAATAAAACTACTAATCAGAGTTACAAGATGGATCCCCCTAAGGATGAATGAATAACTTAATACTCACAATTTAAAATAAACACACATTTCCTGGCATGAAATTAAACCTCTTAAAGTGTCTTAAAGTGAAGAATAATTTTAACATGTCTTCACACCATACTGAGGGCTAGAGCAGTATAAACCTGCAACATTTGAGCTTTGCTGCATAAGTGTGAACTTAGTGTGTTTCGTAATTACAGTATGCTGCATCCCTTGCTTTTTATACTGGATGCCTGTGCACGTCAATAATGATTATCACAAATATCACTGAGCAGGAAACCACAGTAGCCAATTCAAGAATAAGCTCGGACATTTGAACTGGTGGTCAACCCGGGCCTGCTTCAGGCTAAAAATTACATTATCTGCTGACATTAGATGCTGTATTATGTGACCCTGGATGCTCAGGTTTTGCTGGTGAAGGATCAATGACCTCCAGTCTGGACTTACTGGATCAGGCAAGACCTATGGGATTTACACACACATATTCGCCCAAATGTGCACGCACACACACACACACACGCAGACGCACACGCACACGCACACACACACGCACGCACACACACACACGCACACACGCACACACACACACGCACACACACACACGCACAAACATATACTGTATATTGTTTGTGTCAAATCTTTCCACAGGCTTACTGAATGTCTCTGTTCTCTTGCAGTGACTAATGCACCAAGATGTCAACCTTCCTCCTGCTAAGGACCAGTGGAGGAACAGACCAGATGGAAATGCATGCAGATAGAGTAAAGAACCAGTTGTGCATGTGATGGAGAGATCCTTAAAGAGTTTGACATGTAAATGAAAAAATGCTGCTTTCGTCATTTAACATGCTGGTAATTTCCACACAGATTTCCTCTGAAATGAAAAAAGTCACTCTATACTTGTGTTTCAAATTGATCAGGGGTTGGGTCCTTGTTTTGTAAAAATTGTATAAACCAATGGTGTTGTACAAACAGCGGGGTCGACCAATTCTCCACTGAGACCCCAGCTGGATTTTGACCTTTGATAAACAGCAGCCAGCATTTACACCACTGCAAAGCTGATGACCTCTGCCTTCTCTGGTATTTAAAAAGCTGCTTTTTTGGTTGCCTTAGGTGAGGGAGACAGACAGGAAAAATTGTGAATGACCTTAACACCATCAAAAGGTGGTCCTCACTCCAAACCTGAATTTACAGTTTTATCACTTAATTTTAGAATCAATGGGCTATGCACAATAATCTAAATATATGGTATATCACAGAGCTGATATTGGTTTTCCTAATAAAACAGGGCAACTAGCACACAGTTGTTGATTTAATTAATATTTATGTAAATCTAAAAGTGGCTGTTGATGAGATGACAAGCTTTGGATGATTCTCACGTTGGCTAGTTTTTCTGTCACCTGTCATTAATATGTTTTATTTGTTATAGTATGTCTTATGATCAAGCCTGCATGTTTTCTACATTTCACCTGGTGGAAAGTTAGAGTTTTGATTCCTGTTCAGCTGTTTATCTGGGCTTCAAAGACACTCTGGATGTCAAATCTGCCCATTTTTCCCGGGTTTGTGCTAGGTTACAGCCTGCTGGGGTCCCAGAGCCCAGTAAAAGGAGCGACCCTTTTAATTTAAAGTGCCGATACGCATTGAGGCGTTTGAGGCATGAAAAGTTTGAGAGGCTTTGATTTTTGGCTGCAGTGACAGCAATGCAATATTTCATGACCTGATGTATTGAATGAGGCAGTAGAGTGTAAATGTGGAGTTTGCGTCCAGGGGCACAGAAATCATATGACAAATTTAATTTCACGATAATGTAATAATACAATAACTTGATGTGCCCTGGGAATATTTTATTTATGTAGCTAAAATGAATCGAAATGTGAATCTGTTTGGTGTATTGAATTTGAAGCAGAGTTCTTTTTGAGCATTCTAATAGCTAATTCACCTAAATGATCACAACACATGCCTGCACACTTGCACATACACATACATACAGATGGAGGAAAGAGAGATGACAAATTGTGACAGAGGCAGAGAAATGTTGGGAAAATGTGGAAAGAGAGAAGACATGGTAAGTGGGATGTAGTTATTTTTACTGTGACGGATGGATTAATGAAATAAATTGCTGGCTTATTGATTGACTGGCTGCTTTGTGTTGGCAGCTGACTGAGTGACGTAAATACATTCATTTGGCTCAAAATACTAACCGGTCCAAACTGCCTTTGTCAACATCAATCTTTAAAATGTGTCACAAATATAACATAATACATTAACGTAATTTTTTATCAGTCCAACAGAGTGATTCGTTGATGTTTTTATAACATACAGTACATCCAGACTTTATGGTACATCATTGAAGTTCAGCTTCTCAGATTGCACAGAAGATAGGTCATAAATGTTATTTCATTACATTTGTGTCCAAAGGCACAAAAAAGAAACCCATTTTATTTCTGTTCTCCTAATCTTAATGCATTACAGGTACTGAAAGTACAAATTTATTACTAGAATAAATATTGGCACTGTGCGTTTCTGAAAACGAGGGATAAAATCAAAATTTACCTATATGTAAATGTTAAAACTTTTTGAATTTTAATTTGTGACAGTGCTCCACCTTTTGTCTGGTCAGGTTTAGAAACAAAAAGCACTAACCACTTCAAGTTTTGAATGTTAATTGAAGTTATCTCAATTAGTGGTCTTCAATTTCAGCTCATACTTAAACATGATAAGACACTCACTATAGAAAATGTTAATGTCCGGCACATTGTACTGTAATGCACCAAATATTCTGTTCCTGCTTCAAACCTGTTTTTACACTTATCTTTTCACTGGTAAAAAAAAAAAAAAATTAAAGAGTGAAAGACTGAAATTAAATGGGTTAATTTACCTTTTTTTTTTTTATTACCTTTCAGTGCATTTGTAAAATGTCTGTTTACATAACACAAAATTACTGATTGTAGAAGCATAAAATACACAGAGAAGTGAAAATCCCCTAAGCTTTACAAGATTCTTTTTTTTTTTCTTAAGGTGGACAGACTTGCGGATTAAATTTGAAGAGCTATGAAAGGAGTCTTATGAAACCTGGATTTTGGGAGTGAGACAGATGGCTTCAGCAAAGTAAAGTCTGTGGTTTAATCTAACAGAGAGAATGAAGTAGGGTGAAAGAGAAATAATTTAGTAAGAGAGAGACAGGCATAAGAAGAGAGATAAAACATTTAAGACATAACAAGTGGGTAGACACAGACTTAACCTGGATTGAAGATTTGAGTCAACCACGACCAACCAGGATTCAATTATATTATAAAACCATACCTCAGGCTGTTTTGGCATTCAAGATGAGCTGATCAAATGTAAAGTTACATTGGAGGAGGATATTTGCTTTCATAAATTTTTGCTGGATTACACTCAAACTCGGGCTATAGCCATTTTTTGTCATGTTTCAGCAGCTTTTGATCCAAGCATCCTAAAGGAAAATTTTAACCCGGATCCATCATAGCCGATACAGCACAGGTTTTCCATTGAGTACAACTTCTGAAACAGCTTTATTTCTGCATAGACCTGCAGCTGGCTTACTACGAGCTGTTTGATGTCATTCCTAACATACAAAACAGTGCTTTGTGTTTACATTATGTTTAAATGCACAGAGAGAGAGATTGTCTACTGAATGAGAGACATCCTTTTTTCTGCATAGCAGTTCAATGGTATTCTAATTTCTAGTAGAAACATCTGCACAAATTTCCATCAATAGAATTAAAATTATGACTGAACATGAGCTCAGTATATCTACTTTCAGGCAAAAATCCTCATTTGCAGAAACTCAAACTTGTTTCTGGCTCGCAAACTCATAAAAAAAAACAAAACAAAGGAAGCCATCTACAAACTCGAATTCAAATCCTTCAACACCTTAACTCTTGTACAACTATAAAGAAAGTCCTGCATGTAAATATGTCCTTGCACATTTTCCAATTATAAATAACTTTGTTCTGGCACTCTGCTGACAGTCATAAATGAGGGTTAAAAAAATGGCACTATGCATGTGTGTGTGTGTAAGAACACAATAGACAACAGTAACAGTCAAAATCATGTCATGTTAAAGCTCACTTAGCCTAAACATGGAAACTTTTCACTCCCCTATGCGCACAGGATGTGTGTGTGCATTTCTGTGCCAGCATCACTCAAATGAATCATATGGAAGCACTTAACATGTTACAAGCACTGTCATGTACACATAACCACACAAAAAGAGGAGAGGGATATGTGTAAAGTTAACATGTGGTTTATTTATATTTGATTTAGTGAAGGATTCCCTATTTAACCATTCTCTGTCTCTCTCTATATATATATCTTTCTCCCTCCCCATCTCCTCTCATCTCTTCCTGCAACTTTCCTCATTTGATTTAATTTTATTTCACTTTATCATGGGAACAGGAGTGGAAGCAGTCATTTCATTTCATCTTTTATCCCTCTCTGTTAACCTAGTGCCTTTTAACCTAGTTACAAGAGAACACAGTGCACCCGGGGTTCAGCCAATGAACACACAGAGCACGTTAGGCTAGTTACAGCAGTTGTATACGTGCAAATACGGCAACATGCATTCATTGAAGAAGTTAGAATTACTTTCATGTCATTATTGCACAGCTGATTAATAATTTCACTTTTAACAGAAGACATGAGAAAGAGAGAGAGAGAGACTGCCGCAGTGAAATGGAGGTGTATATAATATTAATACTCAATATAAAGTGTTGCACCACTTTTTAAGTTGTATCACATGGCCTGGCATGCAAAATACCTCGTTTACTGTAAAGTTTGATAAAAATGGATAAAAATATAGAATATCATATACATTTTTAGTGTATTTGCAGTTAATCTTTTTTGGTTATTAAACCATTTCTTACTATTAACATTGAAAATGTTTCCTTATTTCATGATTGACTAGCATGAACTTAAAACATTACTTGTTATGAGTTGAATCTTTGGTGAATTAAGCACAACAAAGCCTAAGCTTCCCTGTTTGTTTGAAAAAAAAAAAAAAACTATATATGGAGGAACTCCCATTAATGTTCATAAAAACATAAAAAAATTTTGTTACAGTAATATTTAGTCTGTTTTTATTTAAGCAATCAATAAAACTTGTCAAGTGTTGCCAATACACATCCTCTCTTATGTCATGCAGTATTCGTGAAACTAATCATTGAGATCCTTCCAAAAACCAAAAAGCAACAAATATCAAGTTTGTGAAATCACACTGCAGGAACAATGTGCTCCACTCACACTGATGGTGTGTCTTTACACTGTACATATCAGGATCGGTCTGTGTTTTCACTATCGTGATTTGCTCCATTAACTCCCACTGTCTTTTTAGGCATGTGAACACATCACTAAGTGTGCGTGTGTGTGGCTGAGTGTGTACTAGTGAGGGACGTTGTTATGCAGTGAGAGCCTGAAGTCATGGAAAATATGCAGCTAGTTTACACTGCTTCTCTAAACAATGAGAAACTGTCAGAAAGTGAGTGAGACATACAATGTATGGTAAGTCAGTGTGTGTATGGAAGAGGGAGATTGAAAAAGTGTGTGCGTGTGTGTGTGTGTGTATGTGAAGTGCTCAAGGAAAGATAAAAAAAATATGCGAGTCAGAGGAAGAAAGGGGAAAGGGGAATGATCAAGAGAAAACATCAGCTCTGTCTGACCTTCCTTGGCTGGAAGATAGTACAGGAGTTATAGTAAAGGAGTTATGTAAACGTTGCAGAAATGCATTGTTTGGTTAAAAAAAAATATTTTAAAAATTGCCAGAATCAAATAAGCAACCCCCTCAATTATGTAATACCCAAACACAAAGAAATACCTGCATCTCTACACACTGATCAAAAATTTAAATGTCTTAATTGAAAAATAGATAATCAGAAGTGAGTGACAAAGAGACAGAAGAACCATCCTGATTCCACCATGAATGAATGAAAGAATGAGTGAAGGAGAGAAAAGGGCGTGAGAAGAGACTGCTTCAGCTGTGGATTGAACAGAACCATCCATCAAGTCTCTCTACACCTTAATATACCTTGTGTATTACCCATACAAAAATCATCATGTACATCCCTGATGTACAAGTTTCACAAAAGTAAATACAACAGTCATAAACATGGTTATTTATATATTATAAGGCACAGCTAAAGAAGGAAACCCATGCACACAATGAATAAGATGATTCAAATGGAAAGTCAGTGTTTGTCCATGGCCTCTGCAGCAAGAGTTTGTCGATCTAAGGGGACAAAACTGTTAAAAAATAGTTCAAAATGTTTTTTTTATGATTGGACTACACTAAGATATAGGTTTTGGCATTAAAGCAACTTGTTTTGGTTTAAAATGACCACTTCATAGCGTTGTCATTGTTGCTACAATAACCTCTTGGGTTAGGGAGTGACTGTAAATTTGAACGGCAGCCCCTTGTTTAAGTCGGATGATTTTTGGTCTCGTCCATCTACCTGACCTTTTCTTCCTGTGGACTCTGAAATATCATCACAGCATTTTTATCCTTTTCTCCCAGCACACAGAAGTCCTGTAGTTGTTGGAGCTTTGTCATTTAAACTAAGGCTTGTGTCCTTTGGGGAGGGGGCTGCTTTAATGAACGATGCTGTCGTCTTTCACGGTGAGAGGAGTCTCACACAAACACACATGCAGACTGATTGGCAAGAGGCACATAAGAAACACACAGTGAGTAACACAAACTCCAACAAGAGCCTCAGTTTGTCAAGAAACTGGTTTCAGGGCACAAGCAGGAAGAAGAGGGAATAAATTCCTCTCCTTGTTCTTCTCGTTGCTGAAGGACCCATCTGGGGACGTTCAAACCTGCTGCCTTGTCTGCCTGAACAGCCTTCACTGACAACAGCTGACAATCATCCTGCCAGGCCATTGGCCAAATAGGACATGGTTGCCATGGTTGCCAGCACTCACACTTTCACTTCTCACCTCCCTACAGTGTCCGCCTACTCACGGCATGTAGAGAGAAAGACAGGGAAGGAATGCTGGAAGGAGTGATACAGAGAAGTAGAAAGAAGAAACAGAAGAATGAAATATAGACTTGGAAGTAACTAAAGAACAAGATTTTATTCAGGCATTAAAAATGAGGCAGGCAAGCCATGAGAGTTGCCTTCACTATCGGAATTAAAGATCTGCAAACAGGGAACGCGTACAAGAATAACTGCACCTTTTTCAATTCTTAAAGATGTCTATCTAGTGAAAGTTTCAGCAGGGTCAAGGGTCATCCTTTGAAAGGTCAATATGCAGCATGATCAGATATTGATGGATGGTGTTTTCAGTAAGTCTGGGCAAGCAGAACTCCTGGAGAATGCCGTGTTAAAAAAGAAAAGGTTGTTTTTATTCATTTCTCTGTTTTATAACTTAATAACTTAATAAATGAAGCTCTCTAAACAAATACATCAGCTGTCAGTGTAAAACTAACATTTGAAGAAAAAATAACAAAGAGTGGCAGTAAAAAAAGAATTCTTCCAACCTCTGAGTTATGAAGTAAAGCTAATTATTTGTTACTGTAGTAGCAATCAACCAGAAAAACATTTGCAAAAATATAATACCAAATCAATAATAACAATTGATTTGGTGTTGAATAGAGGCCATATGCTAATTATATATCTTGTCATTGTCTTGACTCATTAAAGAGTTCCTACGGCAAACAGAAAGACTTAACTAACTTCACACAAATAAATACATGCACAAATTGCAGGGTCACACATTAGCACAGGTCTTCTACATTATTCTGCTGCACTGGATGTTTGATTGCACTGCATCACAATAGTTCAATCAAAGACACAAGCACACACGCACACACACACAGATCCCCCTTCCCACCACAAAAAAAAAACCCTGCCTCAAAGGAATGATCAATTTGCTTCTTAAACTCCTCAGCTTCCCAAAAAAAGTGGAGAGAGTATCTGTGTTGGAGAGAGAGGGAGACCTTGTCTCACAGTCGTTCCCATTCCCCGCTCATGTAATCTCTGACCAACATGGAGAAGGGGGTTGAAGGTAAGATATTCAGTAATGAGAGGAAAACGATGGAAGGGGTGAGTGATGGGGGGACGCGGAGTTGTTGTCAAAGCTAAAAAGCCAGAGTAAAGGCAGAAAGAGAGAACAGAATCAACATTTATTGAAAAATAATGAAGGAGGGATGATGGAAAGCAGGTAGATAGTTGGATCACACTGATTTATGCTTGTAAAATGAAGAATGGAGAAGAGGAAGGAGCGATAAGCCTCAGTTATAAAGAGTGGATGGGTGAAAATGTAGCTGAGGAGCTGGAATTTTGGAAAAGAAATGTGTAGATCTGATCCTTCTTACTCAGGGTAGGGGGCAAAGGGTATAAAGCCCCGCCCCCAATCTGTGTAACCCAGATTCACCCACCATCAGATGGGTAATCACTCCCCCCGGTCATCATGTGAGTCGCTGCTGGTATCACATGAGCCAAGGTGTGAACTGTGGTTAAGTTTCCTGGGGAGGGATTTCAAAACTGCATTGTATGTGGTTGACAGTTGATGTCTGAGGCCACCTCCTCTGTTAAGGGATGACTGTTCCAGCTTGACATAGATGGTCTCCTTCACTCCTTTCTCAAACCGTCTATCCTCCCTGTCCAGCACGTTCACATTCTCATCCTCAAAGGAGTTTCCCTTCTCCTTTAAGTGTAAGCGGACTGCTGAGTCCTGGCCAGAGCAGCTGGCTCTCGGGTGGTGAGCCATGCGTTTGTGGAGAGGTTGTTTGGTCTCCCCGATATAAAAGTCTGTGCACTCCTCACTGCACTGGACTGCATAAACAGCATTGTTAAGTTTGTGTCTGGGAGTTTCTGAATTTCTCTGACACCCCGGCCACATACGGAATGACGACGTTGTGGCGTTTGTTCCTCTCCTCTTCCTGTGTTGTCGGGGTGTTGTTCCTGGAGCGCTTAGTGGATTAGTGGATAGGGTATCCACAGGTTTTTAATGCTATCTGGATGTGTTTGTGTTCCTTCGACTTCCCCTCTGTCCTTGTGGAAACATTTTCAGCCCGGTGATGTAGGGTTCTGATAACTCTCAGCTTGTGTTCCAAAGGGTGGTGAGAGTTGAAGAGCAGGTACTGGTGTGTGTGAGTAGGTTTCCGGTAGACTTCAATGCTGAGCACTCCGTCCTTCGGTGTAAGGTATATCGCACAGTCCAGGAAAGACAGCCTGTTCCCTTTCATGTCCTCCCTTGTGAATTTGATGTTGCTGTCTACTGAGTTAAGGTGCTCCATGAAGGCTTTTACCTCTTGGGTTTTAATCTTGACCCAGGTGTCATCCATATCTGAACCAATGGCTCGGTGTTGTTCCTTTGAAGGAGCTCAGTGCCCTACTTTCCACTTCCTCCGTGTAGAGGTTGGCCACAATGGGAGACACTGGAGAGCCCATGCAAAGCCATGCTTCTGTCTGTAGAAACATTCGTTGTACTTGAAGTAGGTGGTGGATAGGCATAGGTCCAACAAATTACAGATTTGTTCCGGGGTGAAGTTGGTTCTAAGGTCCAAAGTACTGTCTTGCATTAGTCGTTTTCGGACGGTTTCCACTGCTTCGGATATGGGTATGCATGTAAAGAGTGAGGTGACATCATAGGAGACCATGGTTTGCTCTGGTGCCAGCCTGAGGTCCCGAACTTTGCTGGTGAAGTCATTAGAATTCTGGATGTGGTGTGGAGTTTTGCAAACCAGAGGTGAAAGTATAGTTGTGAGATGTTTAGAGCTGTTGTTGTAACTGAGTTGATGCTGCTGACAATGGGTCTTAACGGGGTTCCTTCCTTGTAAACATTTGAATTATTTTGGTTTGTTGAAGACAGACATCTACAGACTGGAAAAGTCAAACAAATCAAACAAAAGCTGATCATACTAAAGACTAAAAGGTTAAAGGTACAGGTCAATATTTTGCTAAATAAATTTGTTGAAGAACAGATACAGTATGACAGTGCAAAGTATTCCTACACTTTAAAACAATTCCATTGGTTTCACTGAAAATAGAAGTGGAAAGAGTTAAATATGAGCGTCAGTTAAGGTTAGAATCAGTTGAGCCTGACAGTTCCGATCTGTCTCATTCTGTCTGATTCTATAGCACATCTATAAGGATTCACTGCATACAACTTGCAGCACACATTTTTTAAATGCCAAACACAGTGAGACAATGCCGGTCTGATATATATTCTTAAATGAAACATGATACACACCAAACAACCAATCTAATACATCTCACTGTCAACATCATATTATTTAACCTCAATGTTTCTAAGCTTAAGTGCTTGAAGTTTGTCTGAGTAAAGAATGCATGTGATAGGAGCAAAGCTTGAGCATTGTTGACAGGTCAAGTCATAAAAAGCAATAACGATCACTCTATTAAACAGAACTACAGATGTTACGGATATTACTTTCCCCGTGGCGTGTTATTAATGTCAGAGGGGTGGGCTTTCACTTCTCCTGCCATTTTCTACATCTGACTCCATCTGAGCTTGAGGGGCAGACACCACATGCAATAATCACCAGCAGCAAACTGGGATTAAAATCTACACTGAGGAAATGAAAGAAGCAGAGAAATTGAGGGTGAGGGCAGAAGAAGGAGGTAATGAGAAATTGTTTGGTCCAAAGAGGATTCCCCACCCTCAAAACTGATCTGTCATACACACATGCTGTAAAAAAATTTAAAAAAATTCATTTCATTCATTCATCCAGTTGAGACCCCTCAGATCTGTCCTGGCCATCCATCATTTAATTTAAAGTAGGAACCATTTTGAAGATAAAAATGTAATTTGAAGTGCAGCTAAAACTGAACTGAAAAATTTCTTGATGAATGAAATGAATCATCCCAGAGGGATTCTTGTTGAGAAAGGTATTTCTGTCACATTGGCTTAACATAGAAGCTGTTACACACCTGTAATGCACCAGTCATTGAACACAACAGGCAGTATGTATTAAAGAATAAACAGTTTTTAACACAGTCTTCCTGAAAAACATTAATGCAGCTTGCTAGAGTGTAAGGACTGTGTGTAGTCTGCTGGTACGTGAACACATCACTTGGTCTCAACAGCTCTCAACAGCACTTTTATGCACAGTGCACTGTGGGACACATGTGACATGTCAGACACATAGTCGAAGCTGGAGACACAGATTCACAAACCTTCCCTGAATGATCTTCAAGATACACTCGTTTTTTTTACACCATGCATATACAGATTTTAAACCCTCGAGCCTCCAAATTTTTCCCCACATCAACACACTCACATGCCGGCGTGGATATGAAATATGAATTTGCAGAGTGGAAGATAAATAAAAGATGACAACGAAGGCAGCGTGGTGGGGCCTGCACTGTCATTCGTTACTAAAATCAAACCTTTGCGGGGATTTCCTCTTTGTCTCAGTATTTTCAGGCACGCGTCAGAGCACACAGATCCATGTATATCTTAGGCCTCTGGCCTTCTGCTCTGGTCTGCTTGGCTGTCAGGTAGCTCTACTGCACGTCCAGAGGAAGAGAAGATGGGCACTTAAAGATTCAGAAGAATCTTTAAGTGCCTAAAGGGTGACTGAAGAAACACTTTTTTTTTTTTTTTTTGCCACAACTGCAAGTCCTATGTCTGCCATTACACCTAAAGTCAGTTTCATCCACTGTGGAAAAGCAGTGTACCCCAATGAGAGTTGCTCAGTGTAGCTATTGTTATGTTACTACTGTACGCTTTGTAGATATATGCTGTCAGTGCTTCATTTGTCCCAAAATTTGTATTCAATTTTCAAAAGAATACATTTAACAATAAAACTATATTTCACATCCTTGATTAGAGTGAGATCCATTCCCACTCCGTTATACAGTGTTAGTTCAATAAGAAGTTAGAGCCTTTTAAAAGTGGTGGAGTATTTCTCGGCCGAGTACTGACTTCCTTCTTTGATCGCCAGGCAGTCTCATGGTGATGAAAAATATAGATTAAACAAATAACAGATTAATTACTGAACTTTAGATTGGAGGAATGCATTGGGATTGTGATCTTACAGGTCCTGTGGGACAGAACAAAAATATGTGGGAATGAGTGGTTTTAGCTTTAATAGAATGTGTAAATAAATACACAGGTTTATAGACTAGGTTTGCTTACTGCATTATACAATATCTTATTTTGAACTTTTATTAATGTATTTGCACTAGAACCTACATCTGTATTAATACTACACAGTTAATCGCCACATTTTCATTGCAAGACAAAAGAGGACACCAGCAATGTGGCGTGGGCATGAATAGTCACATTGTGTGAATTGGAAGGGATATAGCACACACTTGTGGGGGGGGTCTGATGTCCCCTGGGACCGGACGGAGTGAATAAAGTAGTCCTGTGCAGGGCTCTATTGCACAGGTGCTGGTTGGTACAGTTTATTTCTGTGATGACAACTAGCTATTGTTGCCAGCTTCATATTGAGAGTAATAATGATGATGACATTAGAGTAAATAAGGGAATTTCTTAAAAATGTTTTAGACAAAAGAAAACCATCAAAAACCCATCACAAAACAAAGTATAACTATAGAGTAAAAACAATATCCCAGCACAATACGAAAATGCTATCATGTATAGAAAATACTACAAACTATGTAAGATTTTTCTATTCAAGGAGAGAAGAGCCTATATTAAAAGATTGTGGTTTATTCATTTTTTGAGAACAGCAGACACAGTATTAAAAACACCTGGTCAATGCAGCTTTTCAGCGGAGTCAAGAGTAACACAGCACATCTTGAGCTTATGGTATTATTGCTGCAGGCCATGTCAGATCAGAGTGTAATCCTACACAGCATCGTGCAAAATCTCTCCAACACTGTTACATCAGTAAAAACAGCATGTGAACCAAAACAGCAGATTCTTTATGCTCTTTGTGGAGGCATGAAGGGATTAAGGGTATTCACATCTGTCAAACAGAAAGAGATAAGGGGGAAAGGTGAGGGATGGGGAAAAAACTATTATATGACAAATAGATAAAGAAAAATACTTATAATTATATGCTTAATAATTATATGCTGGGATTGACTGTTTTTCAGTCATCTCTGCTTTCTAGACAGTGGGTTAAAATGTGCAATGTTGCTAATATTAGTTATTCTAGACCTAAGAGTCATATCAGTGTAGCTATTGTTGACGTATAGAGAATGGATGAGTTAGCCAGCAGAGTGACAGGAGAAGAGATGGAAGGAACATTTTTTGCATAATTTTTATGTATGTTTGTGTAAACCTGATGGGCACATCTAGTCCTCAGAGAGAAGCTCCAGGCTTTTCACAGTCTTCATGATGATCCACAGGGCACTCTGACCTCACATACATCTATTGCAGTGCTTACAGATCAAGCCTAGCCAACTAATATGAATTTGCAGGGCAAAGCTTTATGTAGAGATATTTCTCATGTGCTTAACTAAATATTTTATCCAGATATATACTGATGGGAACTATTCCTTTCACACCTAAAGTACATTCAACGGTTGATAGAAGCTGGACGTGTCAGAGTGAAATGTGTTCAGGCAGTTTGACTGTACAAACATACATTTATTTTGCAGAGACAATTAGGTACTCATACCTGAGTGAATACATGACTTAATGTGAATGTGGTTTAATGTTTGGAATATAAATGGGTAGAGGCAGAAGAAGAGAAGAAAACTTAGTAGTAAAGGAAGATTAATCATGCAATCTATAAATTAAATCACCATAGAACACAAATTAATGAAAAAATGTACAGATAACAAAGGAATTAACAAATGAATTAATGGTGAAAGATATGGTGAAAAAGAATAGCACATAGTAAAGACTATATCTTCATCAAGGCCCAACAGCCACCCAAGATTACATTTCTGGAACAGTTTCCTTGTCTGGATACACACCACAAATGTAATGGGTTCTTTCTTGGCCCATCCCTGAGCAACTTTCCTAGACATCCTAGTAATAATTTCCTATGCTACATGTGTATTTCTAAAAAAGAAGCCAGCCGACCGACATGGGCCAAAAAGTGGCCAAAAACACGACTCCAAATAAATGAAACTGTTAAGGTAAATGCAGCATAGAGGTTAGTGTGTATTTCCGTGTGTCTTATTTTTGTTTGCACTGCAGCATACACAAACATGTTCTCTAGTCCAGTCTAGTATTTATGTCTAACACACAAATAAACATACATTATACCAGAGATTTTGTAGCCATTCAAAGCTATTCAATTACAGAAATTGCTTTGCTTCCAGTCTGGACTGTTAACTTTTCCCACGGGGAAATGACATATGTTTGCAAACATGCCAAGCAATACACACACACACAAAGGCAAAGAGGACAGCTGGTCCACTCATGTCATGACCTCAAATAACAAACACTAACAAACACTTTCACAAACACTCTTGGTTACATTCCATTATGCGTATAGACAAAGTGAACGGGCCACAGCATGGTCCTATGTGGTTTTCTTACATAGCTAGGGGGAAATTCCTCTGCAATAGACGGATCTTAGTTTAAACTTCACACAATGCGTACACTCACCAGCCGAATTGTCAATATCTGACTGACCTTATTTTAGCTGGAGGGACCTTAAACTTCTACACTTCTACAACAGCCAGATATAAACCCCAGGGAGTTTCATTATTTACCCTCATTTAACTTTGATTCCACTACAGCTAAATCATTCAAACTCATTACGGCATGGATCAGCGTCGGAACAAAGAGGACTAACCACAGAGGGCTAATGCTTCCTTACTGCCCTGGATTTCAACGTGGAAAACCATAGAACTGAGCTTGTTAATGGCTTATTTTTCTAGATTTCCCATCACAGTCAGCCCATGCTAACTTACTCACATTCACCCTGCTACCTATTTGTCCTTCATCGCATTGTTGGACACTATATGGGCAAATAACAACTCCTCAGCACTGCCACACACACCAACACATAATGTAATTGCTACATCCTACGCCTGATGGTCTGATAAGAAGGCCTTGTGATATGTAAGTAGGAAGACAGAAAAGGGAGAAACAGAATATAAACCATCATTATTGTGAGGATTAACAGTAAGTAACACATACACAACCCTCCTGCTACTGCCAACCTGCAGTTCAATGGTGAGCCGATGCCACCCATTAATGCACCCATGTGTTAAGGAAGCATCTATGTCCATGTTTGGGATTTATGAAAGTAAGACTACAAGATCCAGAATCCTGCTAATGATGCTTTGATAGAAAAAATAAATAAAAAAGAGTTCCCCACAAAGAGAGATAGAAAGGGGGAATGAGGGAGGGTTTGGACCTGCAGAAATGTCAGAGAGAGATTAGTAGAACCATGTAGGCAGGCATGCGAGTGCTGATTCCACAGAAAGCTATTAAAGATGTA
Source organism: Mola mola (assembly GCA_001698575.1). Classification (NCBI taxonomy): domain Eukaryota; kingdom Metazoa; phylum Chordata; class Actinopteri; order Tetraodontiformes; family Molidae; genus Mola; species Mola mola. Next base: position 4,223,929 of record KV751325.1, read on the forward strand.
GAAGTTATGCAGAACTAGAAGATGCAGGGGGGGCGGGGAAGGGCAGAGGAACAGGATGACAGAGAAGTGAGGGGCAAATAAAGAGTGGGATGAAAAATACTTCTTTCAATATGCATGCTGCAGTAGAAAAATCTGTCTAAATGTATTTAATAATGATGGAAGACGTGAAATGGTTACTGTGCATGGACCCCTTTCATTGCATTAAAGGTGGTACTCTCCACTAAAAAAGCAACTCATTGAAACTGACTACAGCATGAAAGGTCATAATTAGTGTGCATATGCTACAGGGTGGGTTCACTATTCTATTTTATATAAACTGTTCATAAAATAAGCACACTTTCCTGGACATACTGGTTTACACACATGGCATTGTGAAGTGCTCTCAATTCATCTGTTAATCATATAATTCAGAATTAACTTAGTGGTCATAAGGATATCAACTTATATATGTTAACAACCTGTCCTCAAGCTGCTACAAAAACTAATGCCATTAAAATATACCTGTATGTGCTGTATAGAGCTAAGAAAAAAAAAAAAAAGTTGTAGTTACCTGCTTCAGATAAAATTTTAGTATGGCGTTCCATTGCTGTCTGAGCTAACATCAAATTCTGAGCAAAAAAGGAGTAAAAAAGCAGTCACCCAGGCCCCAATTTCCCCTGTATCCCATTTTCATTCTTCATGTTTCTCTTCTCCTTCTCTCTTTCTGTAAACAAATATATTCCATTCATTCTCCTGCAGATGAAGTTCAGATTAAGTTTCCGGTTTGGAAGTTGGGATCCATTAAAGCGTCATTCTATACTCTATCAGGATAATTACATTCTATGACCTTGCCTGATGTCACCCGTCAAAACATTAAAATAGCTTTTAAATGCATAATGTATTTAATTCTCTTTGATACTTGCAGCTGTATATGTGCATATGACTATAGTGGCCAATAATAATTGGCACATTAAGTCCCCAGTTGACTGCAGATTAAAAGAAATGATGAGAAAGGACTCATAGCTCAGAGAAAAAAAGCTAGTCATGCTGTCACAGTCAAATAGCTTCAATTGCAATAAGAGTGTTTGTGAAGTTCGTGAACTTAGTGTACTTGGTGCATGGAAACACGCAGGAGGATGGGATTACTTGAGACATCTCTATAGTTAAGGGAGCCATTTACACTACAGTCCAGTTGGACATCGCTTTTATGGCTATCACAGATGTTCTGAGGTAAGTATCACGAAGAGTAATCAGACTTTCCGACAAATTGTGGACTTAGTGTTTCAGTATTGAGCTTTTTTGTGTTCTGTTCTCTCTGGCGTGCTCTCTCTCTTTCACAGCCATGAGCATCTACTTAAAAAAAAAAAAAGCCCAGCTGCAGCAGGTAGGACGTTATGTAAGCTATTAGTGAGAGATGATTAGTAATGACAATGTTAATCAATGTTAATGGTGTAGAGGAAGGAGGTCATGGCCAGAGGACCACAAAAAAACAGAACAGAGGCCGGCTATATCAGCACAACTTGGCAATTCAGCAAATTCTGTTTTGAACTCAAGAAAAATTGCTCATAATTTACATTTCCTTTGACTCCGTTTGTTGGATTGCTCTCTTTTGAATTTCAGTGAATGAGCAACCTAAACCCTGAAAAAAACAAAACAAAAAAAAAAACCTCCACAAAATGGGATACAAAAAAAACATCAATATTAAACTTTAGGTCACCATACACTTGATTTGTCTATGAAACTAACTTTTCTATGCGTGGACACAAGACCTGTTAAGCACATTTATCTATTATATTTCCACAGTTCTGTCACTTTTCCTCCTCAAGATCTGTATTTTGCGCACAAGAGCTTGTGTGAGTCTGGTAAACACCCCCTGCACCTGAGAATTAGCATATTAGAGGTCAAATCCATAATATATCAAGGAGGCTGGAGGGTGTGTGTGTTTGTGTGCAATTGCTTTTCCAATCCCTCCTGTGATACTGACTGTGCTCTAAAGACTGAAGCCTGCAGCAAACTGTGTGTGTGAACACATACACACACCAACACCCAACGAACATGATGTTTGCTCCCTTGTTAATGACAAGCATAATGCATCAGACACACATACAAAATTCATTCATGCCCATTCACATAAAAGCACATGCACGTGTGAACTGTGAACCGAAGACCTAAAGACCTTGTGGAATTCCTGCCAGGTGCTGTGGAAAACATTGTTTGAAAAGTGACAAGATGATGCTTTAGAGTGTTATTAAATAGTTTATAGTAAACTTGTGGATAAGAGTAACCAATAGTGTCTCTGAGGAATGCTAGCATCACTACTAAGCCATAACCAACACTGAAGCCATTGTGACAACAGTAAAGCAAACACTGTAAGAAGGAAAGATAAAACATATTTTACAATATACAAAAATGCACATAAATTAGACTTATCAGCCTCATCACATTTTAAATGCAAGTAAATTTATCTTTTAAACTGAATTAAATTATTATGAGGGAAAGTCAATGTTTGTTAAACTTGTGTGTTTAAAATGTAACCACAACTTACACGTTCCTCCAAAAATATAGTGGGCAATATGTCGAGAAATGAACAGTCTAATACCCACTGTAAGTTACTTATCTTCAGCTGTACAATCTTTGGTTGTAGCGTTGTAGGTGACTGTTAGCTTTATTAGCAGTGGAGTTAAAGGGCCTCCTGGTCAATGAGCCAAGGGGCTCAGCTCCAGAGGCAGGATTAGGGCCATTTTGGTTTTATTCTATTTATGTCACATTTGAATAAAGTGTGTTTTAAAATGATGTAACAAGTCAATTAAGCTTGTATGCTAAATGATGTGATGCAAGTTAACATTGGGAAGCATGAATCAAAGCTTTGATATCTCTGACATTTGTTTGATGTGATTACAAATGACTGCATGGCCTCATAATTACAAACTAGAATTCATTATTTTACTGACGTGCCAATTTAGCACTACTATCACACTGATTTTTAATTTCAATGGGATGCAACATTAAAGTTTAAAAGGAGAAATTTTGCGAGGAAAATGTTTAACTCAAATTGTCTCCCGCTCCACCTTTATGCACAATGCACTTACAGTTCCAGACAAATACCCACATCGCTGTAGGTAATTGCTATTAATACATGAATGAACCAGGACAGTGGAAGTGGGGAATGGAAGTAGGCCGGTATCTGCTGGGAAATAGAATTCTGCCCCCATTTTAAGCAGAATACTGCTGGGAATATCTATAGGAATGATCGCCGGGAATAATGAACGGGAAGACCTCTAACTCTCTGAAAAAATCTTGACTCATACCAGCCAAGGTTTATTTCAAATCTAGTCAGTGGTGCAACACTCAGATCTGTGGAAACAACTTTCAGGTCTTAACTTAAAAATAACATTTGTGATAATCAGTGAAAATCTGCTTTTCTAACAAAAATGATGACATGAATGACGAAAAGGGGTAAAAGGAACAGTTTCAGAAAGCAGAAAGTGTACATAACATAGATAGCAACACTGTAAAATCCAATTTGTTGTTTGACTGAGTTAGTGAACAGGCTAACTTTTAAGCTGACAACTCGGTTAGTAACTCGGTTACTAAGCTTTAGTTTTAGTTTAGATTTTTGGGGGGTTTTTTCAGTGAATGCGGCTGATAAAATAGGTACAAGCCACGCAGGACTGATTTTAAATGGCCGTATATAAGTTGTCATGGAATAATAGAGTTAAGGAAAGGGACAACCGAAATGGATGGAAAAAAACAAAACAAAAAAAACATTCATGCAAAAATAGCTAAAGATAACTTGCAACACTGAATGGTTAACAGAAAAAATGTGCAAACAGCAAGGAAAGATTGGATTTGGAGAGTGAAGAATGCAGTGAGAGAAGGATGGTCTTTCAGTGAAAACACACCCATTGCCCCGCTCTTTCTGTCTCCTGATGGGGGTATGAATGTGTGTGCTGCTCTATGTGTTATGACAGATGTCATACCATGCTGCTTCCCAGCAGAGGATGGGCTTAATGTTCATTAGGACGTTTCTCTCCACATTCAGACACTGCTGCAAGACTCTAAAATAATCTTGACTGCTGGTCCAATAATATACACAAAACATTGAACTGTGCACTCTGATTTCCTGAGAAGACACGGACCTTCAAAGCACGGAATGACGATACTACTTTTTCGTTTTTAACTCGATTTCCCATCTGATTAAAAATGTAACTGTTGACATTTTATTACAAGTCTGAAGTACACTTCTCACACACATGGATGTTCAGTAGCAAAAAAGTTCAAAGCCAGAGAATGATGATCTGATTATCTTTATCCATAGGAGTTTAAATAATCCCAGGGACACAGGGAGGAGGAGAAAGCTGTAGTCGGAGGGCTGTGTGTATTTAATGTTAACCTTTCATCTATCGTATTTAATAGGAGCCATAGTGTAATTCATTCCGTAACCACATGAGAGCCCAGTTGGGACCTTCTGACTCTGCATTATTCTAATGAAGTGAAACTCATAATCCATTCATTCTTAAATCAATGCAGACATGAGTGGTGCGGTCTGGGACCTGAACTCATTAAAACCTGAAAAACTTTTTTTGTCTTGGTAGATTCAAGTATACATTTGAATCCAATTTATTCTACATATGATTTGCAGGACTTTATTCAGCCCTTTTGCATAACTTTCTCTGTCTCACAAATGCCTCTAGCGCAGCACACTGAGCGTGACAAAAGTGCTGGAGAGAGCTGCGGCCCTTTATTGATTTCCACTTTTGATCTACTTCAAACGTCCAGGAGAGCAGAATGCTGAACGAGGAGCCTGACTGATACCAGGAAGGAGCACAAAGACTACAAGGATAAATCTGAATCCAGCAGCTATGGATGACCCGAAAGCAACTCTTGTCACATGTCAGAGCTACTTTATCTGGAGGATGTCAGGTATAATGTTATGAAATTGTCTTAAACCAATCCTGGGAAAAGCAACACACACGTATTTCTTAAAAAAAATAAAAATTGAAAAAAAAAAAGCTTAGTGAAGCTAGTATAAGTTTAGAGGACCTGGGTACATTTGTCAGTGCCTGCGACTTTCACCATATTTGACCCTGTCAGCATGGACAGCCCAGGACAGGGACGAGGAAGGTATTTTCCAGAATATAATAAAGATGGATGAGGATATGATGGTTTAAAACAACCTGTGTGGCCTCTGTGTCAATATGGTATCTGATTGCTTCAAATCATGAGTATCTCATTTGGTTTTCTTTGAATACATTTTTGTGAGATCAGAGGATGGGGAGGGGAAGCAGAGAGAGAGAGCCTCTGTGTGACTGAGTGTGTGTGTGTGTGTGTGTGTGTGTGTGTGTGTGTGTGTGTGTGTGTGTGTGTGCAGACAGTGAGTAATGTGGAGTATTACGCTGGGATTGCTGCCGTCTCCGATAACCAATGATGGAGGAGAGACCTGATCAATACCAGCCCACAAACACACATGGCGCTCTTTTTCACCCTTGGGCTCCGTTTTGATACACACTCAGAAATCTGCCCACAGGCAGGCAGGCAGACAGACAAACACACATACACTCACACAAGACCCTTGCAACTTTGTCTTTTTTTGAGTGCTTGGGAATGGAAACATTCCTATGAGAGAGTCCCCAGAGAGAGTGAGAGGGGAGGGGGTGGAAAAAGAGACGGATGGAGAGCTATAGGGGTCTTAACCAGTAGAAGCCTGGATGTTGGCATATAGTCGCTCCAGAGAGCTGCATGACCTCACCCCTCGTCCTCCCTTCAGATCCAGAGTTACCTCACCTATCTCACCTTCTTCAGCTTCATCTTTTAACATTAAAACATATCCTGTCCTTTCATTTGTTTTCCTTTACATGTCAGCACCAGTATTAAAATGGAGCTGTTCTTGGCCTGGAAACTACAAGTATGCTAACATGGCAAAACACAAACAGAGTGGGTGTCAATGGAAATGAAGAGAAAAGCACTAAAGTCGTCTTTGTATTTTTTGTGGCATGCTAATTGAATACCTGCATGGCGTTGTGGGTTGTGTGTGTGTGTGTGTGTGTGTGTGTTTTATGAGCGTCTTTTGTCAGTGAAGATATTGAAGGGAGAGAAAGGTGTAGCCCTGCTTTTCTTTTTGAGGAGACATAAATCTTATTTTACTAAAACACAAAAGGACAAATGAGAGAGTGGCTGGAGGAAGATGAAGAGAGAAAGAGAGAAAAGATAAGGATGAAGGACGAAGCTGAAGAAAAGAGAAAAACAGTACAAATGCTTTCCACTCTCTTTCCATGTATTTTTTTTCTATATGACTTACATTGAGGAATGTGAACACATTACAAAGCCTTCTTTTCATTTATCAAAAGAGATCAAACCTTTTCACCGTAGTATATTTTAGACAAAAAAAAAAACTGAATTTACTGAAATTGTCCAGTGGTTGGTCTGGGATCAGTGTAGTCAACTGTAAGGTGTCTAACAAGGGTGTGTCTCACGTCAGCACTTATCCCTGACCTCCCTTCTCCTCTTTGCACTCCGCCAGAGGGTCAGGAGTTTCTATTGATCTACGATAAATTCTCACACACTGGGCCACTCTGAGGGAACCTTAACTGTGAATAATGCACACAAATATCAGCAGATACATTTGCAAAAATATGTACGAGCAAACATGCATACTGTAGGTACAGACATGCACTGTGTAACAGCTGATGTCATCTGGAGTTTTCAGAGATGCACCAGAAGCCAACACAGCAGACTGGGAGAAATGAATTCAAAACCTGGTAATCACAGCTTTAATTACATATTCTGCTCTCTCACTTTTTTCCTCCCCCGCTCTGCACTCTTACTCCCTTTTCTCCCTTTATTCCCATCTCATCCTGGCTTCGGTTTACGGCCAGACGTTTGTCACTTTGCCATCCTCCTTATGGCTTCCTCTCTCCCTCTCTCTGTGTGAAGCAATGGAAATGGTATTTTTTTTTCAGCTCAGTCTTTCTTTCCACTTCTTTTTGCATTTGCCCACCTGACAGCTCTCTCCCGCTCGCTCTCCCTGTTCAGTAGGCAAAGTAAATGCATGAATATAGATTGACTTTAGGGATAAAACTAAACATGCTGTAGTGCTTACTCACTGCAGAAACACATGCAGTGTGGGGCTTAAAACTGTCCGCAATGCGAATGTACAGCAGAGAGCAGACAGCAGACATGCCAGTGTACATTTTGTAGTGCATGATTTAATGTTTGCTAAATATATTATTTTGGCTATGAGCTGTTAATTTTTAAACTTAAAGTATAGATGACGTCCCTCCTGGAGTGAGTTCATAGATCAGGGATGATATATTTAGCACAGCATCAAACAAGAAAAAAGATGCCTGATCATGGCCAGTTCATATGCAGATTTATGGAAAATGTAAAGTGGAATTCTTTGTTTTTCAAGTTACTCCTCAGAGGAGAGTGAGCCAATTTCTCATTGTTTTCATGCTCAAAACATGTAAAAAGATTTGGGCAGATGCCTCCATTCAAGATAAACTTAAACAGGCAAATAATATTACATGCAGTGGCAAAAAAGAGTGCTTCATCGGTGATAAAAGTTTTTTCCAGGCGACTGAATACATTCAACGGCAGTGACTGATCGGAGTGATTTTCCATAAATATTTGACTGGATAAAATCTTAAATACAATACTGCAGCCTCAGATCTTTGGAATAAAGACAAGAAAAGGAGGCTGGCAGTGCAGTGTGTGTGTGAGGGGGGGCTGGTTACGAGAAGTTTGACTTGGCTGTATACAGGAAGCAAAGGAGGCAGGAGAGTGTCACTGGAGGATTTCTTTTTTAAAGCCTTGGAAGTAATAAAAAGCCTTACACGCACACACACACACACACACACACACACACACACACGCACACACACGCAGATACACTTTTAAAAATGTGTTAGATATACAATATAGAGATATAGTTAACACATCACCACCAGAGCAGACGCTTAAATACTGTTGATCAAGCCTGCCAAACACAGACCTGGGCCCAAATGGGAAGTTATGGCTATTGTCTGCCTGAGCCTGTTGTCTGTGTAACATAACAGGAAGAAGGGAAACTGTGGTGTGCGTGTGCGTGTGCGCGCGTGTGAGTGTGAGTGTGTGTGTGTGTGTGTGTGTGTGTGTGTGTGTGTTTGTGTTTGTGTAAACTATTTATAGCTCGGCTGCTATTACTTCAGCTTGTGAGTACATCTAAGTAATTATCAGACAGAGAGAATAAGTGAGAACAAGATAAAATGCTTTTAAAATGGCTTGACTGGCCAGTTAGTCAATAATATAAAGGCCCCCCGTGGGATCTTATTGAAAATACAAAGGCTGTAGCTTAGGTTGTACCTTACTTTTTGTGGAAAACAAAAACACATGGCCGGAAATATTCATTCAAGTCTGGTTAAATTTAGCCACGGTACTGATATTACTATGCAATTAGTACGACGTTAGGTTTAGGAAAAGACCGATGAAGGTTTGGTTTTAACTCTTTTTGCCTTGGTTTGGTGATTGTGTTTGACAGTAATCCAGCTGCACACGCATTTTGGATCAAAACAAAACACCCCAGGGCCTAATCGGTACAATGTGGTGTGCGACTGTTTTTAGAGTCATAAAATGTCAAATTATAGTTGTAGTAGGTTTATGCAGGCATACTTAGAATCACTGCACAGAGAGTTTGAATACTTTGCAACTTTATGAAAAGAATCAAAAATAGCTTTAGCTGTATTTGCTTTGTTCAGATAATGCTAAAATAAACCAACAATTAATTCCCAAATACTAAGTTGTGTATGTGACTGTTGCCTACTATCTAACTTTACTGTACAGTATACAAGTAGACTTGTTTTCTTGTAAACAAATTTACATCAACAAAACAATGTTTTAAGTTAAAATCTGTTGTGTGCATCTGTGAAGTCTAACATGTTGAATGCATTTCCGTCTTCCCGTTGAAAAATAGGGGCTATCTCAAAGATTTGATGTATTCCGTCAGAGAACTAAATAGATTCAAAGTCGCGTGACACTCTTCATTGAGTACTACTGTGGGGGGTAAGAATATGAGAGGAACAGTGAGAGAAAGTTCAAAGCAATCACATGAAAAGCGCTAGAAAGTTAAAATGAGGGTGAGCGTGTGATAGAGGACATGTGCAAGAGAAAGAGAAAAAAGAAGGAAGGAAGCCTGAGGCCTTCTGTCTCTGTCTCTCTCCCATTCTCTCATCCTCTGCAGCATCATGGGAGTCAGTGTGCTACATTAGAAACAGGATCGGCTGATAACCTACATCCGCGGCCTGACTATGACACAATTCAGCTGCTCAGCTGTGTTTCTAAAAGCGATTATCCAGAGCAGAAAATAAGGCTTTTTTCTAACAAATACCAAAAAAGTAGGGAATCATATTTCCACACTTGTCTGATAGGGTTTGAAGAAAAACCCTACCAACTAATTGAAAACTATAGTTAGATAGAGAAATTTCTGCCATGCTTCAACATTGTCAGTGTGTTTCTGTGAAATATAAGCGACACCTTCAATGTTTAAGTTCTATTATTTGAGTTCCATCACGTATGCATGAACCTTCAAAAAGGATTGTGTTACATGAAAGCTTACTAACTACAAAGGCGTTCACCAAGGTAGCTCCTTTATTTAAGCAGAAATGTATGTCATTGTGTCTGCATGTTTTCAGATGAGTGTATTTGCTGTCAATTTTTCAGATAAAAGACAGTTCTCCAAAATATAGACCATATATTTATATTAAAAGGAAACGGTACAAATATTGCTACTCCACTGAAAATGTGAAGATGTGAAACATTCCTCGGGTTTTGTACATATCTATTTAGAGTATAACAAAATTTTCTATGAATCCATTTGCCAATTAAACAGAGGCAACTTGGTCACAAACAAACTGCTTATTGTACTGTAAATATCGTTGTAACTTTTGGCTTCTCACCATTTTCCAAGACATCTACGGTATTATTGTGTGGTTTTTCTGTCATGTTTCTAAATTGGTACTATCTGCCATTATTTGCACACTTCTGTGCCTTTATGTCCTCCTAAGCCATCCGTAGATTTGTGGGAAATAGTGACTTGGTTTTGGTGATGCAGCATATTAAAATGCATGTAAACCTCTTTGTGTGTGCACATGATACCCACAGCAAAAGTTTGTGTACTTCCTCAACAATTTCTTATATTACAGACAAACCTCCAAGCCCCAACCCCCCCCAAAAAAACAGAAAACAAAAACATAAACAAAAACAAAACAATAATACAAAACATAAAAAAATGGAAGTCTTTAAGATTTAAGTACTTTAAGACCTTTTTGGATGGCAGCTGTATGTGTGTGTGAGTGAGTATCCACATGAGGTCATAGATCTTTACACACGCACAAATCTCCTTCCTGACAGTCCATTCATCCAATCATGTCCTGCCTGGGATAAGCCTGTCACCACGGAGACAAGCAGCAAGACCACCGGGGCATTGTGGGATATCTCAGTACTCCAACCTATAGACAACCTGCCACTTCTGATAGATGGGAGAGTGGATTTAATGCCTCTCACTGTCTACCAGTGGACTCCACTTATTCCACATTTTGGCTGCTGCCTTTCTCATCTGTTGCTCTTTTTCTGACAGTCTTGGAGTGAGCGTACTAATATGTATTTCATGTCAGGATGGCAAAATACCGTTGTTGGCCCTGTATTAAACCAAATATCATAGCTGATATTTTGAGCATGCAAAGAAAAGTTGTCATATTTTGCCTCTCTTTGAGTTTCCTTTGATTATGCAATAGGTGTGGTGAGCTGCTAACACCAAAAGAATTCCATTAGCCTGCATTTCCACAGAGAGCTTTGGTTATGATGTTATTGCCATTTTGGGGTTTTTCCACCATGGCAGAAAAAGACAGTTTTTGTCATTTGGTTTGTATAAGAAAATCAACAGCATCTTCTCTTATTATCAGTGCATCTATTTCTTATCAGGAAGTTTATTATGACCTTAAAGAACTGGAAGTTCATTCCTCTTAATTAGTCGAGCTACACCAGGCTAACCTTCAAGCGTTCAGTCTATATCAGACACTATACATCTGAGTAAAGTACTGCAATTAGCCTAAACAAATTTACCCACCCCCGAATTCCTGGCCACACAGGAAACACGGGTGGGAGGAAAACAAGAGATGAAACGAAACATGATGAATACAAATAAATAAATACATGAACATTCATTCATTAATTCAATCGTGTCTAGATCAAAGGTCTTACCAGTAGAAAAAAAAAGTCAACATAAGTTCCTACTTAATACTTTCTACTGACGCTTTAGATATGATTTAAGGTTTGTAACTTTGAAAAATAGACCAACAGTCACAAGTCAGTTAATTCCCAAAAGGGATGGGATCTAGTTTTTCGTAGCATCTAGCCATCTGTCCTTAGACACTCATGTGAGGAAAAACTACAGATGAAAAATGAAGAAATCCCAGGAAGTAGTAGATGTTTTGTATCTTTCTGTTACTCTAGAGAACATAAATTGTGGGCCACCATGGCTCAATTGGTAAGCGGTGGTCCGATGATCGGACGTTTTCTGGTCCGTTCTCAGAACCTGCATTTTACATGTTGAAGTATCCTTGAGCCAGACACTGAACCTCAAATTGCTCCTGATGCTGTACCATGACTTTGTGTGAATGGTTAATGCTCCTAATGAGCAGGTGGCACCCTGCGAGTTAGTCACTGCCGCCAATTTATGAATGGGTGAATGCAAAGCCTATAGTGTAAAAGTGCTTTAAGTGTTCGAAATATAAATACATTATCAATTAAGAGTGCTATATAAATACAAGAAATTTAAATGATCACGTTGAAAAATTTAAGTATTGATGTACTTAAATTACTAAAATAGTATTGATGAGATATTCCTTGAAATGAAGACAAAATGTATATCTTGATGTTTTAAACATTTTTTGTTTTTACTCGCAGTTGGCAGAACATTTTATTTGTATTAAGAACAATTTGACTCAAAACTTGAAACCCTCGAAAACTCTGTTGCCCCCACATTGAGACAATTTTCTACTACAACACCCAGGTGAAAACCCGGATTAAATTCTTATTGCACAGCAGTAATTTATGAAAGCCCAGAGATATATGAGGACACAAAGGCAAAGCTCACGTGTATGCATACGAAATACACACAGTGCAGGTCAGGAAAAGCTGCAAGGCAATTACCAGCTGGACCTCCCAAATTATACTCTTATTCAAGGGATCACGTGAGAACTCTGTGGGTTCAGAGCCCAAACTGACATTAAATTTAATTTCAATGCATTGCAAAGGCTTGCAATAGTACATGCATGCATTATACAGACAAATTAAAATTAACGTATTTTATGTCAAAGACAGCGGCAGGGTGTTAATCAGATTTAACAGGTTCTCATTTCGTTTCTGTTTGCTCATATTTGGGGAAGTTTACTGCCAGTGAATTATAGCTGAACGCTCTTTTATGGCAGAAAGCTACATTCATAGTTTTCATTGATTTTATATGCACTCTTGAATGCATACAAAATTTGTCTATAAGGTTCGTCGATGTCAGACAAAAGCTGCCTGTCCGACACCAACAACTTTCACGAGTCTTTTTATTTTGGGGAAATTTATGTTATATACCAGGTCACTTTCTTGCTGAGAGTTAAGAAAACTTCAATGCTCATATTGTTTGGTAAACACAGCATAAGTACTCTGGGTATGGATATCAGAGAATCACATTCCTTAACAAAACAGAGTTCCGTAAATAAGCTCCCATAAAATTGCAACATTTTTTCCATTTCTGTTTTCGTATGGATTTTTAAATTGTGATATAATGGGATAATGTTAATTATGGAGGTTGTATGACTTTACGTGTATGATCGCTATCTGATCCAGCTTCAGGATTCATATCAATTTTCAAACCAATTTAAGTTTGAGTTTTCTGGTTGAAACTTAATGTTTTAATATTTGTTCCTGAATACTCATGGCAGATGTCCACCCACCTGTATCCAGGGTCTGCTCTGAGGCCTCTGTCTTTCCTAAAGGAAGTTTTTTGCTTGCCATTGTTGTATGCACTTGCTTTTGGGGAAATACTTGATATTAGAAGGGTTGGGATAGCCATGCTTTACAAAAATGTAATGAGATTATTTCAAATTGACTTATATTTAGGCTTGAAAACCTCAGATGTGGTTCCCTCTGATTGCCAGGGAGTTTATCCACTTGGAAATGGAGCTGGCAGAATGTTTGTATATTGACAGCCTTATCTATCCAATCCATATCCACCGTACAAGTTTTGTCAAAGTCACTGATGTACTGTATGTATGTCACCTTCAACAAGACAGAGTTGAGAGAGATAGATGTGCAGGGGTAGTATTAGCTCACCACATCTGTTGAGTCAGAGAAAGTGAGGTCACCAGACATTTTGTCAAAAAACCAGTGCATTCTTTGGCTCCTCTGACCCTCACCCACCCTTAAAGACACACACTCACATCATCACTTATCTCTTATCACACAATGAACACTCCGTCTTCATGGGAGCAGTTTATTAGATTGGAAACTGCAGCATAACCAAAAGTTAATTTTCCAGTTCAATGTGACATTTTAATGTTTTTAGATAAAGCCTTAGGTTGCTTGGTGCCTCCAGCAGCCAGATTGTTTTGTTGTTTATAGTGGGAGAAAGAGCGAGAGAAGAGAGAGAGAGACCAGAATCTGAGTCACGCACGGTTGCTGGTAATTTGGAAAAAAAAAAAAAAAAATGCTGCACACCTACATGCCTTTGGTACACGTGTAGAATAAAAGAAACACAGAGCTTTAAAGAACAAGGCTGTCCACAAGCTTTTGCCTCAAAAAGTTCAGAAAAGGGAGTGATTTCAGAAAGAAATAAATGAATTGTGTATTTCTACAGACTATCTGAACCGGTGACTAACCATCAAAGCCAGACATTGCCAAGACAACTGGGACATCTTCTCATTGTGGATTACTTAGAAATTCATCTAGAGGCATGACAAAGGTTTTGCACAATTCCGCAATCCACAACGGATGTACTTGTCCCTCTCTGCCAAACTGTAAGTGTTTATTCCATGAATGCAAACCAAGTATAGGATCAGATGAGCAGGTTGGAAAAAAAGTTCCGATCTGGGATTTTAAATTCAAAAAGTAAACACATCGACACAATCACAAATTTTCTGTTTCCTGTAGCTT
>KV751325.1:4245821-4271968 GCA_001698575.1 Mola mola
TATAGTATAATAAATAAATTATAGTACGGTTTGCGTCACTTTGCGGTGCCATATTAGACTGTATTAAAACAAATGCAAATCAATGCAAAACACACACCAACACAGACCCACTCAGTTTTAATCATCTGTCTGTTATACATGCCGCTCTCTCACTTGTTATCGTCCTCTAATAATTATTCATTGTTTTTTACTAATGATACTGCTGTCACCGAAGGATGAAGTGTGCGTGTGTGTGCACTCATGACCAAAAACCTCATCAAGGCTCATTACCACCTAATTCCTCGCTGATATGACTGCTTGAGGAGAATCTGGCTCTATGTGTGTAGACAAGAGTGTTGAGATGTTGATATTCTGACGAGGATGGACAGGATTAGGGACGAGCACATCAGAGGGACAGCACAGGTTGGATGTTTTGGAGACAAAGTTAGGGAGGCCAGATTGTGATGTTTGGACATGTCCAGAGTGGGGACAGTGAATATATTGGTAGACGGATGCTCAAGACGGAGATACCAGGCAGGAGGCAAAGAGGAAGACCAAAGAGGAGATTTATGGATGTGGTGAGAGAGGATATTCAGATTGTTGGTGTGAGGGAAGAAGACGCAGAGGACGGGGAGCGATGGAAGAGGATGATCTGCTGTGGCGACTCCAAAAAATACAAAATAAAGCCAAAAGAGGAAGGAGTGTGTAGACAAGCGTGTGATTTTTGTTCTTGCGTGCTTATAGGCATGAACATATTCATGCAATTATTTAAAACATTTTGATTTTTTCAGAATTGCAATTAAAAAAAATGGAAGCGCTTTGATTGTAGTCCAATGCTACTTGTTTGATATTTTTCTACGAGCTCTTTTGGGAATCTTAAAAGTTAAGCCTGATAAACATAAAATAAAGAAGTTCACTGTTCACTGTTCAAAGAAATCATAATCCACTTCTACCAACCTGATGATGATATTTTTTTTAAAAGGCACACAGGGTCATATGCAAAAGTGCAGCATATACTGTACGATTGCAACATACCATATAACAATAGCTTCTGAGCATGCTTCTGATTATTGGAGTGTGAAGTCCCAGTCTGCTGTGTGTGTGTGTGTGTAGGAGGGAGACTAATTTGATTCGCAAGTGTATTGTGTTTCTCCACAGGCTGCCTGTTTATGGAAAATGCATAATTGACATTGTGTGTGCATTGTGATCCATGTATTTGCCACCAGATGGGGTCAAAAAGTGACTGAGTAAAAGCCAAAAACAAATGTTATTCCACCTGAATACTAACTGTTTTTAAAGCAGGCTTTATAGATAACTATTGAACCATACAGTTTAGACTCTTTGTGCATTTTAACAATCAACATGACGCTGTCCAATCTGGCTGTCTAAAAATACAGCTTCAATGAAACAGGTATGGAGAAAAAGCTCAATTGCTGACCTATTTTGCTTTAAATGGTCTCGCAATTCCATCAGGACCATGTATAATAAAAACAGACGTACTCAAGGTGCTCTGGATAAAACCTATTATCATGTGACAGGTGATGATGCTAGTTTGTAGTGAGTATGAGCAGTAGTACAATACTGCAGAGAATATAACCTCACTATAAGCTCATGTTGAACCCTAAAGCTTTCTTTTAGTGTCTAAAAGGAACACAATACAGTGCCCCTTGTTCTAATTGCTATTAGAAAAAAGGGCACAACAAGGAAATGATACTCATTAGCATCTGCTATTAAATGTGCATAAATATCAACAGTAATGTTCGGACAATTAATATTTAAAAAGTACTGTAAAATTAAGTTATATGTGGAAATGGAAGAAAAAATTAGAAAATGGAAATACTGTGTTAATATATTCTATATATCCTCAAAATTGTACATTATTTTAGTAACTGTACTAAGCTACAGCGCAATACATCAGGGACAGTGGTAAGTAGCACTAGTACTAAAAAATGACAGTGCTCGGAGCAATGGCGCTAATAAATACTTGAAAACAAAAGCACCTGCTTGTCAAATACTGCAATCTGCATTGCTGTTACACCACAAGTCGAGCAGCAGCATTCACACAGACACACATACCCAACACACACATGCACATACAACACTGAAGACTGAAACCTGGATAATTTGACACTGCCAAGTGCTTTGGAGTTGCCTGCATGGTCCGTGCAGCTCTAACACACAAACCCATGCACGCACACACACTTTTCCAATCTCTTAAAAAAACATAACAGCCAAGCCCTCACAGATTATTACAGAGACAAATTGCACGATGCCTCTTGTGGACATAGAGAAAAAGAATTGTAGAATATATAAGACGAACAAGCAAGCAAAAACTTTAATATAGCTAAAACTTTTGTCTTTCTACCTCCCACCTCTCTTCACTCTCTAGTGTCCTTCCTCCCAATTTTGCCTCCATTCACTTGTTTATGTATAAGAAAAATTAGCCTGGAGGCAGTCCTATTTATCATCTGTTAATTTGTAAGTCCTTATCTGCAGTTGAAACATCCTCTGCTTTACCCTGTGTGTTTCTATTGTAATACATTATTGTAGACCTCGCTTCTATTGAAGCAAGGTCTTAGCTGATGTCTAGACAACATATATATTTACCTCAAATCCCAATTCTAACATCCCAAAAAGCTATTAACTATACCCACATAGCATATCCAGCAGCAACCTCCTTTATATTCACTCCAAATTTGAAAGAAAAACAAATTTTTTTTTTTTTGGTTGCCTTAATGACTTACAGCAGAAATACAAAATTAAATGGCCCATGAATTACAAATTATTAAGGCACTTTAATTAATTTTTCCAGTCCGTTTCATGAACATCAGGTTTGAAACCTGCTTTTATGCTAAGTGAGAAACCGAATAAAGTAAATTTTAAATGTCCTTTATTTTTCTTTATCATTTAGTTAATTGTGTGTAATGCAATTTTAAGCAACAACTGCTCTGAAAGCTCTGCTTGCTGGTGCAATCATGGATCAAAAACTGAATCTGTGGAGTCTGATAAGCCATTTAAAAGGGGGCAACTATACAGTACTTACTTGTTACCAAATTGCTTTGATTCTAGCCATGGTTGAAATTCACTTCAAGCACTACTAGTATAATTTACAAGCATTTTACTCTACCTCTGGGTCTTCTCCCTTGGAAACACATATAAGAATGCGCAGACAGCAACCATGATGACCGATGGACAGTCCATCATTTGATTTGGTTGTTATTAAAACGTGTTATTAAAACCCAGTGTTTTAATAAAACCCACTTAGTCCTGGCTATAAGCACTATAAGGTATGGAAGCTATGTTGTCAACAACAGGCTGAAAAAGTCAACCCTGCCAACATCTGCTTCAAATCTGACCAAAAACAGAAGAAACGGCGGTAGATTTAGACTACTGTTACTAAGACAGCATCTCTCCCATTCATTCATCATGACAGCATGCTTTGTTTCATGTCACAACAACCACTCTCCCTCACAAAAAAATCTGAACGTTTTCAAACAAGCACTGTAAGCAAACTCTCTGTTTCCAAGGAAATATACTGCAAATAGCAACTGACGCGTACCAGCAAAAAAAGAGCCTTATATCTCTTACCCACTGCATATTCTCTACCAAAACAAGACTTGTTTATTTATATTGTTCAATATCACATCCAGTATATTTTGCCTTGCCAGGCCCACAGCAGCTAGGACAGAGGACATTCATATCTTATGACATAATAACGAAATGGACCAAAGAGAGATCGCCCCTCCATGATCCAAACTGCGGAAGGAACCAGAAGTGGATAGTGAGTAAGTACAAATAAATAACAAGACATTTAAAGTTGTAAAGTCCAAATTAATACCAACATGAGGTTGGATTCTTTTCCAGTCAAGTGAGACTAACAAAATCAGTCCATCAATATAGCAACTAAAGTCCTTCTGGCAACCATGGTGAGATATGTTGGGTGAAAAGGTCAGTGGGTTTACTGCTTGTAGAGTTAAAAAAATAGTCGTAGTTTTAAAAATATTTATTATAACCAAAACTGGGCAAAAAATAATTGGTCCAAAGAGTCCAAGGCCAGGCCTGGCCCAAACAGCTGACAGCTGTGAAGGCCCAACAAGCATACAGCACATCAAGGCTTTACTGCAAACAGTAATTTGTGGTGACATTGTGAACACACTCACAATTCTATGTGTGAGA
This sequence comes from Mola mola, assembly GCA_001698575.1. Taxonomy (NCBI): domain Eukaryota; kingdom Metazoa; phylum Chordata; class Actinopteri; order Tetraodontiformes; family Molidae; genus Mola; species Mola mola. Next base: position 4,249,977 of record KV751325.1, read on the forward strand.
GAAGAAGAGATAACTGTAAAGCATTGTACTGAGTATGCAAAAAGGTAACAGCAACAACATATGAAACTTATCTAAGTTGCCCGTAGGTGTGAATGTGAGTGTGGATGGTTGTTTGTCTCTATATGTCAGCCCTGCGATGAACTGGCGACTCATCCAGGGTGTACCCCGCCTTCGCCCCAAGATGCTGAGATAGGCTCCAGCCCCCCCCGCGACCCCTAACGGGATAAGCGGTAGAAAATGAATGAATGAACTCAAGTATGCATTTTAAATATATTAACATGGCCTATGCTTACCCTATGCTCAGTTCAAGAACAGAGCTAATAGTTAAGTCATTGTTACCAAGCAAACAGTATAGCAGCAGGCTGCAAGGAAAATCAGCACTGTGGTTAAAGGTCTCCTGATACATGGTCAAACAGCAATAAGCAGATAATAAGTCCTCTGCATTCAGAAGAAGAGCTTTGAACTGCGGCTGTGGCATTTCACAGCAAGAGTTTTAAGTTGATTTGAAAAGACAACAAAAAAGCATTGTGCAAGCTGCATAGGTGGTTGCTCTTGGATATTCTCACAGTATAAAGCCACCTTAACCACCTTACCTCCTGCCATTTTCTTAAAAAGCCTTTACGTCTACCAATTAGCTTGACTGGATAGATGCTTCTTCTTAGCATGTCCCTGATTCACTCCTACTAACTTAAGCAGGAGCAACCTGATTTAAGCCAGCAACCTCCTGGTTATTATTTAAGGGTGCATTCACAATAGGCCATCCGTACCATGATTGATGCACAAAGTCTGGATTGTTTGACTAATGTGATCGCTTCGTGCCTTTCTTAAGTACAGCACGCTTCATTGGCCCTGACACAGTTGGGAGAGGTGTACTTCAGCACAGTACAGTTGTTGATGCCCAAGCGTAAGCACATCTATGCAACACAGATATGACAATATAACTGAGTGCCTCCCTCGTCTCCTGCTATCTCTGCAAAAATCAATTGCCAAATCCGAATCAATAATCGATAAATCTGTGAATGTGAGCATGCCATGTCGAAACAAGAAGACTCAAAATAAGCCACAAATTCAGTAAAGTTCTAGTTATGTGCTCTCTACATGATGATGTAATTACAAGTGGTAATCGTGCTCAGGCATGATTGCGTCCAGAGCAGAGAGGTTCAATTTTTCAGAAAATTGTTCAATTTCCCTATACTGACATTATTCTACTTAAATTCACATCGTGTTCACCTCCAGTATGACTCATGTTGATGAAGTTTTTTATGAAGGCAGAACAGCAACTAGACTTGAACTGAAAAGTGAGCTGTGGACAGTATTGGTATGAGAGCCATACCAATGGCTCATGCAACTCACAAGCTAATTTTACTGTGCTGACTGTGCAGCAATACACAGTGTAAGAACCAATAAAGCCCACAGAGGATTCAAACAGCATCAGAATCTGGAGAAAAGTAGAACGAACATGAAGATCATGACTCATAAAGATAAAAGAAAAGACTGAATGAGGCAAAGTAGAAAATGCAAGGTAAAGAGTGGTCAAGGGGTAAAGAATTGTTGTTGACAATTGTTGAGAATTGTTTTGTTGAGTCCGCCTCACCATTAATTGTGACCACCACATCTCACTCATTGCTCTCAGTTTCTCACATTTTCATTATCAGCAATAACAGTTGCAACATCACACTGACAGTGTGAAAAATAATGAGGAAAATCATGCAGAAATTGACAGGGAAGCTAATAAAATATCTGGATAAATAAATTCAATAGTTACTGTGCAATGACTAAAATATGAAGTTACTCACAAGATTTCATCATTCTGAAATTCCAGGATGCCGTGAATGTCTTCAAAGTCCTCTCCGCCACCTCGGGCTGTTCCCTCCACCGTCTTGTATGGCAGCATGACCTCACCGCGAGCCCCCGATGTTCTCAGTACCTTCACCTCCATGGTGCCAACACTCTCGCTCACGTGGCACACAGGTTCCTCAAATGTAAAGATACCAGCATGGTCATCATCAAAGATGGTAACGGTTGCTGTGGAGGGTAAGCCAAGGCATGCCACTGAGTCCATGTGATTAGCTGATTCGCCTTCCTCAGGCTCATCGCCTTCTGATGTTAGCACCTTGACATTGGAAAGGTGAATCAGGAAGTTTTCGTCCTCTTCAAAGATGTCACCAGCACCCCTTCTGTGAACTCGTAGTCTGATCCTGCATTGGCTGTGCCGTCTTCTGTCCGGTACTCCACAGAAATCGTTTTGCCCAAATCACCACCACGTCGCAAAACGTTCACTGCCACAGTGCCACAGTTCTCAAGGCACTGGTAAGAACCTGGCTCAAAGAAGATCTTCGAGATGGGGTCATTCTCACCAGCATCAGAGCGAACCTCATGCATGCTCACAGCCTTTCGTGCTTGATCAGCTGCATGTTTCTTCAGGATGTTGCCTGCACCTGTCATCAGCCGGGTGGCCTGGCATCGATAGAAAGCACGACTCTTCTGCTGCTGGCTCAGGACTTGGTAGTTGGCAAGCTCAATGAGTTGTTCTACCTAGTAGAATGAATGAAGGCACATCAAGGCACGCAGACTGAGAATGGTTTTTCAAGCATAATCAGTGAACATGGCAGTTGTTCCACAATGTTGCATCATCCAAAATTCATTGAAAATACAGACTTACACCCACGTGGTCTAATATCTTCTGATGTGGGAAAGAATTAGTTCTGTTTACTTTAACAAGAGAATATCATACTACAGCAGCTTGACTGAATTAATCTAATTCTTTCATCTAGTTCGTCAGGATAAATAAGATTTAACTGTATGTCATGTAGATAAATTCAACATCAGAAAGAGTAAAAAAACCTCTCTTTTCCAGAAGCCATACTTTGTATAAGAAATGATAAGAAACTGCAGTTAAATGTTCATCATCTGTGAGTTAGCTATACTGAGGAATATGTGACCGATAATGACTCTTTGTGCATGAAGAACCAAATGATACATTAACAGTTTGATTATCTCAGAAGTAAAATAGACATCTTTTAATAAGAAGATCCAGGTCCAAGCTCTCAAAATATCCTTGAAAATTAACAATGAACAAAAAAAGCATTACTATGCTTGCTGGCTGACATTTGCATAAGCTTATGTCAGATTTAAGGTTTTTTAATTTGCACTTTGCTAATAAATTGAACCGTTACCTACAATAGGTTTAAAGGAAACAACATGCATCTACAAAAAGAGTCATTAGTAGCAGCTTGTTATTTCCTTCATTATAGGTCAACCAGCAAAGTGGTGGCACCAGGAAAAATGTCTGGATCGAAATCAAAATGTGGATCTAGTGGGGAAACTTTCGAGCTTTGGGATTCAGTTCCTATCAGATGTGCTACTGGTCTGGTCTACAACAATCAATGAATTATTGAAAATGACTACCTGTAATGTCAAGGTACTTGACTCTGTATGTAATGACTGTGAGGCAAATGAATTTGCTTCTTTTTAACAGATTAATCATCCCTGATATTAATCACTATAGATGTGAGGGTAAAAGCCTACAGTCCTGCAAGTTGCAAATTGTCTTGATTCATGCAACTGCCATTTGCACTATTTAGTGTTAAAATTCAAACAATAAGAAGAGCAATGAGCAGAGGAAACTTGTTTATTTTCTATTTACATTTTGGTTTAATCTGTGTTCAGTTTCTTTTTAAAGAGTTGCCATTACAAAAAATAATCTGAGATTTAGACCTTGAGCTGCATTCCTCACTATAATCCCCATGATAATGGGAGCAAAAAGAAAGTGCATCATCTGCTACAGCTTAATATGTCAACTTATTTTGACATGGAAGACAACACTGAGAAAAATATTCTCAACTCCAGTGACAGTATATTTCTAAATATATTTCTGACAATTTTCTTTTAATTCACCCTACCCTTTTGACTGTTACCCACCTCCTTGTCAGGGTGTTTCTGTTTAAGTTCCTTCAGGATCTTGGCCATCTCTCTACGGGTCTCCTCCTCATCCAGATCTTTTTCATCTAAATCCAAACCCAGCGGACCATCGAGGAAATCAACACCATGAGAGTTGAGCATCTTCCCATCCATCTCAATGTCCACCTTACACAAGAGAAGCAAACAACAACAAATTAGTACCTCTGACTTGAGGATTTAAAACAGCATATCAAATCTCACTTTCAGTACTATCAGGAAAGTAAACTTTTGTTTTGACAAAGCAGTCCTGATTAGTCAAGTCATTAAGTTCTGTGCATAATTATATGGTTAAGTTCCATTTTCAATACTTGTGTTGATACTGTTCTGGTTTTACATTACTCATACCACCCATACCAATTTACAGATGCCAAAAGGTGGAGCTAAAATGCAGCAGATGGTCACTGTCCAATTGAGAACTGAATTCTCCGTTTCCTGACTATATGGTTTCCTAAGGTTTGTCTATTTTTTGAGGATTCAACTTATGTTCCGTCAGAATTGCAAATAATATAATTTCAGAGCTAATAATAATAACAACCCACATGAAAGCTGCAGTCCACAAGACCAGAAGAGGGAGAACTTGAATGAGCTGCACTCTTGTTCTACATCCAAGCCCCTCCCTGCATAAAAGGCCGCCACGCACGAGATTGGTGATCAGTCCAGCCTTTAAGTAAATCATTCTTTTTCGCATGCTTTTCAACAACTGCCAGGTTAATAATTTTATGTCTTTGTGGTGTATGTCCAGGCATAAGTAGTTTATTTAATTGTTTGTAGTCATTTTTTCGCCATTATGTTCATAAAGCTCCTGCTGCTCTCAATAAAGTTACTTAAGTGAGGGATGTGGTGGGGTAGGGGATGCACGGTGATGATAAACAATTGACACTCCATTAAATAACTTGATTTCTTTCTTTGTTGGGAAGAGAATTTATTTTTGCAAGCAGCATTCGGGGCACTAGGCGGGACCAAGCGAGCCAGACTTTTTTTTTTACTCATGTGCCATATTATTTTGTTAATGATGCAAAATTATCTTTTATAAGCTTTAATGATTTATTATGCATACAACACTATGCGGATGCTAGCAGTTTTTATTAGACATGTTAACAAAATGCCATCCACCAATTTTACTTCTGTTCACTGAAAGCCTGTGTTCCTTTGAGTAATGTGTCTTCTTAAATAAATGCTAAATTGAGGCATGATAAAACTAAATTATAAGGCTTTCCCCCCCATGGGATGTTGTCAGATTTATTTCAGTGACTTTGTTTAGCTGTACGTTTAAATAAAAGTGATCTTCATGTATTACGAGAACGCCTTCTCTCAATAATCTCCAAGAAATCACAGAAATTATAGCACTAGAGGGATACTGAGAAGCTCTAAATTAAGTCAGTGGTTGATGAATGTACCCAGTCATAACAATACTGACAGTTTAATTAGATATAAGAAATGCACTGCATGGTACATCACACAAACTATTGAATAATAAAAAAACACAGAAAATAAAAAAGTGTCAATAACCTATTCAGTTGTTGTGTAAGATTCTGCAGTAAAATGCTTCATGGCATGAGTTTACCCTGGCAGAATTCCATTCATTTACAAAGAATTGTTTCAGATACACATTACTCATGAGCTGACTTCCACCTACATAGAGAGCCTTATGATCTCCTTTGTTTGTTTGGATGAAGACAGCTTAATAAATTTCTACTGGCTGGCAGTTTTTTAATTGATATGCTTTTGGAAAAAAGAGAGCTCCCAACATTACTTCCATATTCTTTCTAAAACCCCAATGATGGATTTTGATATTGTGTAATGTAATACTTAAATTGGCCTTTTTACCCACCTTATTATCATTACTTAAATACAAGAATATTGGTATTAGTAAAAGTTGTCATCTGTATAATATCAAATTTGAGGCTGATGTAGAATTTCAAACATAGGTAGTGGCATTACTAATTATCATATGAGTAGTAGCTGTTTCATATGATGCAGTTATTTCGTTTCGTTTCGGTTTTTGCAGCTTATCTGGGTCTGGGTCGCGGGGCAACAGTTTGACCAGGGAGGTCCAGACGTTCCTCTCCCCAGCCACTTCCACCAACTCCTCCAAGTTCCAGGTCACCAAGACTTTCCCAAGCCAGCCGAGAGATATAATCTCTCCAGCGTGTCCTTAGTCTGCCCCGAGGTCTCCTCCCGGGTGGGCATGCCCGATGCACTTATGCAGTTATGATTCAGTTATGTGTAAGTTTATAACAGTTTGGGTTGTATCTTCAGAGTTTTGGCTAAAATGTCTTTTTTTAAGATAACATCAGCCCAGCCATTAGCAAAACAGTTGGTTTTAAGGCAAGCAAAACAGTGCAGTCGCATTATCTAACCCACTTCTTATTTTTAGAGACGACAATATCTCAACGCCCAGGAGAACTGTAAATGCACAAATATGGTGAAGTACAGTAGGCCTAGGTAAGATCAGAGAGATGTGCTGTTAACTGTTCAAGATTAAAAGTTAACATTAAAAGTCTCTGTAAAACAGTTTACAGTTTTACAGAGAATTTCAATGTATTCTCTTCCAAATACATTTGGCTTGCCTGTGCTTCAGGTAAATAATATGGAAAATAACATGATTATTATTACTAATAGCCAAACCTAAATAAGATTAATACCCATGACCAAACCTTGGACGGAAGTGGACGGTCTCCCTCGGTCTCGATGATCATGCCACGTTGCTTGCCAGTGCGGTAGCGCTTGTACACATACTTGTAGAACAGCAGGCGGCGGTCAGCCACCCAAGCAAACACGACACAGATGGGGAAGAAGAGGAACGTGAGCAGCCCCTCCCACACCTGCACCACGCCAGGCGTAATCACTGACAGGATCAGGTAGAGCCAAATGTAGGCGAAGATACTCCAGGTGGCCGTGACGAAGAAGACACGAAGGTGCTTGACTTTCCTTGTCTCACCATCAGGCACGACATACACACAAATCCCAATGATGACAAACATATTGAATGCTGCAGAGCCCACAATGGTGGAGGGGCCCAGTGCACCAGCATTAAATCCATGACCTATGACTTCTATAACGGACAGCAGGATCTCAGGAGCTGAAGAGCCCAGAGCCATTAGGGTGAGATTGGAGACAGTCTCGTTCCAGATTCGAACTGTTGTGGTGGTGGTTTCTCCATTGGGTTTCTTGATGGTGATCTCCTTTTCTTGTGATGTGATGACCTCTATCGATGCCATGAAACGGTCTGCAATGATTGACACACCCAGAAACATGTAGACCAGAGCCACAAAGTAAACTGTTGCGCGGGCCACTTTGTCACCAAACGATGGGTTTTGGGGTTCCCAAAGGGGTAAAATCACGCCCTTTGTGCATGCTTCAGCTTTGCTGCATTCAGTTTTATTTTTGAACTCCGTTGAAACGGAGCCCCCCACGGTCTGCTCATGGGGAGCAGCGGCCAATGAGGGATGGAGCTTGAGGAGGAGAATCACTGTGATGACTGCTAGCTTCAGGCCAGAGGACAGGAGGGAAGAGATATCCCTGCAGCCCATGTTGATGTCCGGAGTAGTATGGGTAACAATGTTGAACCTTACGGAAAGAGAGAGACAGAGGAGGGAGGGGGAGATGAGTGAGACTGTCACAGACTATAGGTGTATGCATAATATATTATGGCAAATGGGGGCACATGCAGATGCCGCAGCTGGTAGCTACATCTGCATGCTCATTTTATTTTTTTTGTCTTTTATGTATTATTAATCTCTTTCTGGGCGGAAGCTTGGCACTAAAACACAACCAAAGATCTTTTATTATGCTTAACTCTTTCTCTGAACATTCTAGCTATACTGTATTATCATCAAAACGTTTCCTAGCTGTTTACATTAAACAAGACTCAAAAGCAATGCACATAATTTTTCTCCTGGGTGAATGCATGTAAATATATACAAATTTTGCATTTTTATATTCTGTTATATTCCAACTTGAATTATCTCTGTTCATACACTTCATTTTGTTGTGTAACCCAAGGACAAATACATTTCTTTGACTTCTTCATAACAGCACCTTCAGTCTTCAAAAGGCTAGATGTGACGGGCTGATGAGAGCATTTAATAGTAATTTTATTTATTCATCTTTTACTTGGCCTTGATGTATCCTAACTTTTGACAGGAAGATACCAACATGTATACTCAAAAATGAGTATGCATGAATGAATTGCATGAGTGGTATGATACTACAAGCCAAAGTGATTTATTTTTCACTTCATTTCAATGCAGCTATTTTGATTATTTTAAGGCGTATAGGTTGATAGATATGATGACTATACTATATTTCAATGCTCAGGGAAGGATGATATTTTATCTTATAGTTTAGTTTCCATCTCACACACATAGATGTAACTTGGGACATGATTCATTATTGTGGCAGGTTTTACATCCATATTAATTTAGTTTTAGAAGTGGCATGGGTAACAACTTGACTTCATATGTTTAACGTTCAGTAAAAACAGCTGGCACACTGTCATAAGTGGCATGGGTGCTCAGTGAACAATACTTGATGTTTTCAACTAATCAACTAAACATTATATCACTTTAAAATAATCAAAGTTTGTGGAATTGGTGTACATCATATTTAGCTTATGTCATCTCGTTCTTCAGTTTGTGATCTTGTGATAGTATTGTATTGTTGTTTTGGACAAAATGTGTTGCAATCACATGTTGATAAAGGCATTGGCAAATGTAGATTGTTTATGTAAATACAAAATAAATAATAATAATAAAATCTGAGCATAAAAATTTGATTATAAATTCAAATATCACATAAAAATAAGGAATGAAATTCAAATTGGATTATAGATTTAAACTGACAGCACTAAACTTTGGCACGATACAATGTAAACCGGTTGAAGCACTAACCCTCTTCATGGTGCCTCACATTTTCTACCCTTCCCTCACTGTCTGCAAGAAAACAGATCACATGGCAAATAACTCAAGAAATACAATCCCTGGTAGCCGCTTTAACAACACGAAGTGAGGAGGATTTTTGCTTTAAATAGGCAACTCTCCGAAGGACCACAAAATCCCAACACTGCCACTTCGAATCAGTTATTTAGTTTCCAAGTGATTGCTTCCACACTGACATAAAAGAGGCAGAATTTATATAGGAAACATAATTAGCTTAGAATCAATTTCAATGGAGTAAACACGTCCCACTAGTCCAGCAAATATTCACTGCAGTAACCATATATATCAAGCCAATTGCACATAGTTGGGTCATTTTCCACAGGGACACTAATCTCTCTGTACGTAATTTATGGTTACAAGACTCAACTGTGCAGTCACTAAATCTAGTCAGTGTTTGAAGGTTTACAATTCAGAAAAACTTGATTTACTTAATTTTAAAGACAACTACAAAGAAATCAACAACAGGAAGGATGAAAAGCTGTTGCATGAGTGTTTTCACAACTAAAAGCCAGTCGCTACACTGTTTTCAATGGATCATAACGTTACATAATGGCTCCTGACTGTGCCCTGACTGTGACGATACCCTAAAAATTATCAGAGGAAGTTAAAATTGATTTTATATTGCATAGGGAGCTAGAGTGCATAGGTGGTCATCAAAAGTAGGAAAGAATCAGATGAAAGGGAAAGGACAAAAAAAGACAAATTATCCCTCTCTCACACACACACACACACACACACACATGCTCCCCTGAGGGAAGAAAGAAAAAGGCAAATATTCGTTCGGAACTACCAAACTTGAAGAATAATACAGCATCCAGATAGATGTTGGAATAGTTGTGCTTCCAAGCAATGACAAGAATGAAGACCTTTATGCCATATCACTATATGTGGTACAATATACATGGTACTGTATGTGTGTAGGTGTATTCATATATTCTGCTAGATACTTGTACTCCCGAATATCAGTCATATATGCCCCATATTTTCAGGCTAAGTTTAGGAAACTCCTTAATAATAGTATTTAGTGATTTTATGAATAATTGTGCGTAAATGACATGATCATTTCATGATCTTTTCATGATTCACAGCCATTTCTATGGCTCACCAACTTAGTACAATTCAAATTACACAGTAAGAAAGGAACAAACTTTTTCCAATCAGATGTGCTTTCACAGAAAGCACTACTGCACACGTAGGTGTGATAATCCTTTAATCATGAATCTATAATGAGAACCAAGATCCAAACTCTCCTTTAACAAGCTTCTTCCAAATTCATGCATAACAGCACAATTTATCCAAAATCACATCAGTACTTTCCTTTTTGTCCCTGTAATAATACAACAATTATAAATAATTCTAGTACAAATCGTTTTCTCTTGCATTACACACAGCAAGCCTTCCGCCACTAAATGATTAACAGAGGAACCATTTCCGCAGGAGGTATAACCACTGTCTTGATTCATACAGTGCACTGTAGAAACCCTGCATGTGTACATTGCCTTCTTTTGTTGACATATTCTTGCTGCATATAGAATTAAATATGTGGTTTAAATAAACCAGTTGTGAGGAGTGCTGCTCAGGTTATAAGAAAAAAAAAAAATCCAAATAAAACTTTTTTTACATTTAGGTAAATACAATTCAATTCAATAATCTCGTAACTAAACATTTTCTTTCTAACTAATGTGAGCTAGCAGCTCTTTACTGTCTTGTGTGTCCATAAAAGGCTTTGTGGCATTTCCAAATAATCAATAATTTAGTGTGCTTTGGGATTTAGTTGTTTTCACTTAAGGATATCATTTTTCTAGCAAGTTCATGGCTTAGAGAGGATGGTCTCCATGGCAGATATTCTTTAGACAATAATGTGGATTCTCAAGGTGAGGCCCACTCAATCATGGCAAACAGAATTTTTAAATAGAACCAAAAAAATGCAAAAATGAAGGTGTATAAATGAAAATGCAGAAAAGATTAAAATGTATCATTATAAGTGTAATGTGCATAACCTCTGTCATCTTCTCATAACCCCACCCTGCTAATGGCACCAACACCTGTGTGCCATATATAAGAGAGCAACCCACATTAGAAGGGACCAGCCCTTGCAAAGAGACATACCAGTTGGAGTCTAATTAATTCACCACAGGTGGGGGACAATTGGAAATTACACTTCATACAATTTCTATTGGCGTGTCAGCTGTTCCAAAGAACACCTTATGTAAAAAAAAGCATAGCCATTCTGTTTGAAGGGGAAAAGCTTTCAGACTGCACAAGCCAAATTGCTGTTGAAATGTCCAAATTTCATATAGCAATCATATAATTTAACAAAAAAAAGTAATACCTTTTACCTCAAGTAATACCTTCAAGAACTGGTTTAATTATTTGAAATTAAGGACGCAGCGATATGGAAATTCTGAGCTGTAACAATTTGGCCAATAACCGATAATGATAATCTTTTGTGTCAAGGAAATAAAGATATTCTCTGTATAAAAAAAATAAATGAAACACAAAATGTGTGTTGTAATAAATAAAAACACCATATGGACAGATTTATCTTGTGATTTTCATGAGGTTATTAAAGGTCACTGGTACCAGTGCTACCTTATTTGCAGATACACTGCTACCAGTCAACCACATCCATATAAGCCTATACTGCTATAAAGACAATATATATATATATGCATCCTTCTTTAAAATAATCTACATTTATATGTATTCATACCTTTCCTTTTATACATCACTTAGCATTAAGAATATGAAAAGGTATTCTGGCTTTGTGCAAAGGTGAAAATAAATCTGCAGCACTTCTCAAGCCCGCCAAGTCACACATCTAGAATATAGCTTACTTACTTACTTTGAGACGTTTTCACCTCGGTATTGTGCACACATAAGATCTGGTGGCAGACTATGTTTTAAATCACGTCACCTACAAGCATTTTAATCGTGAATCCTGTCCTCTATTGCTTATCATCCCCATGTTTAGCTCTGTAGCTAATTAAATGACGATCAAGGTTAGTTAAATTCATTTGTGACACTTCGATGGGAGACTGATGGTGTCATGAATATGATAAATGGGAAAAGAAAATGGTTTGGGGAATGAATAATTCAATATGACAATATTATGGGTGTTTCCACAGTCCTCACGCAAACCTATCATTGCATTACCTGGCAAAAAGGGGAGCCTGAACAGCAGTTACAGAGTGTCTTGGTAATGAAACAGTTTATTTGGGAATGAAACCATGCTCTTGTTGCGGTCTCTTGCTCTGTTTCTTGCCGCCGACTTGCTTTAAATTCATCCTCACAAACACCGATCCTTGATGAACCTTGTTTACACAATCCTGATTGCTTTAAACTTTATCAGGAGACTACACGTCAGATAACTTCAGATAATTACCTGGTCTGTTTATAGTTCTGTTTAGATGTATGACTCCACTATTTTTATTTTGAGAAAGACTAGCTGCATTTGTTCTCTCTTTCTTTCTGCTTTTCAGTCATTACATATATTCCCTGGCTGGTATTAGCACCAAACACTCAAGTGTGTGTGCCTCCGTGTCTGTTGTTAACAGGGAGGTTTAGTTGCTCAACAGTGGCTACTATTTTGGATTTAGTAATTGAAATATCAGATTTCAGAATACCCTTCCATGCTTTTCCCTGGTGTTATGACCTCAAAAACTTGACTCCAATTCAAGAGGAGCACAACAAGATGAGCTTAGCCATCTTAAAAAAATAAAGATAAAAAAAAAAAAAAACCCTAAACACAAAAACACACACTGGGCCAATGAGGCTTCTTATCTAAAGGATTAAACAAAAGCACAACGAACAACGTTAGGAAACCCCAAACCGTGCCACACAGAGGCAGTATGTTCTGTCTTTGTCCCAATATTGTCATTCTTCAGGAGCTAACTGATTAGACCTCAGAGAAGAGAGAAAGAGGAAAACATGTCTGACATGAATTCCCTTCTGCATAAACAGCTATTGTTGAGAGCGTAAATCATACTGAACAATTACAAATGTTAGATGGGAAGTTGAAAAAAAAAAGTTACACGCCAACTGTGACTGTGCAATAGAAACAAATCATTGGAGAAGACACCTAAAATAATGTTTCAGCCAGCTGCTGTGTTGCTGTCCCTCGCTACGGGGCAAGAGGTAGTGATGAAGAATTTAAAACAATGAGTGAAAGAGAAACAAAGAAATAGAGGGATGTAAAGAGAATGGAAAAAGGAGGACGATCTAAAGAGAAAGAAACCCTGACTGAAAAAGATGTAATATAGGAGACAGATGTCTCAAGGAAAAGAGAATGACGGAGGAGGTCACCTCTCATCTCTCCAAGTGAAATCACACTGAGGGGATTTGAGTGCGGATGTACTCACACATAATATTCAGTAAAGATAAATGCTTTGCGCTTGCCATTATTAAGATGATGTTGATCTCTTTTAGCCTAAATCTGCCTTGCAGCCAAACCTTGAGGCAGGATGCCTTATCATATTATTATACTCGGACTGGGGGACACAATAAGAGTGTAATGCATGGGACTATTTCCTGGTGTCTATCTACTGATTACTGGTGTGTCTGAAAGCTCTGGAAAATGAAAAGAACTTGTCTCCGTAGAAAAAAAAACAAAAAAACTAAACATTTAAAAAATTAAAACTCAAAAAAATCACTCCACATATTTCTAGTGATCCAATTAGTCATCTAATAATTATTAACAAAAGGCAAGCAGTTATTCTGAAGTAAATCATATTTAAGCCTTTTTTCAGCTTGGCGTAACCTATATTAATGATACGTGAAGAGATATTGGTTATGATACAATTCTGGACACAACTCACCTCCTATGCTGTCCTTTGCTCCACTATCATCTGTAGCTGTGTTTTCTTGAAAGTTTTTTTTTCGTTCGTTTTTTGAAAACCTGATTTTAAATATTCAATAACAACAACAAGTTTAATTCCTATATTGGTGCCTAATTAATGCCTATACTGTGTATATTTTTGTACTTTTATTTTTATTTTACACTTTTATCCCTTTTAGTGTTCTGGTCCTGTACCAGAAAATTCTTGCTGCTATGACAAATGAATTTCCCTACGGGGATTAATAAAGTCATCTCCATCTCCATCTCCATCTTAATTCCACTGAAAAAAATGACAAAATCTTACAAAAGCTTAATGGTTCTCCTGGTTTGCTCTCGCAAAAACTTGGTAGGATGCAAAACATTAAGGACGTACCCTACCAGCATCTAAGCCTGAACTAATCACAAGGATTTTAAAGAGTAATAGAGACACCTACAGGTGCTTCATCTGCATTTTAGTGTCTTTAAGCTTATCATTTTCGTTCAATAGTCAGCAACATTGCCATTTTGGGTTTCTATTAGATCTGTCAGCAAATCTGTTTTCAACAGGAGACAACTGTTATCAGTGTGAAAAGTTGTGATAAACCCACTATAAACATGAAACTGCTGTCAAGCAGCGGGAAACTGGGAAGGAAAGCGGAGCATTTAGCTGAAGAGCCAGGCATGGAGAGTTGGTTCAGACAAATAAAGGGGCAAGACATAAATACTGGACCCATATTTGATGGGTGAATGGACAAGTGACATGAGAGTGCTAATGCTGCACTGTCTCTGACTGGATGATATCTAAATATTTTCTGACATGATTTCTGGATCAACTCTCTGATTTGGTAATACGCCATAGTTGTTAGTAAAGCTTGAATTAATCTTACTCTATCTCAGCCCCAAGAGATTAATGTCACACTCTCATGCTAACTGTGAGAAAAAGTGTTTATGTGCTATTTAAATGTGTACGTGATTTTTTTCATAGTATGCTACACGACTTGAGAGGGTTGAATCAAAGACAAGTGGATTGGTTGTAGGGACTTGACAACATTACGCATGTCATTCAAGGGACTTCCTAAGTTCTGACTCACTGTGAAGAGTCCCAGGTATTGAGCCTCTGTGGAGTCATTTTCATCGATACCAAATAGGCCTAGATACCACCTGGATCACTGGTGTTCCTGACTGCAATGACAGTCCTTAGAGTTTTTGGAGTCACTTGGCCAGGTGTGAATGACAGTCAGAGCTGTCACTATCAGTTAAAATGTAAGTGAATCTCCTGGAAAACCTCCTTCTCTGTTGAGCGATGGTTTTGACGGAAATTACCTCCATCGCTTCTTCTTCAAATATGTATGTCTTTGTCCTCCAATTAGTATCTTTCAGGTGTAAGTCCTGACCTCAAGAGTTAGCCCTCCTGAGTAGGGTTGGGTATCGAGGCGATTCCATCAAACTCATTAAGAAAATTGAATTTCCGTTTCATCACTCGATTCTTAAATAAACGTGGCACATGACACAAGTCTGGATAAGGTTAGAGCTGTACGTCATGACCGTAATGCTTAAAAGTGTGGCTTTTATAAACAAGGACAAAGTTACACACTGTATAACAATCAGTGAGTGCACTGTGTTTGACATGTTGGGCCTGCTGCTCCCCTCCTCTGTTGTCCTCCGTAAGGTGTTGCTAGGTTTGAATAACATGATGTGGTGTTTGTTGAAAAAAAAAGAGCCCACTGGATAAGAAGAAAAATGTCCTCAATTTTCTACTAAGTCCACTTGCTTTTGACTCAATCGTCTCTGGATGACTGAGAATCTCAAGATATATCCTGATACATTGAAGCTGTACATTGTTGGTTCATCTTTTATCACCGAGCTTAACTGCGGTAGATTGTGCATGCTCTGCATTAAAAAAGTGCTCGCCAGAAAATTGCAAGGACACAACAACTTAATAACCAAATCATTAATGTGTTAAAAGTAGACTTTGGAGGTAAAGTTCCCCCTGGGCAGTTTTATCATTAATAAATAATTGATACTTAAAGATATGTGTTTTTCTTCTGTTTATGCTGGTAGAACAACATGTCTGTGATCCGGTATCTGCCATCAAATCTTACATATAAAGCACAACATCAGATGCAGCGCACTTCCCAATTAAGACTGTCAGTCATCCCAGCGATTTTCATTTTCAATGCTTTTATCAAGTTTGGCAGAGCAATGACCAATGACTTATTTGCGTTGGTTTAGTAGGTTGTCCTAATGAACATACATTTGCTAAAAATGTTGTAGTATATGTATAGCTGTCAGACCTATTATGTGCTTGAGAGCAGCTCTTTTATACATGTTGGCCAAGAAACTACTGGATTTGGAGTAGACCTACAGGAACGTTTCAATGAAATGAGAATGTATTTGTTATCTTTATAAACCTGACAACAGTTGACAAGCGTTCTTTTGTTGCAGGAAACCCACATTAAAAACCTTCACAGCTGAAAATGCAGGAGGACATTATATCTATTATTGATTTATGATGGAATGTAATCAACTTATCGATTGGACAATTGATTTCTAATAGATTAACTTCTTCCTCAGGGTTTGACATTAGGGACTACCTATTAGCTCATGATTAGCAATTGAATTATTGTTCACATTGTCACCTTTCAGTATTACGTACACTGCATTTATTTGTAGAAGAATATATAGAATATATAATATATAAAACAGCTGTAATTTGATTAGAGCGAGAAAAAAAAATCTTGGTTGGGAAGAAAAAGGCACACTTTCTGCGGGAGTGGACTGTTCTCTTCAGATACTGCTTTTCACGTTAGATTAGCAGAAGCATGGCCTGACCTGTCCTTGCCAACCCTGTTTACTGTAAACGAGTCCACAGGTTCCCTTTACAAGAGGGGATCTAGGTGAAAAATTGCATTCAACTGTTCTTGTTCATTAAACACAAAAAAATCAGTGATCAATTAAACAGTTTGGTGAGAAGACAGGAGGGTACTTGGAAATTTTTGCTTGTTGTTCAGTCTAACTGTCTTTAAACAAATACCGTTGTGTACAAGTGTTTCTGTGTGTTTTTTCTCTTCTCATCATGTCAAGAAAAAAAAGATTGATGGACACTCAGTGAAAGGCAGACTGAATCTGACTTAAAATATAGAAAACGCTCATTTGCCATTGGATAATACATCATGTATGCTAATCCTAATGGACCTCCTCTGTTTGTTCTGACTACAATGGAGCCTGGCCACTGTATCATTTAAGAAATCTTATTTGATCAATGACCGGCTGCACCACTGCCGGGAGGTAAATAAAGCAGGGAAGACCTCTGGCTGTGTTGAGCTTTTTATTGTAATAAATAAATATTTCATACAACCTAGTGTAGATTAGCTGCAGTTCCTCTGTGTCATGCCCATAAAATCCTGACTCAAGTCAGCTGGAAAAGATTGCCTGGAAAGCCTTGATGGTACCTGCCTTATGTGCCAAGCACTCACAAGATGAAGCGTTTGTAGTGTCACGCCAGTAGAATAAAAAGCTGCTGTCTACTGCGTCCTCTCATATTGTCTGTGCCAGCTTTACAGGAACAGTTAACCGATGTGTGAAACCCTGCCAATTTTCCTTCTCCTCTTATTTTAATAATAATTATCATTATTAGAATTGTTATCATTTTTATCATTACGAATACAGCTGACAGGCCAGATGATATAACAAGTTTTTATCATCCGACTACTAGAGGACTTAAAAACCCAACTGATACGAATTAAACCCATGCTAAACTCAAACTCGGGGCCCAAACTAAGAGCCCCCCTCCCCAGAAAACCTGCTCAGTACTTGCGTGCACAGCCGCTCCATCAGCGCCCAACAGCATTGAAGTGTTTGGCGCATGCAGATTTGCGCAAATGTGATTCTCAATACGCTAATCGCCCGGATCATTCATTCTCTGCGACAATTACCATCTCTAGGGAAACTGACCCCCAAATGCGCACGTTTGTAACCTAACTTCCACACTGAAAGCCCTATAAAAAGGCGTGAACGTGCTCTGCATCTTTATTTTTCCTCTGGTAATAACCGAAGCCAGCGGTCGGACTCAAACATGGGAAGAAAGGAGGGGGGCGCAGAGAGAGGAGGGTGACAGTGAACCAGGGATATCACAAACGGCACGCTACTTTGAGTGAAGAAGGGGAAAACTAATTACACACATGATCCACAGCATCCAACGATATGTTAGCCAGTGGTTCCGAGATCCGCCTGTCTGCGCTGTGCTGCGTGAGCGACTTTCTCACCGAGTCTCTCCATCAGCACGCACACACACACACACACACACACACACACACACACAGAGAGAGAGATAAGTAGACCACCAGCTTCAGTTATCATTAACATCACCACAGCAAAATGTCCTACCTTCTTATCCAAAGAGTGTCCGGACAAGCCTGTCAGTAAAAAAAATAAAATAAAATAAAATAAAAAAAGCAGCAGTGTAGCTCAAGCAGGAATAGTAGCAGCACAAGAGGTAAGAGGAGGAGCAGTAGTAGTATTAGAGGTAAGCCAGTAGTGGAGAATGGTAATGGAGACGCAGGGAGCTCTTATACGCTGGCCACGGCGGCGTATCCTTCAGGCGAGACGCACAAAAGCAGCTGAGAGGAGCCCAGATTCCCATGCAGCGACAGCGTTTTAATTGTTGCTGTTGTTTTCTGTTGTTGCCGACGCCTCGTTTCCATGCGGAGCGACCTGTATGATCGGATAACCGGAGCGACGCTTTATCAGCAAACCCGCATTTGTTGAGACGCCGCGCGCAGAACAGCCGACTTCTTCCTCATTCTTCCCTCCCCGTTCTCTCTCGCTTGGAGCCTCGGAGAGAAGGGAGCGAGGGAGTAAGAGAGAGAGGGGACTGGAGGAGAACGCGTGTGTGACAGCGAGAGAGACGCTGAGTGATGGCGTGTGCGTGCGCAGGTCTCTAACGTTAACGCGCCTCTTCCCTCACACACTCACAGCGACAATCTATGCGTTCTTCCTCCTCCTTTACTCCCTGAGCGCGCGTCTCTCACTTCTGTCTCCTTCTGCTCCCTCCCCTTTCTCACATGGGCGCTCTACATACTCTCATTTCAATATCCCATTGAAGACAAACTGTTGAGTTCGCTCGGAAACAAGTCACATACAGCTGTCCCTATCTGAGAACCCCGTACCCCCCTTCTCTGGCCACATGACGCACAAAGATTGAAAACAGTTGTTATGTCTTTTTGCATTTGCTTTTATTTTGCCTTTTTTTTTTTTTAAAAAAAAATAACCATTAACATACCTCTGTCTAATTCCTGGTAGGTGTCCAATTGACAGTCAAATGTTTAGGCATTGTGAAAAGTAGGTTGTAATAAGAACTTGGATCACCTGCCAAACGAGGCAACTAAATACTCAACTAGGCAGTGCTAAGTTTTATTATACAAAGATATTTAAAATAACACTCTCAACAAGCAGAGAACTGCATGTGCAAACCCCCCATCCCCACCAAACTCAAAGGAATAAAGAACTGAAATGTACGTGAACCTTAAGAGGAACCGACCTTTTAAAATGCAGAAATGTGGAAGTATCACAGCATTTATGAAACTAAGAGCTTACAACAACTTTATACAGTATTTACCTATTTTTTTTTTTTTGTTGTTAACTATACATCTGACTGTGAATACGTGGTTGAGCCCCAAACACCAGACTGTGTCCCCTCTGTTGGGAAGCAATCCTACTTTTGCACAAGATACTACTCTGAGAAACAAGAGCCCAGTAAGAGCATTTGGTTTTCCCCAGAACAGGGTGGGGACGTGTTGCACACCAAAGTTACTGGATGTGCCAGTTTGATGTATGCAAACAGGGCGGAAAGCATATATTGTTAAAAAAAAAACAAAAAAAAAACAACACAACATATTGGACCTGGTAGGGCAAAAATAATTTTGTACACCCGATTCATAGGTGAATGGTAAGTTAAAACCCCTCACAGGACAATAGGATGGACAATTTCAAATATGCAGCTAAAAACAAAAAACGAAAAATGCAAAAACAATCTTTCTAAACATATTTAAGTAATTGAACTGACTTCACTGACTCAACATTGGCACTAGCTGAACCATACGGAACTGAAAGCAGAATCATAGAATTTTAATGGAGATGCAACCTCTTCGTTGAAGTGAACAAACACTGGTCAGATGCACCTGGTACAGCTTGTTGCTTGGAAACCGACAGGCAGAGAGATCAAACAAATACATGTAAATCCAAAAGTGTGTGGGCAAAACAAAATTTACTGCAAACAATCATTAAAATAATAGATAAGAAACAGGCAGGCAGAAACAACATAACTATAGCAAAACAACATCTAATGATAGCTATCTGAAAGTGACACGTATATGAGGGCTTACTATGAATAGCAGGTGAGGAGGCATACAGTGGAGTTAGTCAAGTCAAGTCAAGTCAAAGTTTATTTATTTAGTACATTTTAACAGCCTCAGTTGACTAAAGCGCTGCTCAAGAATTAAAATAAGATATCATCAGCAAACCCTCAGTACGGAAAATATATAAATAGGCTGTAATAAAAGCTAAATCTAATAATGAATATACACAATAAATAAGCAACTAAAATCAAAAAAGCAGCAATAAATTCATGATAAAAATACTACCTAAAAATACTTTTTACTACCTGTAGGCAGGACAGCGATGACTGGTCAAGAGCAACAAACAAAGTAGTCTAAACGTGATGTGACAAAGCAATGAATGATTCTCTTGAAGTCATTTCTTAGGAGATAAGGCTTTACCTTCTTAAGGAGTCTTAAATGAAAGAAGCTTGTTTTGAAAACTGCTTATTGAAAACTAAAGCCCGTGTCAAAAATTACACCAAGGTTTTCTTGCAAAAGGATGACAATGAGAATCAAGGGTGCCAATGGCACTGTCATAACCTTCCAAAAGGTTTTGTCGTCCAAATATTATTATCTCTGATTTATTTTTGTTCAAATTTAGGAAGTGTTCTTCCATCCAAGAATTGAATATCCCCAAGACAGTCAAGCAAAACCTGAATCATGGCTGAGCATTTGTCTTTAAGGGCAGATATATATGGACATCATCAGTAAAACAATGACAAGAAACATTTTACTTCTTGAAAATGGACCCCAAAGGAAACGTATACAATGAAAAAAGGAGGTGGCCCAAAATGGAGCCCTGGCACCCCACAGCTCAGCAGGGAGGTGGCTGAAGAATACTGGCCCATCTGGACAGAGAAACTCCTCTCTTCAAGGTAGGACTGGAACCATTTGAGGGCCGTACCCCTAATGCCCACATACCGGTCTAAATGTGACAGCAGAATATTGTGATCCACCGTATCAAAGGCAGCTGTCAGGTCTAGAAGCACCAGGACAGCGGAACAACCAGACGCAACAGTTAACATCAGGTCATTTAAACCTTTTGAAAGTGCTGTTTCTGTGCCATCTCAGATCAATATAAGACTGCAGTTGATCGTATGTTACCTTTTCCAAGACATTTGAGAGAAAAGGAAGCTTGGAGCTGGGCCTAAAATTAAACAGAACAGCGGGGTCAAGATTCAGTTTTTTTGATGCGAGGCTGGACCACAGCCTGTTTAAAGGCAGCTGGGACACAGCCATATATCAAAGAGGAATTAATCAGGTCCATAACACAGGGCCCAATGGTAGAGAAAACTAGCTTAAGCAGGCAGTGAGGAATGCTTTCATGGGGGCAGTAAGAAGGCCGCAATTTCTTTAGTAAATCAGTTAAAGCTGAAAGAGATACCTGCTCAAAGCTCTCAAAGACGCCTGGGCAAATTGGAGAGACAGCAGGACCTGATGGGAGGATGGAGGAGAAGACCTGATAGCAGAGAGAGATCTTGTCCATGAAAAAACTCAGAAATTCTTCATGCAATTTAGGTGAAGGCTCAGCACCAGTGTGGTCACAGGGATTTATGAGAGTATTCAAATTATTGAAGAGAAATTGAGGTTTGTAGCTATTAATTGACACAAAGTGAGATAAAAACTGTCTTTTTGCAGCTTTAACGGCTCTCTGATACTCCACTAAACTGTTTTTGAAAATATCTAAATACACTTGAAGATGATCCTGTCAGGGTCATCACATAGTTTTATGTGTCTGTATCAGTTATAGGTTAGGTGACCTATAGTAAGTAGGTGAACCATGACAGGGCTGTGAAAGGATGAATCAAAGTCCAAATGTCAGAAACATATACTCTATGAATATAGGGTATTAATAGATATTAATGTGATTATTGCAGCCTTTGGGTATGTCTGTCAGCA
>KV751325.1:4272000-4285591 GCA_001698575.1 Mola mola
GATGATGGTGCACACATCAATATAAATACCAACCAAAGTCCATGAGGGCCTCAGGAAATGAATTAGTAGAGGGTGGCTTCACAATATCCTCACAAGCTGATTGAGATAACAATTTTACATAGACAAGCAAGGCATCACAGAGCAGGGAACTGACGAAGAAATATAAACAGAAAGAGAAGCAAAAACAGAAGCAAGTTGAGACAAAAAAACGTAGAAGGAGAGCTGGAAGTTGGGGGCTAATTAATTGGGGTGAGGTGTCGAAAGGTTAGGCGTAGGTAAGCATCAATAAAAGGGACGATGCAGAGGATCATATTATGTGGCTGAGGGAGGGAGTGAACATCTGGTTAATGAGGTTAGAGGGGATGATCTGCCAAATGGAGAAGCAAAATACTGAATGAGTGCTTGGGAGGATGATGCAGCCATGGGGGCTGTTGTAAAGTCCTTAAGGACCAGTAGCAAGCAGCAAGTACAAAGAAAAGTAGTCAGACTGCACCAATTTTGCTTTGCTTGTATGCAACAGGCTTTAGAACTTATTTGGTAAATGCTTGACAAAAAAAAATGATGTGGGAAAGAGAAAACTTTAATATGGATTTAGTAATAAAGAGAGTCTTGACTTAAATTTTGCCTAGAAATGCACGGTACCATCTAGCATCTCCAGGAGATGCATAAAGCCTTTGCTTTTTCTTTTAGATAAGGCTTGCATCTGGTTCGTCTTCTTTTAAAGCTCAATTTCTGTTACTTTTATAATATTAGACACAGGAATCCACTCAACCCTGACCTCCACCCCCCTTATTACTTTCTTGCTTTGGGATTTAGCAGCAGTACTTTATGTCATGTATTTAAGTTGTCTGAAACGGACACGGATGGTTTTACACTTCATCACTTCTACCATAAGTGGTTGTGCGTCTCTGCCTGACAACAAAAAAAGGGAAAAGAACTTTGTCTACAAATGCAAGCCTCCCTCCCTCTAGTGGTACGAAAATGAAAACAGTTAGCCAAGAAAAATCCATATACTTTACAAGGGTAATATACATTTTAGTATAATTTTATTATAATTTGGATGTTGCAGAGTAAAATATAGGAAAGATCTTCTACTACAGATAGCAATTAATCAAGCACTTACAAAGACCGCCGACGCCCCCACACACTCTTAAGTCATTCCCCGCTAACTGTAGGGGAGAATCTTGCTTTCTTAAAACCCACACATACCTGTTCGCATAAAAGCACACATACAGTTTTAACATAATGGTGCACAATGATGCATATACAGCCAGGGGAGGAAATGTTCTGCAGTTTTTAAGATGTTGTCCTCCATTTTATAGCTACAATTAAACCTCATTGTGGCGATTTGTCTGGACACCTGCGGCTGAATAAAAAAGCCAGTAATGGCCATGAAAATCTGATTGGGCCATTGAATCTGATTTGGTCCAGATTTTCTTAAAATTGGAAACCGTTGCTAAAGAAAAAGAAAAAAAAATGTCAACTCGTCTCAGTAAGATTGTCAATTACCGTGGAGTCAATATGACTTTCTAAAGTTACAAGTGCCCCCATCTGTGTCCTCTCTCTACACTGACCAACCAAGTTCACATCACAAACGTTCCCAGTCACTCACTGACCTTTGATGCAATAAATGACATTTCAGAGTTTCTCCATTCTAAAAGAAAAAAATCACCTCTGAAAATGAATACCTTTTATATGAAACACAGTCTTGAAAATATTACTGACCTTCCTTCAGATCCAGGTCTGTCCCATTAATTGCTCTCTGAGTCTTTTATTAAGTTCAGTTCAGGATGCAAATGTCTAAAGGGTGTTGCTTTCATTGATTTTCTTTAACAATTTATTAATGGAATGGCACACAACAGCACTTACCTCTGCCAAGGTGCAAAAGTACCTCTCTCATCTCAAATTTCCTGGATTAAGCAATTTTGGTAATGAAACAAAAACAACTAACAAACAAACAAAACCAACCAACCAACTGAAAAACAAATCAGTCTCCTTTGTGGAGGTAAAATTATTAGTCCAATGTGCATAAACTCAAACTTAACAATAATGATCATATTTACATAATATTGATATATTAAGGTGAATGATGTAGCACAGAAAAAACAATTTATTTGCAAATACATTGCAATAACACGAGTATCTCTATATCATCGTGGTACCAGTTTTGTGATGACAGAACAATGGTGTTTTACATAATGAGTAATGAAATCTATGCGTCGTATTAGCTGAATTTTGGTTGCTCTCCGGGTATTATGCCAGCTTTAAGTTGCATTATCAAAGAGTGTTGAATAATCAGGAGCAAAACTGGAAGAAAGCTAAACGATATATGATTTTGCTCTTCGGTTGAACACAACCCTAATGGCCCTTTCTATGAATGTCTCTTATGCCCAAAGCACACCAACTCACATGTCAGATAGAAGGGTATAAAAAAGAAGATAATGTAGACCAAAAATGTTCAATTTAAGCATCTACACTTTACCTGAGCTTAATTAAACAAACAGCTGACTACCGGGTTCCCTAACTATTATATTACAGAAAAATCATTAAAAAGTCCATGAAATTCAAAACATGACCTATATTCATGTTGTCTAAACGAAGAATGCCATGCATATTTTGTGGTTTTTAGCAGAGTAGAATGATTTTCTTAAAGCTTTTAAAAGATATGAATTTACATTGTTTTCTTACAATGTAAATGTTCTTATTCTTACATTGTTAGATACAAACCTGGAATTATTGCTAAGGTAGGCCATTGAAAATATAATCAACCTTCCTCTGTGGTGAGCCAAAAAGAAATGCCAGTAGTGCATTTTTCAGGTGTGACATGACTGGGCAAAATTGTGGTTCCCTTCTCCTATGCCAGTTGGTGCATCTGTTGTAAGCTGATTGGTTCAGAACAGGTGCAAAACACCCCCAGTCCTTGACACGGTGGTATTGGTGTCATTTTGTCTAGATGAAGTATAAAAAAAAAAATAACCTGCCTGAAAAAGTCTTAAGACACACATGGAACTCAGTGAATCGAATACTATACCTTCGCCAAGGCTCAACAGTTTGTTTAAATTAAGGTTCCTAGATCCAGGATAAGGTCCCTTTATTAGTATCTGCACATAAAAATGATGGCTTCTCCCTTGTCCTATTCTCCACCGAATCTCAAATTCTATAACATCTTTGGGACTGGTAATTTTTGACCTTAATTAAATAGGAATCATTTTACCACTTCTGAGGTATAACTACAGTTTTTACACACAGTAGAAGAATATGGCACAATATTGCATGAGACGCAACAGTTACACCAGTTACACCAATAAATTAATCAATAAAAAAATTAGCATGTTTGCTGAGAGGTTTGTCCTCACTGAGTGGTGAGTTTTCTGCAGGACAGCAATGATCAGTCTGCCGAACTAAATTAGTCTGAAATTTCAGGAGAGGAAAACAGTAATGCAGGTGAAATGAAAAAGGGGAAAGGATCAGATATCAGCTGTTGAGCGAGACCTGCCCACGGTCTGCTGTGACCTTAAATACGGATAGAACACATGCGCACACACCATGTGCCCAACATGAGCTTTTTATATAGACTTCCAGGGAAAGGCAACTGTTAAGCAACACCCACATTTTGAATTGCATACATTTAGGTCTTAATTCTTTATTTAAACACATGAGTTATAAAATCCTTCCTGCGTGACTCTTAATATTATACCTTTTTATTCCCTGTAAAAAGGCTTTATTGTTGGGGGTACAGTTTCCTCTCAGGAACCCAGGGTCTAAGGACAGAGGATATCGGTCTGTTTTGTCTACTAATTAGGCACCGTTTTTAGTGAATCTTGGTTGGAAAAATTTACTTTATTTGACTTTGGTTGACAAGCTATAGAGAGAGAAAATAATTTTTCGGATATTTCTACTCTAACATCATGCACATTAGGTTTCATAGAGATTGGCCCAGGCTCAAGTGGTCATTGGAGGAACTACAGTTTTTGTACTTAGCATTGGCTTAAATTTTCAGCCAAACTGAATATTTGAAGGCCAGTCAATTAGTCATATAAACAATTTTAAACATGGTTATCATCATGAGTATTGACATAGTAGAAAAACAAATCAACATACTGATGGTTAGAAATGTCGCCTCACAGTAAGCACGTCCTGGGATTGATTCCAGGGTCAGAGCCTTTCTGTATGGTGTTCACATGTCATGGATTATCTCTGGGTACTCTGGCTTCCTCCCACAGTTCAAAAAACATGGGGACAGGGAATTAGGCTAATTATTTACTCTAAATTGCCTTTGGTTTAATTGTGAGTGGTTGTATGTCTCTTATATGTCAGCCCTGTGATGAACTGACAACTTGTCCAGGCTGTTCCCTGCCTTTGCCCAATGACAACGGGTTAGGCTCCAGCCCCCACCTGCACGATCCTTGGCAAAAATAAGTAATTACAACTCACAAATTTCAAGAGGGATTCATTCATGAGACAAACTGCAGGAATGAGTCTTCATCTCTTGATGTCCTTGTCTGTCTCAGCTGAAGCCGAAATATAGTAAATATTTTAGGGCGTTTAAGATTAAAAAAATAAATTAAAAAAAATAGCCCAGGGCTCCTCTCTTTTCCCCCTCTTCTTCCCTCCTTTCTCCTCTCTTCTCCTTTCTAGTAGCCTTGTGCTTCAGTAAAAACAGAGCAGCACAAAATATAATAGTACTCGGTGGAGCAGAATGACACAGAGCATTACAGAGAATAACATACTGAATGACAATAAACTAGTTAAAAAATAGCAGATTTTAATACTACAACATACTACAATACAATATGAGATGAGAAAATGAGAGAAGTATCAATAACATAAATATTTTAATTTTATAGGTTCTCCCTTTGGCAAAATTGCATTGTGCAACTTAATTGTAAACTAAAATTAAAACTAAATTGTAAAAGAAATATTTTGAATTACGTGCTTTATTGTATCCATTTATTTGATGAATGTCTCTAAAATGGCAACATGGGTGGCCTGCACAACAAAAAAACATATGTATTTTCTTGCAGTGCCAGAATCTGCACATTAATTGGGACGCATGACGGTTAATGTCACCTGTCAAGGGGCTAGTGAAAAAGCCATCACCATCTGTGAGAAAGGATGATATAGAAAATATGTCCATTTTACACTGCATGTGCAGTAGAGAGAGAGAGAGAGAGAGAGAGGGATTATGCAGATTTGGGGGCGATTTAAAAAACCTTGTCTATTGCCCACGGTCATGGATGAACCCTATCACTTCATCACTGGAAACAGTTAAAGTCAAAATTAAGTTTACTGGGTTTCAGTATGTGAAAGAACAGAGAAGCAGCAGCTTTGTTGTTTTCATTTTTGAGCAACCAAACAGTTGATGATGTCAGACCTAACAATTTGTCATGTTCACCTCACGTTATTCAAACAAATAAGCTACCAGCGTGACAGGCTGACATGCTAAGCCCTCCCTAACACAGTGGATCTTTTGGAGTCTGGGACCAATGTGCTGTCTTTCCTTTAGCATCTCTGGGTGACACACAAAGAATTGTGACTATTGTGCCTTTTACCCTGCAAAACCCTGTTTATGGCCTTTTAGGCACAAAAACCGTATAGTGGGGATTAGGAAAATATCAGTGATCTTTGGTTAAATTTAGACACAACGTGTAGTTGGTTATGTTTAGGAAAAGAATAATGACATTTGGTTTCAAACAGCATGTGAACTCTGATCTCTCTGGAAGTGTGACATTCCACTGATGGAACCAACCTCCAACTCACCATTCTGGTGACATTTGATGTCAAACACGACGGGAGTTCCAGTCATCTGTGTGAAGGTCTTTTGAATGACCCCTCCCCCACCAACTCAACCCTTGTCTTCCAGACCTGTTGGCACTTGGAAATTATGTTACGAAAATTAGTCATGTTACATTTTCTGTTTAAGTCAATTTATACCAACACAGCTGACTTTGCACTGCAGGTAGATTAAACTATTGTGTGTCTCTGCCTGATGCAGAAGACTATCTTGTGAATCTCGATGGCGCACAATAGGCCTTGTTGAGTGGTTGATATCTGACGAGCTGGGCATGAGAACAGGCTGACAGGAGTGATAGATGAAAGGATTACAACAAAGAAGAGCAAAATAAAACAGATCAGCAGATTAAACAGAGAGAAAGAAAGAAGAGCGGAACACAATGGAAAGAAAAGATTAATGCAGTTCAGAAGCAGTGCAGCCCAGTTAACAACAGAACTGGTACAGGGGCCCTGGAAGAAATGAAAAATGATCCAACTACAAAAAAGCAGGTGAGAACTCAAACTCACTGGGTTTATTGACTTGCAAATAAAAGAAATAAAGAATCAAAAAGGAAAATTATTCTAAAAAAAAAATGATATAGGGACATAATGACTAAGACAAATATACAAGATAAAATAAATAACTAAAGCAAAATCCATGACAGGATAAGGAAATAATGGGGATAATGCCCAATGTAGCAGAATCAGATGAAAGACAAAGAACAAATGAATAATGGGTCTTATACAAAAAATAAAACAATGAAGGAAAGAAGGAAGAAAAATAAGAAGCTATCATCTAGTCTTTTCATTTCCAGCAGTTTTAATTGTCTGACATCTGGGAGAACCACATACAAGTGCAATGAAAGCCAAATTTGTCTCCATTAATGGCATGTGTTTCCAGGAATTCTTTCTTGAGAAACAAGAAAGAATCACTGTTAAAGCATATTTTAAGAACACAAATCTCCTGTCCTGCATATTTCATACTCTGCTACATTCACTGCTTTTTCTCTACCATTATCTAACCTGTGCATCTTGTCCCTCTTTATATTTTCTCTTCTCCATTCGTTGCGCTGGATTTTCTGTTTTTCTGTTTTTCTCCCCCCTGCTTTCTGCCTCCACCTTTCCCCTTCATATTGCCATCATCAGTCTGTCCTTTGCTAACCTCTGCTCTCCTCCCTCTTTTTCTGCACCCATTGTCTCCTCTTACTTCCTTTCCTCACTCCCACCTCTCCTACATTTTCTTCACCTCTTATCTGACCAAACATTCATTCTTTGCCCCTCTCTGACATCCTCTTCTTTATACACTCTAACGTATTGTTGTCCATCCTTACTTCGTCTCTCCATTTCCACCTTTTCCACTCCTCTTTTGCTCTATTTCCTTCCCTCTCTCTCCTCCCGTCATTGTGTTTTTCTTTCCCCTATGAGGGCCAGAGCTTTGTTCATTACCTGCTCTACAAACAAGGTTGACATTTCCAAAAGCGCTGATCACAGTGGACATGTCTCTGATGTTTCCTGTCAAAGTGAAAACACACACACACACACACACACGCGCAAATTAGTGAGAAAAGCTTGCCGCTTATTATTCCTGAAACTACAAATGGTTCCAACGTGCCCTGGCCTCATCATCGACACTTATGAGTTTTGTACCTTTGTCCGAAACCACACAGAACGCAGTTTCTACACGCATTCTAGTAGGCTTGTCCTGCTGCCTGTCTTATCTATATGTCGAGAGTTTAACTAACTAAGATTACCATACTGTTTTGGTATTGAACTAGATGCATAAATATTAACACAGGCAAGAAGGAAAAGTTCTCCTCCAGACACAGTATTAAATACATAAAAAAAGCAAGAAAAAAACCTCTGCTATAACTAATATTTAACTGCCGTGATATTACCCGGATTGTAAAGTTTTTATAAGCAATTCTGGATCTATGAATCAAAGGCCTTGTGTCCTGCCCACCACTGCTATTTAGTAGATTGACTGGTGAAAGAGCAAAGCATATCAAGATGGCTACAGCGAGCGATGCGAGAGCCATAACATTATATGTTTCACCTTCAGATGTGGAGTTTTCAATAATCTAGGTTTCTTTGACTTAAGGGGTCCACACTCGTATGTATGTAATGCATTTATTGATTACATGGCAAACTGTCCCTTTAACAATCAAGCAAAGACTGGTGAGTACTCCACCACACCATCCTGCGGTAGTATGATGAGTCAGTAGGTTGCTCGTATGTGAGAAAATTGATAGTTTAGAGAATTTAGGATATCAACATGTACAAAGCTTACGTTCATTATTAAATTGTTCTCCTTCAGTGAATAATCTCCGTGATCTTTTGTCTTTCTAGATATTGACCAGGCAATTATTTTTAAGCGGCTGCTCTGTCAGATGAAAAGGGACCCACATCTCTCAATGTGATGTGCTTTAATTGATTACAGACCTCCTAAGTACAATGACTTGGCATATGTCTTTGCAGGGAAATGCCTTACATGTGCATGAAAAGGTACAGCATACTGTCTCTCTGATGTTCTAAGAGCTTAATCATAAAATGGAAATGAGGGAGATGAAAAGAGATGTAAGGTATGAGAAATAATGTTTTGCAATTAGGAATGGTTAAGATGGAGGTAATCATATGCAGCTTGACATTTTAAAAGCAGATTCAAGTGGAGTAACTGTGGGGACATGCAATATATTCTACTCAAGATCACCTTTTAACACATGAATGTATTATTTGATTGCTGTGGGCAAAACCAGTTATGTTATCTACCTCCTCATGTGTTAAATGCCATACATACCTGCAGGTCATGGGGCACAAGGCACGAATACAGAGTTAAATAAACACTCAATGTAAACACTTAATAAAGACTAAAATATTGCTGAAATGCTGAAATCCCATGCAATGATGTGCTGAAAAACTTAAATGTCCAACACATTGAATTGCAATGATCAAATAATTGCACTAATAATGTCCTTGTTGTATTTGTAGCTTCATGATTTTTATGGATGCAACAGATCATAAAAGTCATTGTTCTATCTGACACAGGCTCCACCCACTCTACTGGACTCTATGAGTACTACTCTCCTCCAGTCAAAGTCACGTTATTGACCACTGTGCATGTGCATGAATGTAGCTCTGCCTACCATATAGCCTGTGATTAAGAGGCTTTTATGAGGCAAACTGCAACTAATCATCCTTTTTCTCTTCAAATTGTGTACTGGAAATGCTTTGTCTTTCAGGGTGATAGATATGACCATATGGCCTGTGTCCTTTAGATAGCGAATGTATTACTGCAGGATGTCACTTGACACCTTGGTTTTAGCTTTTGCTGCCTTGGTCAGGGATGGTCTGCCTCAGGCTACTGAAGCCTCCTACTCCCTCTTTACACTGTGTTTGATTGTAGTGTAGTGCGCAATTACCCCTAGCCTTTTCTGTTGCTGTGTGGTAATCGTGTGGTGGTCAGGGCAAGTCGCCATCCACCAGTCTTCATCCAAGGTACCCCAACTACAGCAGAGGGCAGAGCCTGTGTATTCAAATTGTTTTCGAACACAGATACACACACACACCAGATTATTTTATTAAATCATCATAAAAAAAAGGCAAGGGTTCAACAGTTTATTATTATTTCATTTAGTATGTTTCATCCATAGTATTAAAAACAGTATTCTAATAAAAGTTCTATTTCTTTTACTTTGGTCATCATTCTGTAGTCACATTCAATGCCCCACCCACAGCTCTATATGATTGATTACATGTTATGAGTAATACAATATGAAGTCTCAAGGGCACTGTGCTTGACAGGCAAAGAAAGGCTGGAGTTGCTCTTTAGTAAGTGGAGCTATGAGCCAAATGTAAATCAGGATGTAGAGTTAAAGTTGTGCTAAATACAATCTCACAATCTACTATCTACTATCTACTAACTAACACGCACGCTCAGTTTCCAAGGTACACCACTGAGTCACAGTCACAGTCAACGGGGTGAACGAGATTGCTTCTTAATAGGTCACTGCAGAACAATAACTATGTTCACACTATGTTAGCTATATTAATAGATAAAACTATTGTCTATTGACAGTGTAAGAGTGTAAGAGTCTAAGGTTTTAAGGCATATTGCCTACAAACAGTTATTCAACCCTATCTTTTATAATAACTGTTATTTAGGCAATTACCTTTCCATTTTCTCATCACCTGTTTGACAGAGAAAGTTTGGCCAATGTTTAACCCACATTCTTGTTTAACTTTTGTTTTGATTCAATACATACAATGAAAATTATTTGATAAACAACACAAGATGGTCAGGGACAAAAGGCCTTAACTGGGTATTTAAGTGTCTCTGAGCAGAAGAAATAATTTAAGAATACCTGTGCTTGAGGAGTTGGCAGTCCAATGGTGTTTTTAACTAGTCTAGTTCATCAGAGTTGAAAATTCCACTTTAGTCTCTCTAGACAAGACAAATTAAAATTCATAGGGATGGTTTACTGATGTATGGCAATCATATTGAACCAGTTCTACTCTTTCACACCTGCCAGCTGGTAATGAAAAACAAAGCCTGTTACTGATGGCTGCTAAGCAGGTCCCTTAGAAACAATAGTGAACACATTGCTTTGTTCAGGCAAACAAGTGCCGAGGGTTAATTCCTAAAGAGAGCTCCACACACTCTTTTTTTTTTTTGCCAGGCATCCAAAGCCGGTTGGGGACTTAAATGGCTCTTTGTCTATGACAGACAGTGTAGTATTTCTCCATTTACCCAAATACATACTGGGAAACTTGGGAAAAGAGAATCTCCAAAGTGAGAACTCATAATCAAAAGATAAATCATTGTTTTAGTTGGTTGAGGTGGTTTTGAATTGCGATTAAATTAAATATACAGAAAAAGATCCAGTTTACAAAGCAGTTTACAGTAACACTTCAATAAAAAAAAATTAGGAGTCATGACCAGCACTTTTATAAACGGCTGATGTCCGATTACATCATAGAAAGTGCTCCATATACAGTAGGTCCTTACATCTCAAGTTTGTACTTCCACGTGTCCCCAAATGGAACTACTCCCAGGCATCTGGCTGGGAAGTCCTCTGCCATCATGTAGGATGTAATGGTGTCAAACAAAGAACACCAATTAATTTCTCAAAAAATAAAAAAAATAAAAAAAATTCATTTTATATTCAATTTTTTGTATTCTATATAGTAAAGGTAACATACCAATACTGTTTACTACATTTACTACAGTGTTCACTATACAGTGTATTTTAGTCAAGCGTTTAATTACATTCTCATACCCAAGTGACATAAGGTCATAAAAGTTTACCTCCATGATTGTTTAAAGAAACATAATGGAAATTCTCATTGCATTCTCATCGGAAAATCATGTCAGTTGTCAGTAAGCCAATCAATCCCGTTGTATTCAATTATAACATTTCTTATTTCTTCTTAGACAAACAATTCTGATGAGGAGAGGCATGATGAATTTCTGTTAGTCATTTGTTCGATGCAGTCCTCACTATCTGATTATTAGGTTGCTTTGGTTCATGTTTTTGTTTATTTGTTTATTCAGTACCCTTTTTCGTCACTGGCTGAAGTGCTAAACCTTCCATTTAGCATCATAGGCCGATACACAAATGCTCGTACCCCACATGCCCTTTCCTAATGCACAAGGTCTATGTTACTTTGGTTATGTTTACCCATAAAAACAATATATAATTAGGTTTAGAAAATGCCTGTCCTCCCTGAAATCACACGGTATACCCTCTGTGTCTGGATGTGCCCTGAGGGACTGTGACAAAATGTCAATAACTGATGAGTTGGACATGTAAATTGGATGATATAGTTGAAGTTTGCTCTTATCAAGTGTATCTATTTAAAATAATTGCCAAGAAAATTAGTCTATAAAATTTGTTTCTTTTAAGAAAATCTTTGCTAAGAAGACTTAAATGAAAAGGCATATAATTTATAACTTGTAAACGGAAATAATGTCGATGGTCTATCCAGAGGCCACTTCATCATTTATCTTCTTTTGAATGGGGCCCCTTACATTTCACTGCCATTTATGCTATCTTTGCAACCACTCATTATCTCTATCCAACCATGTAGCAATGAGCCGTAACACATTGTCATTTACGCAAGCACTCAGAGGTGTTGTTAGGGACAGAATGAAAGGCTATTAAGTGAGCACATTCAAGTGTTTACAGGTATTCGAATGGTCTTAACTCTTAACTTGTGACTCTGCCGGTCAGAACTAAGGGACTAAAAGTGTCTGTTTAAAAATCCCCACCAGTATCACTGCAATACTTGAGCCACTGTAGTTCTTAATGCCTCTCTGGCTCTATGTTGAGACTTTTTTCTCTACCTGAAAAAATGTATTTTGCTGCTGCTGCACTCTACCTATTCGACAATAAAAAAATTACTTGCAAACTTCACACGATTTGATCACATGTGAGTGTCTAGTTGTCATAGTTTACATCATATTTATACAGTGGAATGGAGTAAAAAGAAGCAGGCTTATGACCAGAGGGTTGCCGGTTCAATCCTTTGGACTGCCAGGATAACATGAGTAGGAAAAAGATAAGCTGCATTTCTTTCTGTCTGTGAATATGATCAGGGGCTTCCTTAAAAAAAAAGGTTGCATCTCTGAGATGCATATGTGTCATGCATCTGCTGAGTTTGTCTGAAATGGAACAAAAAGAGTGTGCGTGTGTGTATGCATGCTCGTCTGTGGTAATGTAGTTACTTTTATTGACTGTGTTTTATTTCTCATGACACATTTTCTCTGTATCAAAATTCATCTTTCAGATTTTTTTTTAAATTTAATCTGATACATATTCTCATCAAGCTGAGTTTTTTCAGCTTGAAATTTTCAGTATTTTCTTGTATCTGCCCTTTTTTCCCTCAATCCTCAGTGTGCGGCTCCTGTGATGTTGTTGCAGAAAGCAGCCATCTGCTGCATCAATCCCATGTTGTTACATCTACAGTCACCAGAAAACACTAGAGAGCAAGTGTGCTGGAAAGATGCAACAACAGCTGTATGGAGAAAAAATTGGGGAGATGAAAGCAGAGTTGAAAGCAGTTTGAGAGAAGCACTCTGTGTAGGTCCCCAAGTAGGAAGGCGTTGTTGTTGTTGGGGTATCTGAGCCAGAGGAGCACATGCAACAGTAATTGTACCATCGTGTGTGAATGTGTGTTACACTGTGCACACACATCCTTTAAAACTGCCAGTCTTAAAAGAGTAAATGCAAACAAAGATTCAAATATGTTGTAGGGACTGTTGTTTATCTGTAATTTTTGGCAGCCATCACATTTGAGGCAGACGCTGTTGACAGCCTCTTTAGATACAACCTCAAGTATAGTTATTAATTTTTGTTTGTTTTTCTTATTGTTATTAACATACTGAAATCTGTGTTCAGTGTGTGGTTCATTAGTATACAAGCTCATGTAGTGGACATTGGACAAGAGTACATTTACTTTAAGGAATTGGGGTCAGAAATAAAAGGAAAAGTTTTGGTAAACCAGTTGTGACGTACAGAGTCTGGACCCACAAGCGGACACAGGAAACTCAGGGGTTAAAGTACAAAATAAAGATTTATTTAACAGAAACAAGAATCAAAACCGAACTGAGTAGCAACGAACACCAGGGCAGGACACGGCTGTGGTGGCTGAGCTCTCCAGTCCCGGCAGGGCTGGAACAACAAAACAATGATTAACAAAAGGCGCAGGAAACTCTAGGAAGACGCGAAGACAAAGTACAAACAAAAGATCGCTAGGAAGGCTGAGCAAAGTATTGAACAGAAAATTTCTAGTAACACTAGGAACCACAGGATCAAAGTAGCAA
>KV751325.1:4285690-4300455 GCA_001698575.1 Mola mola
GAATCAACAGCTGCAGGTAGTCAGCTCTGCACACATGAACCGCTTTAAGTCTTGAAATGAAGTAACACAAAACCGAAACACAACTACCAAACTAAAAGCAGAGGCCAGAACCATGACACCAGTTTGAAATCTTATTAATTTGTCGCATTGAACAATGGAGGTGGAATCTCAGCAGGAGGCAGAGGCACAGTAAGAGGCTAAAGCCAATTTTTAGAATTACAATTACATTAAAATGCTTAGGATTATATTTTCATTTAGCAGCACTTACATAGACAATTATTATTATTATTACAATTCATTGTACTTACTGTATTTCTGTTGGTAAAGAATGACCAGATAACTTTGGCCAAATGATTGCTTCCAATACTAAACATAACAAATGAACACCAGTAAGGCAGTAAGGCTGAATGGGTATTTTGAAGCCTTGTGGATGGTGCTGTTTCTAAGATTGTTAGTGGAGCCAGAAAACTCAATATCTAAGAATTTGTAAAGCCTGGGTAGAGTTGAGGTTTGAGCAGTCGGCTGCTATGACATGTTTGCTAGCTTTCGATCAAGAAAATATTTATTTAAGTTGAAGAACACACCAAATGATACAGATTTCCCACCTCAGCAATCAAAATTTTGTCACAGTCCGTTATGGTGCATCCAGATCCACAAGGTATCATTATCTAAATGCTGGAAATTTTAAAGGTTTACGCCCTGCATGTCCCTTTCTAATGTGACTTGGTTAAGTTTGGGTGAAATGCACCACCAATGTTTGGTTAAATCTAGCATTAAAACCAAATGGTTAAATCAAGGACACTTGGTCTCAATTGTGACATGTGGTGTACCTTTTCTATATCTGGATGTGTTGCAAGAAACTGTGACAAAACATCAGTAGCTCTTAAGGTGGACACGAGAATCGGCTGATTATGGTGATGATCACCTCAGTTAGTAAAACTTAAAATGGAACTGTATAATGTGTTTATTCACAGTTGTCAAACTTTTATTACATTTCCTTCTTCCTCTTGTCTCCGTTAGCCTTTCTTGAATAGTATTGTAATAAGACACTGTACAAATGGAAGAATGAACCAAAAATGAACAGAAAATTGAACAGAAAATTGAATCTGCAGAGCATTGGCCTAGGAGATGTTTATATGACAAATATTTCCACCTCTAACCTGACCATATTGGTGTGGGGCCTACACCACCAGGTCTGTGGTTTGTAAGAGCTGGACATCAAAGATATTTACAGCAGTAAGTTACAGAAGAGTTTCACCGAAATGATATTACAGAGACATTGCAATGCATGTCTCTTCTTGTTGAAAAAGACAAGCTTTTATTGATAAGCAATGATGCAGTGAGTGTGAGGAGGAATTTGTCTGCTGTGATAAAAATGCCTAATACTGACTTATATTGCATCCACAGGCTTTCAAAAAGATTGCTTTGGTAGGATTTTATTCATTAGCAGTCTAAACCAGCCATTTCTACTAAAACAAAGGACATGGTAATGGAGGATTATATGAAACTATGTAAATGTACAAATTTCACTTGTGTGAAGTTCTTCATTCTTGTGACAGAAACATTTCAGATGAATTTGATAAATTTGAAAAAATAGAAAAGTCTGATGGGATGAACATTTTCGATTTATTTTTCTGGTTACTGTTTTGACTGTGGTTCTGAATTTTCTATAATAAAGCCACACTTGTCATATTGGCCCATGTTTTACAATGACTTTAGGCACAAGAGCATTGCTGATGCTTCATTAACCCTCTATGAAAAAAGTGATCTGTTGTAAAAACAATACACAAACAATCTGACATCTATGCAGGCACAATGACAGTAAGCACACAGTTATGACTCATGCATTAACAGTTCCACACAAACTGCACATATACTGTATATGTCAGGGTCTGCTAGTGTCAAGTGCCTGTTTCCTGTTTTACTTTGAAGTTCTGCTTGTGTCTTACTCCCCATGTCCTGTCAAGTGTTGTCCCTTAGGTGTGTTCAATTACTCCCTCTCCCTAATGTATCACACCTGTGTCTAATTGTCTACCTCTCCCTCGTGTATTTAAGCCCCGTGTTCCCTTCCTCCTGTGCCGGATTGTCTTGTCTTTCTAGCGAGCAGTCCAGCATATATTCCATATAAGTCTCCTTGTATCCGATCTGTATTCCATGTTCCGATTACCGAGTTTGCCTTATCCTTATCTGTACCTCTGCATAATTTGAATTCCTGGTTTGACCTTTATTCTGAAAACGACTACTGATTTAGAAAGCTCCCTGTGTGTCTCTGCATTATTGGATCCCGCAGACCTGGTACCTGATAGTATACTCCCAAACTTCAATCAAGTTAATAATGTAGCATATATAGTATATAAAAAAGAGATAATTTCGTGTGGATCATCAAAGTTCTTTTTACATAGGTTTTGAAGAGTAATAAGAATAACTGTTGGTTCAAATGCGTTGGCTATTAGTTTTTTAAATGTGATTGTGTACGTGTTTATGTCTCTACATATGCAACAACTGTGTTGTGTTTATGCTTGTACAATTGGCAGGCAGTTACATGTTTCACACATGCCTCCCACTTTTCTTCACCTACTCGTTAGCTACATAATAGTCACTATGTTATGTCCACACAAACAACAAAACAAGAGTATGGCTTTTTCCCACGGCCCCTTTTAGGTACCTGCCTTTAGTAGAGGAAAAATATGCTTTTTTTGTTGTTCAACAGTTGTTTGAAAATCATTTAAAATGTAAAAGCTTCTGTGTACCTTTAAGAGGAGCAGAGGAGATCAACACTTCAAAATACTTTTCTGCAACTTTCTACACCTTTGCCTCATCTAGGTTGTGGGGCTCTATGAATGTACTACTATAACCCCACCCCTTCCCCTGTGCTCTGCCCCTTGCCCCAATGGGACAACAGGAAGAGCTACATGTTTTAGGTCTGTAAGTTGTTCAAGTTGGTGTATCAAATTGTAATTGTCAATTCTATTCCTTCTACAATCATTAACAACTCACCAAGATGGGCCCTTAGGTTAAATGGTCCATATTGTCTAAAGTTGTTTTTTGGAGACTTATTGATGTAATGCAGAATGAAATAAACCATGATTGGTTGACTGCCATATGGAAATGTTAATAAGGTCAAATACTTAAAAACTTTTTTATGAATACTGAGTATCACTGGTGCTACAGTCCCATGCACAGTAGAAGCTTAGCAGCCTCATCTTGCCTTATAACAGCTTTAAAGTTATATGATGAAGGCTCTTTTACAGTGGGGATTAACTAACAGAAAATCTGGAAATTACATTGAAATGTCATGTACATTAGGAACGGAAGTTGGCATTTTAGCATCAGTTTATCATGCATGTTTCACTTATAAGGGAGAGGGGCCTAGAAAACCGTGACTTGAGACTGTGGCTATGGGAAAACAGTAAGTTTACATAGAGTATTCCATTTCATGGTGTCAAAATACAAACAGTGTCATATAAATGAATTTTAGTTCCTGCACAAACCTACACTATTTTGTGGTTTGAAACAAAGCAACTAAAAATAAAACTATGTTTTTTTATTTATCCTTTGGCCACATCAATAGAAATGAAATAGGGAAACCCACAGCTTCCGGTTATGTAAGCAATGTTTTTTTGTGCTCCTCAATGGTTATGTATGTGTAGGTTTAAATACTAAAGCAAAAGGACAACAAAAATTTTTCTTCAAAAACACATGCTCATGCAAACACACACACACACACACACACAGACATGCACACAGATTTTGGTGTATGCGTGAATGCAAGTCAGTGCATGCTAATACATGTTAATACCCTTGATGTGAGAATAGGCATCTTCATCGACGACACCACCATCCGAGGTCCAGACCCTTTATAAAACACCAAAGAAAAAGAGTGAATTAACGCCCCTGATGCCCCAAAGAAGAACAGTCCATGAAAGCCCAGATGGGGGGAGGGGGAACCGGAGGGGGGCTAGAATTCCTCCAAGGCACAGGAGCTCTCCTCCTCTGAGGCAGATGAGGAGGATGAGCTGGATGCAGGCGTTGGAAGTCCTCATTTAATTGAAGACTTACAATGAAGGTGGCTCGAACCCAGGAACGTTCCTCCGGGCCATAACCCTCCCAGTACACCAAGTACTGTATCCCTCGTCCACGGCGCGTGAGCACAGAAGCTGTTTGACCGCATACCCAGGACCCCCATCAATGACCTTGGGAGGCGGAGGGGGAGGTGTGGGAGGCACCAGATGACTCCCGTGCAGAATTAACCCTAGAGATGTGAAACGTTTGGTGTAACCTCATTGTGCGGGGAAGCTGCAGCTGGACCCGCTCTCGGTTTATAACCTTGATGATGGTAAATGGCCCAATGAACCTGGAAGTTAGCTTACGACTCTCCACATGAAAGGGTCAGATCACGGATGGAGAGCCAGACCCTTTGGCTGACCTAGTAGGTGCGAGAAGCCTTGCGATGCTTATTTGCAGCGGCAGCATAGCGATTGGCAGACCTGAGGAGGGCAGAGCGAGCCTGGTCCCAGGTACGCTGGCAGTGGCAGATGAAGGTCTGAACTGGGCCCAAGCCCCCTCCTTCCCCTGGTGGGCAAAGAGTGGAGGCTGATACCCATAGGCGCACTAGAAGGGGGAAAGACCAGTAGATGAGCAGATGAAGGTGCTGTGAGCATAATCTGCCAGAGCAGGTAGCAGCGTTGTGGGCTGTCAGACAGCGAAGAGTGGTTTCCAGGTCCTGTTTTTTTCTCTCCATCTGCCAGTTGGACTGGGGATGAAAACCAGAGGAAAGGCTGACTGAGACTCCAAACAGACTACAGAAGCCCTTCCAAAATATGTATTTGAACTGGGGACCTCGATCAGACACAATGTTGGTGGGCAGACACATGGCGTAGGACCAATTTGACTGTTTTCTTGGCGGATGGAAGTTTGAGAATGGGAATGAAGTGTGCCATCTTGCTGAACTGATCTACCACTGTGAGGATGGTGGTGTGACCATTGGAGGGGGGAAGCCTGGTGATAAAGTCCAAAGATATGTGGGACCAAGGTTGATGAGGAACAGGTAAAGGGTGCAGAAGGCCAGTGGGAGGATGACTAGGTGTATGATTCTGCTTGCATACAGAACATGCGTTGACGTACCCATGGACAATTTCCTCCATACACGGCCACCAGAAGCGTTGCCGCAGGACTTCGTATGTCCGTTGAATTCCAGGGTGACAGGACAACCGAGAAGCGCGCCCCCAGTGGAGAACATCAGAGCGAAGGGGAGCAGGGATGAACAGACGGTCTGGCGGGCAGAAACTAAGACCTGTCTGGTCCTCTATGGCAGCCCCATACCCTTTCCTCAATCTCCCAGGTGACAGGGCATTGTGGGAGGCTGGGACGATGGTGGAGGTTTCAGACCCTTCATCAGGACTCTCAGGAAGATGGCGGGAAGGAGCATCTGGCTTGGCATTGCGGGAACCGGGCCCGTAGGACGGGGTAAAATTGAACCTGTCAAAAAACAGCGACCAACGGGCTTGTCTGGAGTTCAGTCTCTTGGCTGAGCGGATATATTCCAAATTGCGATGATCTGTCCATACCAAGAAAGGCACCTCAGTGCCCTCCAGCCAGTGGTGCCATTCCTCCAGGGCTAATTTCCCCGCCAGAAGTTCCTTGTTGCCAATGTCCTAGTTTCTCCTTGCAGGGGTGAGGCAGCGGGAGAGGAAGGCGCAGGGATGGAGCTTCTGGTTGATGGCAGCACATTTGGACAGGATAGCCCTTACTCACACACTAGATGCATCCGCCTTCATGACAAACTGGTGCTCTAGGTCGGGGATCTGAAAAGATAGGACCTGTGGAGAACCGAGACTTCAGGGTGTCGAAGGCTCTCTGGGTCCAGTGAAAGGACATCTTGGATGAAGTGAGAGCAGAGAGATGGGAGGCGACTGAATTGAAACTTCTAATGAAGCGCCGGTAAAAATTGACAAATCCCAGGAAGCGCTGTAGTTGTTTACTTGTCTCTGGGACTGGCCATGAGGTTACTCCTGACACCTAAGCGGGGTCCATTTTAAGAGAGTCTTTGTATACCATTTTCACCAGGAATGAAACTGAGGAAACATGGAATTCACATTTGTCTTCATTGACGAAGAGGCTATTGTCCAAGAGACGGCGGAGAACAGCTCTTCCATGGTTTACTTGGTCATCCTGACTGGAAAAAATGAGGATAACATCCAGGTAGACAAAAACAAACTGGTGAGCATGTCTCTGAGCAGAACCAAGGCCTGGAAGACAGTGGAAGCATCGGTCAAACCAAAGGGCATTAATACTCATAATGCCCTGTAGGTGTGTTGAAGGCACTCTTCCACTCACCCCCCTCCTGGATGCAAACAAGATGGTAGGCGTTCCTCAGGTTCGAGCTTGGACAACACAGTTGCCCCCTGGAGAAGTTCAAAGTCTGTGAAAAGGAGCTGGAGGGGGGAACGATTCTTAACCAGGATATTATTCAGTTCACGATAGTCTATGCAGGGGTGTAGAGTTTTGTCCATCTTTTCAACAAATAACGCCCCTGCACCAGCAGATGAAGAGGAGGGATGGATAATCCCTGCTGCCAATGAGTCTTTGATGTATTGGTCCATGGCCTCTCTTACGGGGGCAGAGAGAGACAGGTGTCCCTTGGCAGGTGACGTGCCAGGAAGCAAGTCAATAGCACAGTCGTTAGGGCAGTGTGGCAGCAGGGAAGTGGCTTTGGTCTTACTAAAGACCTCTTTCAGGTCTTGGTAAACGGCTGGAACCCCCGTGAGGTCTGGAGCAGGAACAGAAACGGAGGGTTGATAAAGGAGGTGAGCTGAGACAGGTCCACTGTCATGTGAGGCTCCATTCCCTGATGAAGCCCCACTTGATGGTCCACCTTACCTGATGGTCCAGTCAATATTCCGTTTGTGCAGGCTAAGCCAGGCGCGTCCCAGAATGACCAGCTGGTTAGGCGTGGGCAGGAGCAGAAAACAGATGGCTTCTCCATGGCCCCTTGGATGGAGAATGTGCACAGGGCTGGTTTGATGTTTCACCCAGGGGTGCCCCATAACATGCCCATCCAAGGCTCTGGCACAGAAGGATGACGACAGCAGCTCCCGATGAAATCCCAGCTGGAGGGCAAGGTTCTCAACCATGTAGCTCCCATCTGCCCCAGAATCCATGAGAATGAGGAAGGCAGCAGAAACTCAGCATTGACTATGGGTCTTTGCATGGAGGCGGAGTTAGTGGTTGACCTCAACAGTATGCCTTGAACTACTGATGAGCTCTGGCAATTACCGGGCAACGGCTGGCCAAATTGACTGGGTTGGCCACAGAACATGCAGAGATTCAACTGCTCTTCTTTTCCTCTCCTCCGGTGAGAGGCAGGCACGACCAAGCTGCATCAGCACAGGATCCCCCTCATTCCATTGAGTGGCTGCAGCTGAAGGTACGGGTGCTGACGTCCCTGTTGGCCAGGAGCGTGGAGGGCTCCGGGGACGAGGGAGGTTGAGTGATTCAGCACGTCGCTCCTGTCTGCACGCCTGGATGTGCTGATCGATGCAAGTGAAAAGGGCGAAAAGCCCCTCCATCGAAAACGGCAGTTCATAAGCCATAAGCTCGTCTTTGATGTATCAGGCCAACCCCCGTATGAAGATGTCACCAAGGGCGGCCAGGTTCTAGTCACATAGTGGAGATCTGGTACGAAAGTCAATGGATCAGTCAATGGATCAGTGGATGGACCTGGTCCCCTGAACCAAATCCAACAGATCTTGAGTCAGCTGCCAGAGGCCCGGTACCAAACACTTTACAGAGTTCATCAGCAAACCTCTCATCCACTTGGTTGTTCCCCACAAGCGCGTCCGCCCCATCATGTGATTGACAGTTTACGTCACCTTAGCCACCTCTGAAGAAAAGGTGAGCGGCTGCAGGGAGAAGATGATGGCAAAATTGCTGAGGAAGGCGTTACAGGTTGCAGGTTCACCATCAAAACGCTCATAACCTTATGAACCTGGGTTGGAGGAGGAGATGCCGCAGCGCAGCGCAGACAGAGGAGGACGCAGCCCCAGCTGGTGAAGCTCAAGCGCTGGTGGTTCAAGCTGCAGTAGCATGTGAGGAAGAGCCCATCTCCAGGGCTTGGAACCGGGCTTGCATGTTCGCCATGTCACGATGGACCCCAGCCATGATTTAGCGGTTCTCAGCTGCGACAGCAACAGACTTGGCAACCAGTTGGC
Organism: Mola mola; assembly: GCA_001698575.1. Lineage (NCBI taxonomy): Eukaryota > Metazoa > Chordata > Actinopteri > Tetraodontiformes > Molidae > Mola > Mola mola. Next base: position 4,293,901 of record KV751325.1, read on the forward strand.
TGAGCATATCCTCCATCTAACAGATCCAGTCGTTGATCTGGGTGTGAATTTGGACCAAACTACAGCACAAATCAAAACCAGTACAGTTCAGGGCTTTATTGGTACAGAGATCAGACAATGATCTGGTCGCAAGCACACAAGTGCTGAACTAGACAGGACCCTCTAGAGAGGGAGTCCAGGTAGGCATCAGGCAGGCAGAAACAAACTCCAGAGGCAGAACCTAGGTCAGGTTACCTGGGCAGAGATGTGGACAACAGGTCCGTGACAGGCAGGGACTAAGCCAAGAGATAAGTCCAGGGAAAAAAGCTGGAAAACTTTGCTTGGTGCGAAAGACAATCTGGCAGGAAGTGAGTGTGGAGGAGCTGGTTAAAAGAAGACTGGGTGATTGGTTGCAGCAGGGAGGAACAGGGGAGTTTGATGAGCTTAATGAAGACAGGTAGTTATGCAGGTAGTGTGGGGATGGTTGAGGGGAAAACCAGTGGATTTTGACATAAACAAACTGCCTACAAATTACAAACGTGATCAAAAGCAGTTGCTTTGGCATTTAAGCCTTTTGCATCTAATAGGGAGTCTTACTTGAGTAAATGCTAAGAACACAGTGACTTCTATGCATTGGTACCAACCAACAAGCTAACATGATTCACTCTAATAAATACTTTCGCTGCTGTCTCTACGTTTTGAAGTGGGAGAGCCTGAGGATTTTTTCTTTTAGGATGTTCATGCATAGGAGTTGTGCTGCTATGATAGGCCATTTTTGTTCTGCAAATGTTGCAGAGCACCATTTTATTAGGTCTCTGTTTAAAAGATTCCCACACTTTGGAAGACTAAGTCTGGGCTTTTTTGGATGAAGTGTCATTTTCTGCACACCTGGGAGTGGGAGCCACCATCATTGGCGATAATTGTAAATAGTATGAACCCTCAACATACGCTATGCAAATCAAAATCTTTACACAATCATTGATGTTGATGTGTCATTGCAGCCTTACACATAACATTAAATTACTGTAATCAGTCTTAGTGAATAACTGTACTAATTTGCAACTTCCTTTTTACATATTAATGACAGTCTTTTCAACTAGGCTAGAGTGAGAAAAAGAAAAGCAGACTGGTTTAAAGAAAATTTTACCTGGACCTATAGATCATCAGTAGTCTGCATTTTATCATGGCTCCCCATGTCACATCCAGTATACCCTTTGGCGTTAAGTTGAGATGCAGAAGAATTTTACTTACTTTTCAGATGACTTGAACAGAAAATGTAGAGTGACATAAATTCCAAAGTGAAAAAATGCTAAGTGTGTAAAAGGCTGGGGTTCAGTGGACAGTTATACACACATATATGTTTTTTAACCGGAAGAAGAGATATCCTGTCCTGTTTGAAACTAAATGTCACCAGTCATTTCACAAATCTCACCAATTAGAGTGTTTGCCTTAACTTAATGAAGTATCACTGATCTTTTCCTAAACCTAACCCAGCCTCGGGGTTTTTATGCTTAAATGTCACCAAAGTAATATAGACTTTATGTGTCTAGCCGGGCATGAGCATACAGCAGCCGAGACACCAAGGGAATGCTTAGTCTGTCAGCTTGAGATACTAAAGGGCTTGTTGTGCATAAGTGACAGCTTTGGGTGTCAGTCCATGACTCTGACCAGTACCTTGTGTGTTTGGATAAGACCTTAAGGGCATGTTACAAAAACAACAAGAGCAAGTACAAAAATAAGTACAGCAATGTAGTTTGCATACAAAGTTGTGTTAACATGTATTTAATATTATTTATTAAATATTGAATATACACCTATGGTACAATTGTTGTGTTTATGCCTTTCAAAAACACATTTAGCAGCAGTGCATACTGGTGAATTAATAATGTTGGAGAAATTAGAGTACCTGTTTCAATAATGAAGATATCCGAGCGCTGAATGATGTTTTTTTACTTTTACTATTTTACTTAAATATATAAATGCCTTTGGCTTGTGACGGCCTTGCCTATTGGATTTCATGAACCATCTGAGGAAAATATGAGTGAGTGTGAATATACAGTAACCCCCTCCCCTCTCAATAATTACTATTGACCTGCCCTTGAGCCAAGCACTTAAACCCAAGCAACTCATTGATCAATGGAGCAGGACACTGCACAGCACAGTCTTTTAAAGTTCCAAGGAGAGAGCAAATGGTATGTGCAAATCAGTGATCCTGCAGTTATTCTGCCACAATGCTGTTTCTAATTATACAGTCCATTTTAGTCAACTTGTTTGATGATTCAACTGTTAATATAAACTCACACTTTTCGAAACGCTTGACAAAAATAGGAACATTTCCATAGGAATTCAAATATAAAGGGAGACAGGGAAAGAAGGTGTAAGAATGTACAAAGACGGGGAAGAGTGTTCAGATTGAAGTTTGCAGAGGAGACTGAGGGAGTGCTGTTTACTGGTTTGCTTTAGATGCCACTTACTGTACAATACCATGAAATGAGTGAATGAGGGACAAGATGGAATTAAGATCTAAGGCTAGAATGGAAAGTGTTACAACTGGTTGATTCTAGTTGTTTCTGCTGCATTGTTCTGACAGTTTGATTCAGACAGAATGGCATGTAAACACCCACTAGGCTAATGTGCAACTTCCTGCAGTTTCTAGTTCCTAACAAGTGTTTATAGTGGGAGGAAGGAAGTATTGGTGATTTGCTTTGCCTGCTGTTCTGCCAGCTACTTAACGTGAGGAGAGCAAATCCCCTTTCATCCCCCCCAGCAACAGGGGAAGGAGTATCTACACAAAAATGAATCTGGAATATTCAAAAGTATGATAATTCATAACAATGATTCATAATAAAGAGCTGAAGGGGTTCACCAGGTGTGAAAGACAAAAACCAATCCATGGAGGCCCCATATTTCAACCCACCGGGTTCAAAGCATATCTCAGGCACATCCCATTAATGCTCAGATTTTTAGTCCTGGCCAAAAAGCTATTTGTCATATTCCTTGTGTTGTGGGGGAACAATGTCTTTTGGGGGTGCTTGTCCTGCAAGGATATTTGGGGATGGATGATTGGTTCCAAGTGGCATCCACATGAGAGCCTGAATCAAGGCTTTCCGAGGAGAACATTACACTGCAGTGAGATAAGCAATGCTATTCACTTAATCTCTCAGTGGCGTTAATGTTGTGACGGATTGGTATATTTACCAAGTTCTACACCAGTAGAAGAACCAATATGACAAAAAGCTGCTTTATTTATCCACATACCATATTACTACTTTACCTCCAGAAATACTTAAGGTTTAGAATAATCTTGTGCATATTAACCTTTGCTTCTTCTACTTTGGTCTAGTCATGGTATATTTGGCATGCTTGCTTCCATGCTTGATATTCATAAACAGAATTTACTCCCCAAAACACAGACAGAAACCTTAAAAAAACAAAATAATGGTAAAACCAATGGAAAGTGGAAATGCTGGCTTCAGCTCTGAGAAAGAAACTAGAAACACTGTGTTTGTGTAGGTTCTCAGTCATCCAGGTTGAGGTAGTCTTAAGGGCTTCAGTTGAAGGCATCTGGACTTCTTTTTTGGTTTTGAACCAAAAACCACAAAAGATGTCCACATGCCTTCAACTTAAGCAATTAAGACGACTAGAAGCACTGTTGTAGAAAGGAGGTGATTAATACCGAGCAAGAAGGTCTTCAATATGGTAATCCAATAAAGACAGCATACATTTTTATTCTCAGCTGAATTCAGAAATTCTGAAAAAAAACTAAACAATCTTTCATGATGAACACAGACAGAAAATGTAGAAATTATCAGTGATTCAATTCTGTTGCTGGTATGAAAGCCAATTAAGATAAGACACCGTAATTCCTTTTCATTTAATAAATGCTCCAGCAGAACCTACTGATCATTTCTCTTGAATGAAGTTGCTTAAATTGTCTACAGAATTGTTTTGTTGAAAACGGGATGCTAGAAGGTGCATAGATGTATTTTAATGTATAAAATTCTTTAGTATTTTTTAAAGTTAGGTCCAGGATAATGGCACAGTTTTCATAATTTTGCCCCTATACACCACCATAATGGATGTGAAATTTAAAAAAAAAAAAAGAAAAAAGGTGAGAGACCGAAATGCAAACTTTCAGTTTTAATCTAAGAGGTTTCACAAAAATAGGAAATTTACAGTTTAGGAAATACAGCCATTTTATGCAGAGTACCCCCATTGTTAGGGCTCAATAGTATAGCAAGACAAATGAAGCATATAAAATATCTGGAGTAGATTTGAGGTGTTGAGTTGGCATTTGGTAGCTGTTTGACTGGAGATATCAATATAAAGTCCAAGGACATATTAATGCAAGGCCATAATTAGCCTGAATAAACAAAACAAATCTATCAGAGAGATAGCAAAAACTTTAGGAGTTGCCAAATCAACAATTTGGTACCTTCTTATAAAGAGTACACTGGTGAGCTCAACAATATCAAAAGGTCTGGTAGACCAGATAAGACAACTAAAGTGGATGATTGCATAATAAAGAATGAAAGGGACAGTAAGAGACAGTTAATGATCCAAAATATCCCATATCGTGTCAGACACGGTGGAGGCAGCATAATTGGACGGGCGTGTATGGCTGCCAATGGAATGAGCTCACTGGTGATGATGTGACTGCTGACAGAAATATCAGGATATATTTTTAGGTGTATAGGGCTATATTCTCTGCTCACATTCAGCTAAATGCTACAAAACTAAGAGAATGGCACTTCACAATGCAGATGGATGACCCTAAACATATTGTGAAAGCAACTCAAGACTTTTCGAAGGAAAAAAAATGGAATATTTCTCACTTGCCAAGTCAGTCACATGATTTCAACCTAAAAGAGCAGCTTTCCAATTACTGAAGACAAAACTGAATGCAGAGAGACCCATAAACAAGCAGCCACTGAAGGTGGCTACAGTGAAGACCTGGCAAAGCATCTCAATGCACGAAAATCAGAATTTGGTGATGTCCATGGGCTCCAGACTTCAGACAGCCATTGACTGCAAATTATTTTCTTCCAAGTATTGGAAGTACTGTAAAAACTACAGCTATAATTTGTTAAATTTAAATTTATATTAGTTTGTTTAAATACATTAAAGCCCCTCAAAATGGGGGTACATTGTATAGAATGGCTGTAATTCCTTGGGTTGGTTCTGTTTTATTTTCCATCGTGAGTATGGTTGTCCGTTTTTAGAGCCATCAAAGCTTCACATTCATACAGTTTACCGTATAATCTCCAGCATCAAAACGCTAAACATATCTTTTGCAACGGATGCTTACAAAGTGGGATGATAACAGAGTAAGGCAGAGGTGAAGAGGATGACAAAAAAAACAACCATTTCCTGTACAGAGGTCTTTCAAAGACTTCCATGCTGCCTAAGAGGCTGAGGACAGCTTTTTCCTCTTCTTTGTCCGACACAAAATACAGCATCCCTGTTATTTTAAAAATTGGACAATTCATTCTTGAAGATTGCACAAGTTAGCAGCAGGCAAACAAAAACTTGAAATGTGGTGCTTCTGAAGACGCTGTGTAGTGAAGAATCAAAGGCAAATGTAGACATTGGTACAAAAATACGCAGCACGTTCTGTCATTTTGTCAGGCACGTTTATCAGTATTGTCATCAGTTTATATCACCATAACATCTGAGTTACATCCGGAAAAAGTGAATGTAAGCAGTGATTCAGGAACAATGACATAGTGGAGCCTATGTCTTCAAATCAAATCCTCTCATTACGGCTTACTTCAGATGAAATTAGAAGCAGAGTTTACATGCTAATACTAGAACTTCAACTGTCAGTGCATGTCTTGTTTATATGATGATAAGGATTATTATGCTGTATTCATAGTTGTTCAACCCAAGTTTCTCTGCAGTGAACTTAATTTCTTCATTGTGCGATTCCGAAGAGCAGTGCACAGAAAAAGCAGGTTAGAAGAGAATTTACTGTCTGTGGTTGGACTCATAGTCTAATGTCTAAATAGAGGCTGGTTGGGGATCTTTGCAAAGCTGGGCAGATGATAAGTTCTGATATCAAAGGTGCTAAGAGGTGCGTAATCATGGTTTGGAAATTGAGGGAGTGAACCTTGAATACAAGGATCCAAGATTAGCAATAACAATTTGATAAGAATAAAAAAACATTATTGGCATTCATATTAGGACCACATATCATATTGAAAGAATTGGTGGACTCTTGATTGACAAGGGTTGTTGGGGAGGGAAGTAAGGTAACCACATTCAGCATGCACACAATCATAGAGAAACAACCTGAAGACACACACGCAAAAGCAGGAACCAGGAAAACACAGAGGATATGGTCCACCAAAATCTATTCATTATCTGTTTAGTGTTTGCTCCAGCAGTTGACAGGAACATGCTCATGGAAATACAGTGTATTTGGAACATCTATAGCTGCACCAAATTAAAATTTAGAGCTTTTTATTATTATTTAGTCCAGTTTGATTGAAACGGTTAATTCCAAAATTAATCTTAGGCTTAACTGGAACAAATAGTAAAAAAAAAAAAAAAAGGCAAAGAAGAAAAGAGATTAAA
>KV751325.1:4300491-4321883 GCA_001698575.1 Mola mola
AAAAAAAAAAAAAAAGGAAAAGAAGAAAAGAGATTAAAAAAAAAAAAAAGTTCTATAATCAATTGAGTGAAAAAGAAACTAAAAGTATTTGTGTAGTCTCTGTGCGTGTATGCATGTGTGAGTCTTATGTAAAGCTTTGAAGCTGATGCTGTAAACAAGTACCTCTCTTATCATACAGTTGCTTGCAAGTGCTGTCCAACATTTACCAGTTGCAGCATTTGTTTTTTGTGTGTATTTCTGAATGTTTGAGCACATAAATTATCCTACATCATAGACATTGTGACAGCTCTTGTCAAAATGTTGCCAAACATGAATTATTAATAATCCATTTAGACAGTTGTCACAGAGGAAGAAATATCAGAAGGTCACTTACTATGTTTAATATTTACATCCATTAAATAACCGAATGGAAAAAAATTATGCTGAGGTTTTATCACTGCTGATATTTTACATGAGATTCGTGCCTTTATTGGATGTAGGTGATGTTGAGTGCAGTATGGTTATGTTATCACTTGGCATTTTCCAGGGCCATCTTCAGCATAATGGTAGTTTGTTTAACCACATAACATCCAGTTTACTGTATAGTAACTTTATTTAATTTTCCTACGCTGCACCATGTCATCAATCTTATAGATCATTTTATTTCCTTCAACATTTGGCAATATTCAGTTTTCACTCAAAATTAGTACATATTTACCGAAGATTCGTGTGAGTTGGTGACATGTTTTTTTACAAATTGACAAGAAGTGCCATAGATCATTCCTTATTATGAGAAATAAAAAAAACAAGCAGAACAATCTGATTAATTACCTCTAGTAAATGTTTTGATGACTTGATTAAAAATTATATTGGGTTAATGCTAAATGGTATCCACTCAGTGTGGTACTTTGTTTGTTTTGATTTTAATGAGACAAGCATATAAAAATCCAACTACGAGCTTTTTAACCGCAGCAACTTTAAGATACGCTATTGGAGCTGGAATTACCGCGGCTGCTGGCACCAGACTTGCCCTCCAATGGGTCCTCGTTAAAGGATTTAAAGTGTACTCATTCCAGTGACAGAGCCTCGAAAGAGTCCTGCATTGTTATTTTTCGTCACTACCTCCCCGTGTCGGGAGTGGGTAAATCAGTGGGTGGGTTTGGTAGTGTTGCTTTAAATTTCTGACCAACTGAGCCTTCTGGTCTTGTTTTAGACAGTTATGAAATTCTGTACCAAGTCTAATATATTCACATATATTGTCAGACCCTGCAGTTCTCCAGGCTACCACCCTTCCAACTTGACTGCAACACATCAGCCCGCCAACACAGCAACCCTGTGTCCTCTAGTACCTTCTCAGGGTTGGGCATAGCCATTTAGCACCCCAGTGTAAGCTTCTGGCTCCGGGCTCAGAGAGGAGCTGACGACTGACTGAACAACCAACTCAAGAGAAAATTGCTTGACTCAGCAGTTTTAGTCACAAAGAGAGGGATGAATTGGAGAAAGAGAAAGAAAGAGGCAAAGCGAGAGCAGAATGGTGTGAGTGACAAGAAGGAAGGAAACATATGAGTTTGGTGTGTTTTTGAGTGTGTCCAGGCCTTTGAAACAGGCTGTCAATGGTCAATTGTCGCTGTCAGACAAGCTTTTGGCCCCCAAGGGCCCCTGTCCCCAGCACTGAGCACCACAGTGTGACAGCATAGGACAGAGGGAGGTGATGGTGTGCTAAGGGAGTTGAAGGAAGAACTAGAAAGGGCTTTGCTTGCACCCTGTCACTGACCCTAATCACCCGTCAAAGTGTGTGTGTGTGTGTGTGTGTGTGTGTGTGTGTGTGTGAGTCAGAGAGAGGAAGAGAGAGAGTACAGATGTATTGCATACCACTAACCCTCCCTGCTAAGAGCTTTGCTTGCAGTGGCTGTTGACTATCTGGGTGTATATGTTTTTGTGCATTTATCCTTGTGAGAATCAGTTTAACCATAAAACCTACGTTTACTTACGTTATTCAGGGTTCCTACAGAACTGCTACTGAAAGATGCTTTGGAAGCTAAATAGTGGCACAAAATCTGCTAAAGTATACAAACAAGCTGAAAAACTAATGTATTATCAGAAATGGAATCATTTCAGAAGTGTATGGAAGAAGGAACATTTTTGGAAGACATAGCTCATTTAATTGAAGTGTGTGTTTGACATCACAGAGCTGTTGCTGCATATCCCCTGTTGTTATTCATAGTTAGCAAGGAGGGACAGATATTTGTGTGCGTGTCTGTTCGTGTGTTTGTGTTTAACTTCCAGCTGTGTCTGTCCGAAGCAGATGCCCTTCTGTAACAAAAAAAGAAGGAGAGGAATTGGATGATGCTAGAAAAATAAATAGACAATCTCTGTTCATAAATATTCAATTGAAAGAAAAATGAACTAAATTACTAAAAATAAAACCAATCAGTTCAAGATTGCAAAGATTAACATAGATAGATAGCTAGATAGATAGATAGATAAACATAGACAGCTGTTGTTTGTGTGTATTTATATGTTGCAGACTTCAGTGTAAAATATACACCAAACAGGCATAACATAATGACTACCTGCCTAATATTGTGCTGGTCCCCCTTTTGCTGCCAAAACAGCCCTGCCCCTTAAAGGCATGGACTCCACTAGACGCCTGAAGGTGTGCTGTAGTATGTGGCACCAAGATGTTGACCTCAGATCCTATAAATCCGGTATGTGGGCCTCCACGGATCGAACTTGTTTGTCCAGCATATCCCACAGATGTTCGATTGGATTGAGATCTGGGGAATTTGGAGGCCAAATCAACTCCTCAAACTCGCTTTTGTGCTCCCCAAACCATTCCCAAACCATTTTGATTTGTGGCACAGCGCATTATCCTACTGAAAGGGGCCACAGCTATCAGGAATTCCATGAAAGGGTGTACATGGTCTGCAAAAATGCTTAGGTAGGTGGTACGTGTCAAAGTGACATCCACAAGGATGGCAGGATTCAAGGGTTCCCAACAAAATATTGCCCAAAGCATCACACTGCCTCCTACGGCTTGCCTTCTTCCCATAGTGCATCCTGGTGCCATGTGTTCCCAAGGTAAGCCATGCACACGCACCAGGTCATCCACGTGATATAAAAGAAAACGTGATTCATCAGACCAGGCCACCTTCTTCCATTGTTCCGTGATCCAGTTCTGATGTTCATGTACCCATTTTTTGGCGCTTGGTGGACAAGGGTCAGCACGGGCACCCTGCGACAAACTGCGATGCAATGTGTACTCATATGTCATATGTCATACATTAATTATATACAACAGAAATGACATAACCCTGTTGAGGCTAAAATTGTACTTAACTTGAGAAATGCATTATTTAATCCAATATGCACCTATTTCTAAAAGATATCATACCTTCTGCTTTCTAGTGTTGTTTTGTTGAATTACGTATCAGACAAATAAGATGCCTTGGAAAAGGCAGCCCATAAAAAAATGCTGCTCTTCTCACAAAAGCCTGTTTTCTTTGATTATCCCGTGGTTGAGTACAAGTTGAACCTTGTCTACAATGTGCCTGAGGTGTGTATTGTGCCTGTGTTTACCGACCACTTGTCTCGATGACCTCCGAGCAGCATTCCAGATGACACAAACTTATCTCTTTCACAAATGGAGAAAGAAGTAATGATGACAGCGTGATCACAGAGAGCTGCCGCAGAGAAAAAAATGTTCAATTTAACAAAGGAAAGATGGAGGGGATGCTGTATGATTGTGGTTCCTCTTGTCACTTACATCACATTTCTGATGCTTGCCTGTCAAGTTTTATGATCCCAGTGTTAGATTAGTAAAATTCTACATTCATGCATTAAATAACTGCTGGTGGCCCATTTACTGTGGTGGCACCTGCTGTCTTCTACACAGTGAAAAAAAAAATACTTATTTAAGTTAGAAGAATAGAAAAAGAATTTTGTTGAGAAAAATTAAAAGTCACTCATACTTTGACACTTTGAAATCACTGAGGCCTTAATTCTCTGTTGTAACACTACTGTTGCATTTGACAAACCCATAGATGAGAAAGAGCAGATTCTTTCATTGCAAGCAAAAAGAAATATTGTAAACCATGCGTCCATCCATCTATTTTCTGGCACTGCTTTGCTACCATAGAGTCATGGGGTCTAGTCTGTTTTAAGTGCAAAAATTGTGTTGAACTCAAGTAGAAGACACATACAGTACAGGTAAATACATAACCGCAATTGACAGCCGGTCAAACTACAGTACATACATAATACTGGACATACAGAACATCTCAGAATATAGACACAAAAAAAAAAATAAAAAATTGAATGCCCATAGATGTAAAGGATACATAAGAGCCAAAAAGACTCAGAAAGTGGTGAATGACCACTTTACACACAAAGTAATATTTGTCAAAGTCATGCAAACTGCAATTGTGTTAACAGGCACCATGAAAATGAGATAAAATATTTTATTATTTACACCTGCAATAGTGTCAAAATGTCTTAATGTCCTATAATGATCAGAAAGTTTCTCTTTTTCTCACTCACATGCACATGCACATGCAAACACATGCAGATACACTAACCCACACACATAGATTCATATCTTCTGTGTGCACACATAAAGATTTTTTTCAGCAGTTTCCATGAATCTCTTGGGTTTTCAAACAGTTGCTTGACCATAACTGACCTTCCGCCGCTTAATGAATTTCCTTATTAATCTCTCTATGTTTCAGAGTCATCACAATTTGATCATTGTACCATTTCCCCTGCATGATTAGCCTTTTAATCTTCCCTGGATTAAGACATTGGCTGGCTAATTTGCTGGGCAGAGCTACTTGATGACAAAGTTCTAAATGTCATTACATTACAGGAAGGATGCCTATAAGATGAGACAGGATAGAGAAGTGATTTGGTATAAAGTTACGACGATAGCAAAAATTATTCTTCATGATCCGGCTGTCATTCTACAGAGAGATAAAGTGATGACAAGGACAAATGACTAGGAATGAATTAGGAAATGTTAGGAAGACCGTAATATTGATTTTGCTATCAACTTTCACTACTTAACTTATTTAAGGTTATTAACTTTAATGACTATTTATCTACAAGAAACAATCCAATATACAGAATGACAAAATACTTAAATATATAGATGTGACTTTTTCACAATCAGACTGTGTTAAACGTTTGTAAAGTCCCAAACAGTAACATGTATTTTTTTAAACTTGTCCTAGAGCTGATAGTGGAAGTAAAGAGTCCTTTGCTTGGCTTGGTATGGGATAAAATGTGTTTATTTTTTCACTTGAAGTTTTACAGGTAAGGCATTAAAGCAAACAGCTGCAACTGTGTCACTGAACTTACTTTCTCATATAAACATCTCATACAGTCTCATATAAAGTGCAGTATATATCGCACAACAAAATACTTTAAATGTTATTTTTTCAGTAACAATATTCCAATTACAGCTATTTCTTTCAGTATGGTAACAGTTACAATTTTCTTAAAGGTGCACTATGGAACTTTGAGAAATCAGTCTCAAATGAAATTATGTAGATGACAACAATTAATCCATATTACTATTTACTCTATATATGCTTCCTGTAGGTAAAATTATTAGAAAGCACTCCATACATTTTCACTGTTATGCAGATGACACACAACTATACTTATCAATGAAGCCAGATGAAACCCATCAGTTAGCTAATCTACAGTCATGTCTTAAGGACATTAAAAACTGGATGTTTCATAACTTTTTAATGTTAAACTCTGACAAAACTGAAGTCATTGTGCTGGGCCCCAAACACATTAGAGACTCATTATCCAGCAACATAGTTAATCTGGATGGCATTGCCTTGGCCTCCAGCACCACTGTCAGAAACCTGGGTGTTATCTTTGACCAGGAGCTGTCTTTTAAATCACATGTTAAACAGATTTCAAGGACCGCCTTCTTTCACCTCCGTAACATTGCTAAAATCCGGCACATCCTGTCTCAACAAGATGCAGAAAAACTAGTTCATGCGTTTGTTACTTCCAGGCTGGATTACTGTAATTCTTTATTTTCAGGTTGCCCTAACAAAATTTTAAAAACTCTTCAGTTAATCCAAAATGCAGCAGCGCGTGTACTGACTAGAACTAATATCAGAGACCATATTTCCCCCATACTGGCTTCTCTGCACTGGCTCCCAGTTAAATTCAGAATAGAATTTAAAATCCTTGTTCTCACCTACAAAGCTATTCATGGCCAGTCACCATCTTATCTTGAACAGCTCATAGTACCCTATCGCCCATCCAGAACCTTACGCTCCCAGGATGCAGGGTTATTGGTGATCCCAAGAATTTCCAAAAGTAGAATGGGAGGCAGAGCTTTCAGCTATCAAGCTCCTCTCCTGTGGAACTATCTTCCAGTCTTGGTACGGGAGGCAGACACACTCTCTGATTTTAAGAGTAGGCTTAAAACCTTCCTTTTTGATAAAGCTTATAGTTAAGGCTGGCCTATCTAGCCCTTAGTTATGCTGCTATAGGCTTAGGTTGCTGGGGGAACACTCCATGATTCACTGAGCTTTCTTCTCTCCCCCCTCTGACTCCGACTCCTTCTCTGCTCCTGTAAATGTCCATATCCTTACACTAACTTTACTTCTTCCCCGGAGTCGTTGTGCTTTACCATCCTGCAGGTTTTTCTAGGTCGCGGTGGGAGGTGCTGCTGTGGTCCTGCCTGATGCCCCCTGGCCACATTAGGAAAGGAGATCCTGTGACTTGGATCCTAGGCTGGATTTCCAAGTGCAAATCGGGACCCACAGATCACAATGGCTTCTGGATCAATAGACTACACCTGCTTCTGGACCACTACACTTCACATATCCCTGGATTTACAGATTCTACATACTCTTGGACTCAGCAACACCCAGATCTTCCTACATGGAGTACAATGACTCCTGGACCAACAGAGTCCACCTGCGTCTGGATCACTAGACTTTCCATACATCCGGACTCATAGAATCCACAGACTCTGGGACTCATGGATGTTTTATACATTCTAAATGAACTGTTGTTATCATGTTTTTGTGTTCTGTACAAGTGACATTTATTGCACGTCTGTCCGTCCTAGGAAGAAGGATCCCTCCTCTGTGGCTCTTCCTGAGGTTTCTTATTTTCCCTGTTTAGGGTTTTTTTTAAGTTTTTCCTCACCCGGTTCGAGGGTCTAAGGGCAGAGGATGTCACATCTGTACAGTTTGTCAAAGCCCAGTGAGATAATGTGTAAATTGTGATTTCGGGCTATACAAATAAAATTTGATTTGATTTGATTTGATATTGCTAACTTTTATAATTTTTTTCAACACAACATTGAATTTTGCTGTAATTAATACATCCAACTCAAGGAATCAGTCATCTGACATCACTGGTGGGCATAACCTAATCAAAAATATAACTTGTTTTTAATGATCAGAAAAATGTAAAAAAAAAAAAAAGCACTATTTATGACTTCAATCTAACCCTCTGGGCTCTCAGGCCAATCTGAGGTAATTAGGTGATTGTGTCATGCTCTGTCATAGTTCTAGCTTTCAACAGCATCAAACACAGTGATTAAAAAGTGTTCACTTGTAAAAATAACTTTAACAGACCATGACATCACCTAATCACCTCAGATTGTCCTTATTTTCAATTTTACTTATATTTTCTTTACTGTTCTCATTCCGACTCTCCTCTGATCAGAGCACAGCACTTTTCTGATGCGATGCACTTTGATTTGTTGCTCAAGTTGTCTTTACTGTATAAGAAATAAGCTGAGGGAGTTTTGCTAATTTGATGATGCACTGGACACAAATGTCCTATACAGTTCATCGTCACTATTGCTGTCTTTATGATCTGTTGTGTTACTCACACAAAATCAGCTGACAGACTTCCTCAGCAGTAAAACTCTCTCCGCCTGTTCTAATTTCACTCTCAGTATTCTATCATGTTTACAGTAGTGCAGTGGGCTTCGTCCCACCTCGTCCCGGGCCATAGAAAAACTGAGGCCCCATTTCCACCCCATTTCAAAGTGGTATGGTTCAGTTCAGTACGGTACCCATTTTTTGCGTTTCCATAGTCCAAAGCTGTGAAGGCTGACCTTAAATAGTGAACTGTACCGTGCCAGTTTTGTCACCCTTACCATGAGGGGGTGGCTTGACACACTGCATTTTGCTGATTGGTCGACTGATCCTCACTTCCCTGTAATGGTTTGATCTTCTTTCTACTCTACTAGCCTGTCTACTTTGTGTGATAAACAGCCATATGTGGACAAAAAACAGGAACAGGAAACAGGAAAACAGGAAATGCTGGTAGTCCTTCATTGTTTCCTTTGTATGTTGTTACAATTTCTTTGTCAGGATACACAGTATCACGTTTCCATGTTGTCATGCTACTTACGTAGCTGCCATGGTCAGGCTACCCGCTTAACGGGTAATTGTATGGTCGCCAGTGGAAACACACGGTAATGAGTGTACAGCGCCTAAGTGTCTTATACCGAACTGAACTGAACCAAAGTCAGTTGAACCAAAAGTTTGCTGCTTATCACCATATCATTTTAGTCTGAATAACGGAGGTGTGAATGAGCTGTGTGAATGAAACTAGAAGTCCTCAGTAGTAGCACATTTATAATTATCTGAGTCACACAGTTTCAATAATCTTACATTATTTGTCAAAGTGCAATGTAGAGAGTGGAAAATTTAAGGTTTCTATCAAATAGTTTAAAATCTCACAGAGGTACAACATAGGCAATGCCATAGCTAAGGTTTTGGGGCACCACTGAATTTGCATTTTTTCGGTATGAATTGTAATTTATTATTTGTTTTAATGATTTCAGTTGTTTTTTTCAATAGCAGTTTTAAGAACTGAAAATCTGGGGGGGCAGCGGGAGGGGCAAGCTCTACAGCTGGATGTTGCCGCTTATACCATGTTTCCACCAAGCAGTATGATTCAGTTTAGTCTGGTATGGACCACATGGGAACGGTAAGATCATTACAGACATACATTTCCACTTCCACCATACTATTACCTAAAAGTGGGTAGCCTGACCAAGCCAGCTACATTGGTAGCAGGACATCATGGAAATGCAGTATAGTATATCCCAACAAAGAAACTGTAACAAAAAATGAACACAACAAAGGAGGACATCCAGCATTTTGTCTTCAATCTTGTAAGCATATGGCTGTTTATCACAAAAAAGTAGACAGGCTCTATTTGAGAGAAGGCTGCATGCTGCAGAGAGGAAGACAGTGCAAACCATTGCAGCGGTTAGTTACGATTCTGTCGACCAATCAGTGGACTGCAGTGGGTCTTGCCTCCCCTATATGGTATAGTTTAGCTCTGGTTGGTAAACCCAAGCAAAGCGTGAGAAAACTGGCATGTAATGGTTTGCTATGTAAGGGTAGAATTCACAGCTTTTGATAATGGAATTTCAAAAAATGTGTTCCATACCGATCAAAACTGTACCTCTTGGTGGAAACGAGGCATTAGACCATAGATCCACCCCTGGCCTAACATTTGGTTGTGAATTCTCTTGTAGGGACAATGGGCCTAATTCATCAATTGTTCTTCTGAAGAATTTTCACTTACACATTGTTTTTAATGAAGACTCTGAAATTCATTAATGTTTTGGGTTTTTTTTTTTAATCTAGGATTTGTTCTTGGGTAAGAGAAGAATCTGTGAACACTCATGAGCACTCTTACGTACATTTGAGTACTGACATGTTTGTCCAGAATAATGGATTATTGTGTTTTGTTAATATAATATAGGGTTAAATTGTACTTGCAGTATATATTAAGCATTTATTTATTTACTAATATTCTATTACATTGATTTCAATTCATAATATTTAAATTTCAGTACTATCATAAGTACTATGATATTTTAAGATAAATGAATAAAAGCTTGGCATTTTAAAAGAACGCTGGATATTTTTAGACACAGCAAGTGGTGAGCTGCTTTACAAACTGCTGTGTATAAAGAGAAGGTAAGAAATTGTTATATTGGACCACTTCCTCCTCAACCATGACAGAAAGAGGATGTGCATCCTGACACACTCCAGGGACCTGGCAACAGGCTCACTGTGCTAGTTTGACAGCAACTCATTGCTGTTTGTAAATAAAGCTGCTTTACAATTAATTAAATTTATACAGTGGGATTATTTACACTTTACAATTAATCAATAAATCAGTAAATAAAAATAAAACAAAAAGCTTTCATTGCACATCTTTCTTTTTCTTCTTCTTCTTAATTTTTAATTTGAATTAATTATTTGAGGTGGGAGATTTGTGGGAAGTGTTCAGGTGATCTATGTGTGTTTTGGCAATATTTTCATGATTGTTGCGAACGGTTCCTGAGATTAAATGTAACGAAGAATGGGACCTGATAGCACACATGGATATACTGCTGCAGGAAAACCATGATTGCACTGGTCCAGCTCAGACAATTTTTTTGCCTGCTGTCCCCCTTCCAGTGCTCTGCATTTCTCGTCTGAATTTTGCAAAGTTGTTTGGCGTCAGATTTCAAATCAACCCATTTACCTGTGCTAATTAAAGCCAGCTGGCAGGCGCTTTCAGTTTACAAGGAGATAAGCAATCAACAATCACAGGTATCACTTCTGCACTTTAAGTACAGTTAATGGATCTGTCATAGATTTTTCTTAGGAACTTCTTAAGAATAACTTTAAGAACACATTTAATAAAAACTTTAAAATGAGGCCCAATGACATTACTTGATAGCTACCCCTAAACAGACAGAGCTGCCAAATGTACAGCATGCAATCTTTGTGACTTTGAGTCTTGCTAGCATAGGCCTTTTGTTAACTTCCTAGGTCTTAGCTGAGGGTGACCCTCAGGTGTCATTAGGGAAATAGTGTTGTGGCCTAAATGTTGATTACAAAACACACAAAAATCTGAGTTATTTGAGGCTAGAACCATGCAACATACAGACAACTAGCTGTCCATTAATTCCTTGTAATGAACCCCTTGTTAGTCATTATACCTTACATAAATAAAAACCTTCCATAATATATAGAGTAACATTTTTGACTGGAGCGCAGCTTACAATTAACTAAATTAATGAAATGAGTCAGTCATAAATCCCTCAGAATAACAAATCACATGACGGACACGATTCATGTGTTACCAAGAAACACGTGTAGATAAGAAATTAAGTGTGCTCCAGGTACGCAAACACGTGGCAGTGATGCAGGTGACATTACACATAATTGATTTTTTATGCTCATGTATATCTGCGTACCAGTTATGTGCATGCCTGGCTATAGGGACACAATACATGAAACACAGTCTCTGCCATTATGAAATCCACCATGATATAATTCTACTTCCTGCCTGTAAAGATAAGCATTTTTAATTAAAAACTGGTTAAACAAGCTAATACCAGTGCTCTTCTTTTCCATAGGATAGATTTGTCAAGGTTTTCAATGCAGGTTTTACATCACTAATGGTATAGTATCCAGTGTGGGAGAAATGACAGCTACATGCAGCATGCAGATGTAATGTAAATAAGACATATATTGCTGCTTGGTGCAAAAAAGAGCACACATTATAATATTTGTCAAAAATGGCATTAATACTGGAGCTTTTTCCTTTTTTCATTAAAATAAGCAGTGACAGAGATAGATGGCTGGTAGGCAAACAGGCAAGAAGAATAAATTGTCAGGTAGAAAAAAAAAAGAAGTTTGACATCAGCCAGGTCAGCAAAGAGCCTCACAGTCTTTAAGTCAGTCACACAGCCTAACAGCAGAAAACAAAGCAAATTGATTGAGTGACTATTTAAAACACTTTATCACCTTTATACCTGGCCCAATAATGTGTGAGGTGGTGGAATTGTAAAATTTTGTGAAGTTGTAAATTTTACAAGAAGCTTCCCATACAAAAATGAGAGGGAGCAGATGGATTTCAACTTTCTGAAAAATATTTAAGTTGAAGGGCACTGATAATGGGTTAAAAAAATGTCAGTTATCACTTAAATGAAATGAATGAAACTAATGCTTTAAAAATGAAGAGAATATACCGTAATGTCTTTTATATCTGATAGTACCCACCAAAAATGTCAGCTATGATTTAGTTTGAAGCATGCCAGCCTTAGAACCCTTCCTCTTATTCTTAACCCAAACATTTCTCTCACTAGCTGATTTTCCTCTCAGATACATCTTGTAAATTAGGTTGTATAATCAAAAAAATCAATGCAAACTTTAATTCAATTGAATTTCCTGGATAGTGTTGAAAGAGTTGTAAATGGCAGTTATTTTCACGTTTTCACATTTTTTTTTCCTGTTTGAAATGACTTATTCATTCCTTTCGGTTTCTTTCTAAGTTATTTCAAAGCCAAGACCTTGAGACATTCAAATCTTTAACATATATTTTCCTGATTAAATCATTACAGCATAGTGTGTATAATATTCAAATTGGTTGAAACTACCATTGCATATATTTTTAGGGCATTGCAATGCCAATATATTTGGAAATAAAATGTACTTCTTTTTAATTGAAAATCGAATGAAAGTTGATTGAACAATTTTCAATGAGCTTATCAATAGCAAATAGGATAAGAACCTCTATTTGTTAGCAAAAACTAACAAATAAAACAACTAACAAACATTTTTTGGTTACTATTTTGAGCCTTAAATACCATATCACAATGTTAACCTGCTACAGCAGAGTAAACATAGAATACATATTGAAATATTTTTAAAGAGTTGAAGGTGAATGAAAGTTGTCATCTTACATTGACTTGATTTGGCAGCAGCTGATGTTTCCGTGTACTCTTTGATTTAACTCATGATTAGCTTTAAAGTAATGCATGATGTAATGCTGGATTAGTCCTAGTTAGCATTTCAAAGCGTGTAGACACTTTTATAATTATTTACAGACAACATGCATTTAAAAACTACTCACTCACTGCAACATTCACTCACTAATGTAAACATCCCTTCATTTGTGTGTGGATTTTTCAGACTATTCATTTGTTTCATCATTTGATGCACAAATTACAGATTTTTTAAAGAGGTAACCTATCAAAAGTCTCCAACAATTTCAGCCAATCACACAAATCTTTGAAGTAAACAGTGATCACACTATGTTACACATCAATGGACTAGGAACACTGTAGCCTAAATTCCACATTGCTCTGGTTCAGCCCTTAACATGATCATGAGTTGCTGCAATCCACATGTAGCTGAAAATTTGATAAACCCATTATGTGCATGATATAATATGATACAACACCTAAATGGAATTTGGACAAAGCCAAGTTTTGATTAAGTTTTGTGTTGTCATAACATTACCCCCACAGACCAACAGGATAACGCAAGCTGGGACACCATGAACACTGCTCAGGAACTGCCAAATGAACATGACAAAGAGCTTATAGTGTCGACATGGCCTCAAAAATCCCAAAATCCAAATCTGAATGAGCATCCATGGGATGTGCCTGAAATGATGATCCATGGTGGTCCCATTGTGTAATAGACTAGCTTTTACTTGTCAAGACACAGTCACATGACCTCTGAGGTATATAACTGTGGTCCCGTCGTGTCTAACACTGGAGTGTTGGTGGCCATTGATCGTTTGAGTACTGTGGGTTACATGGTAGGCTAGCCTTGGGATCATAGCTCTCAAGGGCCCTGTCACACAAATCTGACAAGTTCATGCAGACATTAGCCCTACTGCTTTCTCCCAATCTGAGAAACTATTTATTTGTTTTTGCAACGCATCCATGCCATTACTGGTCAAGCAATAAAAACTAAATCCGTCAAACACAGTCCTTGCTATGTATCTGTATTTGTAGTTTGTTCATATTTGTGTAAACATAACAAAATAAGACAATCAGTGATATACACTGTTAAGTTATTTTAAAATAATTTCTTTATTTAAATTTTACTTAAGCTCTTATTTCAAACAATATTGAACACAGTATATTTAAAATTCATTTTTTGTAAGAAACATAAATCACTAGAATAAGAAAGTATTCGTATACCATCCTCAGTGGTATCACTTCATTGACCTATTATTACCTAGTTTGCTGTATCACCCAGCAACACAAATCAAACAAATTCAAACACTGATGTACGTTAAGTTGCACTCTACATGGTTAAGGAAAGAAAAATTGTGTAGAACACTTAGAAAAACACCTAGACAGATGAGAACATCTACAGCATTGCCTTTCTTTGAATTCATCACTCATGGCATGTCAGAGTTGTGTCTTCAATTAGTACAGGCATGCAAAGAAAGGCTGGAACTTTTATTCACCTCCTTTGGTTTTTATCTCAAAACCCACTGAGACACTGACAGCACAGGTGCTGTGTTTGTGCTGACTTAGAGAAAGCGATGGGTCTTTAATTTGTTTGGGCTGGATAGCTTGGTTCCAACAGTAGCTGAATGGTGGAGGTTTGCTGAACTCAGACAGCATAGTGAGGCAAGCGGCAGCCAGGTGGCACAGGTGATCTAAGACACAAGATGAACAATAATCAATAAAAGCAACTGAAGCCAAAATACAACACTAGAAATAGAACTGAAAAAACCATGAGCAGCTGGAGGGTCATTTCCACATTGACAGGGGAACAATCTGCCATCTACAAGCTGAAAATTTGAGGTATACAGTATATACAGAAGCAGAACTTGATTATGGACGGATGTGGATGATCAGGCAGGCGTGGCCTGGCGGGATGATGGGCCCACAGAGACACACAAGGAACTCATCTTCCTCTCATCCTTGCACAGTACAAGAAAGATGCCCCGATCCATCTAACAGAAGCGCACCATCCCAAGGTCAAGGGGGTATTTTCCCTTTTAGAAGCCAGGAAAATGAATGAGAATACAATCGTACAGTGCAAATACAACAGCATAAGAGGGAGATGCTGAAACAGTGCAAAATTGAATTAAATTAAAATAAAGTGCTCATGTGTAAAAGACTATCCATCTGGCGAGGTTGAAGGAGAAATAGGAACGTAATCGACTGAGACATTACACAGGGAGAATGAACGGTCGCTATACAGTGCACTTCAGTTGAGTATTATTATTTATGGTGAATTTGCCTTATTGGCTGGTATATGGTGTATGAAGGATGGAAAAAAGGAGGCAAAATGATACGAGGGAGATTTAAAAATCTGGGGTTTTGCTTTTGTTTGCCAAATCCATAAGCACAGATCTCTTGTTCTTTGTTACTGCCAGGAACAGTTGGTTCCTATCCAAATTGGCATGGAAAAGAAATATATATACGTATATATATATTGGTTTCTGGCAATCATGGTACCACTGTTTACATTATTTTACAATTTCACATGTCATTAGTTCTCTGAAGCCCTCTAAATAGGTATGTTGGTTTATGAGTCCTGGTATGATTAGAAGGTCCTAAAGACCCATTTCACCTTGAGATGTTACTACACAAATGTAGCCTTTAAGAATTTTCCCACTGACTGGTCGCATTAAAGAAGACAGGTCATTATAGCCTCTGACCTCAGATGGGAAATGCCAATACAATACCTTTTCTTATCCAATCAAGATCACAACATCACAAGGTTGAACTTTCAGGTCCCAGAGGATAAATACCGGAATCATAACTGGCAATACTTTGACTTGAATGTCATTAACTATATAGAGCCCAGCGAGATTCTATAAAGGTGCACTGGCAAGTTCACTTCATGAAACTGCACAATTAAACACTGCCAACACTCAAACCTGTTATTGGGACCCACAGACACGTTATTTTCTACCATCCATATACCATATAAAAGGCACACCCTTTTTAAAGAGGTTTGACTAATGTGAAGTGAGATATACCAATAATTATAACATTGATATTAATCATAAAATGAAATGCTGATATTATTTCTACTGCACATGTTTTGTTTCAATTATGCAGAGCATGTGTTATGCCTTGTAGCCTTAGATCCTAGATCCTCATTTCAGCTACAGCCTTTTTCATTTTCATTCGAATTGTGTAATGAATGCACACTCTCTGTCACCTTCACTCAGACTCTCTATTCACTCTCCAGCACACTTGAATATAATTTAATGATTTGCCAAAAAGACAGAAGAAATAAAGATTAAGTTAAGTTTGACTGATGGCATTTATTTCTATTTCTCTGTAAAAAATGTGATAATTGCTCTTTTATGTTTGATATCATGACAACTATAGCTTTACTGTTGGTCAAACATATCAGCAACTATTGAAATAACAGAAAGGTCTGCACCTAAACAACCCTGTATTCACAAGAGTAACATATTATATTTAACTGCTGAAAATAAATGATTGCATACAGTTTGCTTAAACTGAGCAGCGCACCCTGCAGTGAAAAGTATATTTTATTTATATGTATCGGCTTGTTACATTTGAATTGTATCAATAGAGCCCTGAATCTCTTAGGTCCTATATTGACCATGTTAATTCAAAGCACTTCACTTATCTGCACATAGACATCAACAAAGATAACAAGGTGATAACTATACGAAATAAATGTCCAGATAGTATTAATTACATACTTTATCATCACATCTACTATGAAAAAAGCGAAGCATGGCACATTTTTCTATTGTACCACTACCCTCTCCCAGCAGAACATTTGTTTGTTTTCAGCCTGTATTTGTGGTTTTTGAAGTTCAGATAGATGCTAGCAGCATCAAGGGACCGATAACGTGACTTCAAGTATCGCTAACAGCCATTTCAATTCGTGACCTGACATTCATGTCACCAGAGAGATCACAACAAGCCAACCTGAGCTGGTTGCCCTGAGCATCATGGAGGTCAAACTATCAAAAACCAGGAAGATGGAGATACACAGAAGTATCCTGATTGGATGGTAGGATTGGTGACCTTGACATCCACCCATTATCAGGAGCTTCCAAGGGGGAAAAAAGAGGTGGGGGACAATTTAGAATCTGAGGTCAATGAGGCAGGGGGATGGTTTCTCCAATATCTTCCCAAACCTTCCAGCTTATTTCCCTCCAGCTGTACGATCACATTTTGACCTCTCGTTTTCTCTCTCTAGCTTACTTTCACCACTTTCACTTAGCATCACTGAAATAAACCCTTTGGAAAAATGCTCTTTCTGGTATTCTATTTGTTCTGGAAACACATAGTTGTACACACATGCAGGCGTTTCCAAATGCTGCTAAGCGGTAACAAGAGATATTATTGTTGACATATATTAAAAAAAAATGATGTGTGTGTGCTTATTATATCTAAACATTTATTAGAAAGATAAAATGCACCATCTTGTTTTCAAAGGGGTCTTTGTAACGAGTGTACATAAAATACAGGTCATAAAGTAAGACAAGTAGAATACACTCAAACAGACACTAAAACAAAGCCCTCCCAGACATGGCATGCAGTTCACAAGCATACTTCCTGGCATGGTTTCCCTTGTATCTCTCCATGCAACTGTGGTACTGGGGACTAGCATGGAAAAGAAAGACACAAATAAGGGAAACATAGATGTAGTTTAAGTGACCTGGGATGTATACATAGTGGTGTAATTGTTACATGATTCTTGTATTGATAGATGTCACCCACCTTAAACTGTCCATCCATCTATCCATCGATCTATTTTCTACCGCTTATCCTGTTTGGGGTCACGGGCCGGGGGGGGAGGGTGCAGCCTACCTCAGCATCATTGGGCGAAGCTGGGGAACACTTTGGACAAGTCGCCAGTTCATCACGGGGCTGACATATAGAGACAAACAACCATCCACACTCACATTCACACCTACAGACAATTAAGAGTAACCAATTAAGTTTTGCATGTTTTTGGACTGTGGGAGGAAGCCGGAGTACCCGGAGAGAACCCACGCAGACACAAGGAGAACATGCAAACTCCACACGGAAAGGACCTGACCCGGGAATTGAACCCAGGACCTTCGCACTGTAAAGTGACAGTGCTAAACACTGCACCACTTTGCAGTGTTTGGCACGTAGCCTGCATTTTGGGAGCGCATCGTTCTAGTTGGGTGATAAGGCACTATAAGTTCTTTAAACTTAACTTGGTCAAACAAACAGTATTCAAGCTTATTTGTAAAGGTTTAGTGTAAAGCAACTTTTTCAATAAAATATGTAAGTTTAACGTCCATAATCAAGTAATTAAAAACACAAAATAGTAATTGTAATCAAAAACTGTACACATGTAAACAGTTAATGCAGTCTCACACCACTAGTGATGTGGTTGCTCTAAATGCTCACTTAAGCAGCAGTGGCTGGTTCTTTCTCTTGAAAACAAGCATTTCTGCCCTCTCTGCTGAAATTCTGTTTCTCTTCTCATCCACGATCTTGGACAATGCGCTGAATACCCTCTCACTTTCTACACTATTATGGGGGGCACAGAGGTATTTTGTTGCTGTGATTGTTAATTTATGGGTTGTTGAGGTAACAATGGTTTTCTAAGACACAAATCCATGCAGCTGGACAGCAGGACTTGACTTCCCTGCTGCACCAGGATAACACCACCCCTCGCAATACTTCCTTTGCAGATATTGCAAGTGGCCTTCGAACTCGTTTGTGTAATGACCATGAAATACTTCAATACAGCAGACTCTTTGGCTAGCTCCATGTTTTTGCTCGTGTTGTTGTGAGTAAAGTTTACCGGTGTTATGTTTTAAGTGGTGATCAGATTAACCTATGATAGTGTCCCAGATGTGTTGGAGGTGCGGGCCGACTAAAACAAGGAAAAACAGTCTGTTTGATCATTTCATGGAACATAACTGTTTGTTTGTCTGTTTTTTATATGCCTTTTACTTTAACAATATTTTACACATTTATAAAGTGTGTAAGCATTATTAGTAATATTATTATAACCACAGTATTCTGAACAAACATCGACACGGATAGGTACAGTGTTTTTGTACGGTTCTTGGATCATTAAATGGAGCTTGCAGGCTGCACATAGCTAAATTTAGGTGTAAACTAATATTATAGACCCAAAAAATGAAAATAAACAGCAGACACCTCAGTATGGTTTTAATCATAAAAGGACTGCCAATCACGACAATAGTTTTCTGTTGGAGAAACAAAATGAAAAATACAAGGCATGCTTCTCCACTCCTCTTCCCTCCCCTTTCTCTCTGCTGTATGTATCCATCTGGGTCATGGCCCAACACACCACATATCTGTCTCATAAGAAGGTTTAAGGCAAAGAAAATGGCTAAGCTTCCTGCTTCATTTCTACAATAGTTTAGAAGGAATTTAGCTATGGGAGGGACAGAAGTTGAAGTGAGGGCAGGTGAGAAAATGAGACAGAAAAGAGGAAAAATTATTCTGCATGTCTGACATTAGGTCTTCTAAGAACACAAACCAGTTGGTTTAGAATATCTTGTGATTTCTGTAAGTGCACAAACAGAGAGACTACAATTTATTTCAGGATACAGGAGATGGAGAATAAGGAAGGATAAAGCTGGCTGGAATGATGCAAGGTTAAATGGATACTTATTCAGCAACGAGTTGAATGAAGAGATAAGATGGCTGGAAATGGATGAGTGGACAAACTGATAAATGAGATAGATGAACAATAAATCCATGCATGTATGAAGAGATGACAAATGAATGGAAATATCATGTTTTGGATGGTTGAGTGGAAGCAGGAAGGCATGATGGGATGGTAGGATGGACTGATTAATCGTAGCAGTGATGATCCAAGTTAAACAAAGCCTATACACACACACACACACACACACACACACACACACACACACACACACACACACAATGTAACCAAGCCACTTTGCCTCTTCTATAGAACAATTATGCAATCCTTTAATACCAAGAGACACACAGGGTGGGTTGGGCTTTGTATAGGAAAAAAAATAATGTGTGCTGGAGCAGTCAGTGGAAAGAGCAGAGAGGAAGCTGGAGGGATGAACAACATTGGGGAGAGGAATGATGCAGAAATGGATTAAGAGAAAGGATACTATGATTGAAAATCAGTGTTTGGGGTACATTCACACAGGTTAGTCATTTGCTGAAACACTGCAACTGTATCTCCTTCTGTAGTTATCCCTTTCTTCCACTAACAGTCACTCATTTATTCTCTTCCTAACTTGTAGTCTCTTCTTAATGACAGGGTTGAGTCCTACCCCCTGGCAGATTGTCTTAAAGAACTAGGTTTTCTTATCTCCTGTACCAGTAATTTGCTTAAAGGGACAATCGGTGACATTTTCAGACATATAAATGTGTAATTGCTGCATTCATTCATTCACTCATTTTCTACCGCTTATCCCGTTAGGGGTCGCGGGGGGGGCTGGAGCCTATCTCAGCATCTTGGGGCGAAGGCGGGGTACACCCTGGATGAGTCGCCAGTTCATCGCAGGGCTGACATGTAGAGACAAACAACCATCCACACTCACATTCACACCTACGGGCAATTTAGAGTGACCAATTAACCTACCCCCAGATTTGCATGTTTTTGGAATGTGGGAGGAAGCCGGAGTACCCGGAGAAAACCCACGCAGACACAGGGAGAACATGCAAACTCCACACAGAAACGTCCTGACCCAAAATCGAACCCAGGACCTTCTCGCTGTGAGGCGACAGTGCTAACCACTGCACCACTGTAATTGCTGCAATATATCTTAATCCCATGAAGAACCATCCTTGTCTCTTCATAAGAGAAAAAAATGTTAGGTTAAAATCAGTACTTCCTTAATGTCAAGGGACCATTGTTGTTATGGTAGAAAAAATGAGAATGACAGTGCAATGACTCTCAGAACAGCATATAACTCACTCACACACCAAGTTTCACTGAAATCTTTCCAGTTCTTTGTTAATCCTGCAAAAAAAAAAAAAAAAAAACTACAACAGCAAAATCATACACACACACAACCAAAAACAATAACCTCTTTGGCAGAGGTAACAAATGGTTAAGATTGAGAAATGAGCATGATGGTGTGTTTGTTTAAAAAAAAAAAATACTTAAATAGTAATAAGTGACTTCTTCAGTTGCTCCCAGTGTCAATTCAAACAAAGTCTGATACAGTCATAAATAATTTCTGATGATGTATTCTGACTTCCTAACACTTCCTAACAGTTCCTAACACAGCTTCCCAGTGAATTTCTACAGCTCCATTGTGGACTAGTAACACTGTGCTGTGATTGGCTATTTCCTATGCAAAATTATAGTGTAAAATTTGGCTTGAACAAGATGTGAACCATGGTCTCCAGGGAGGTCCTGGATATAACCATATATAACATATTTTGATTTATTCAAGGCTTTCCGATGCAACATTTTCAATAATTCATGACTACTGACTAAGTTTGTCGTATTCAAATTTAGCCAAAATATTGTATGCCTTGTGTGTTAGGAAGGGACAGCTTGGCATGGTGGCTGGCAATGCAAAAGGGTAACTTCTGGATATGCCATGAGAGGCCCTGACAAAATGCCGTTAACGTAATAGCTGGGATGAGAACG
>KV751325.1:4332366-4343913 GCA_001698575.1 Mola mola
AAGGGGCATGGCAGTGGCTGTGTAGAATTTAAAACTGCTTTCAAAAGGACTATGGTACTATTATTTGTCTTGTAGAGGCATTAAAATCTGTTCAATCCCTGTAGGGATTGGGGTGCTTTTATGGCCATCATTAAGGAACCTTAACACAGACATTTAATTATTATTTATCATGTGTTCTTAATTAGAGATTGATAAATGTTAGAAACTACTTAGGAAAGTGATATGTAGCACTCTATTGAATATAAGACCCTCACAAGCTGGAGTATAACCCTTTAAGTAAAAACATGAATTCTCCTTAGTCTGGTTGCTAGCCAGTCTCAATGTAAGAGACAAAGAGAAAAGGAGTTAGAGGGTAGTAAGAAGGGAACAGATTTAGAATCAATCAAGCACTGGGAGACTGTATTACATTTTCAGGCCAAGAAACAAACACCATGATAGGCAGATGGCTGAAGACTGCAAAAAGGTGTTATCATACATGCATTTCCTACATTTAATTAATGTTTTTAATCTGTTCGTCGATCTTTGTCCTCCTCATTAGTCTCTTCATACCTCACTGTTCTCATTAGCTCTTCTCTATGGCCCCACCACACAAACACATGTATATTGTTTTTCCGTTTCTTCCGTTTCTGTTGAGAAAGAGATTTCAAACACTGGTGTAGCTTTGATTTTCCCTTATCAAGGTCTTCTGAATCTTTCATCCGACCATTATCTTATGTTTGTTCTCCTTGTGCCTTCCACCTGCCTCTATTATTTTTCCTCTCCCTGCTCCTCAGTGTTTTCAATAGGCATTAGTTTAAAGTGCTAGATGTCAGTCGGTTGTGTCAGTGATTAAAAGAGAGACGTGTACAGCACAGAAAGCTATTGATCTGTAGACTGGAGCCCAATCTGCTTATCTTAGCATTTGTGTGTGGCTTTGTCTCAACTTATGCATTACAGAAAAGTATACCTCCTATTTATCAGGCAGTAGTTTGCTAACCACCTTCATATTGTATTCTGTTGTAAATCTGGCCTCCACAGGTCTCAAAGTTCTGTTTCCACACATTTTCAGAATGCACAACCCAGTTGAGCTAAACTCTGTTGCCCAAGGTGACTTCTCCATACCAGGTCATGATCTAGGCAGAATTTAGTCATGTGTGGGGCCACAGATCCATCACCAACTGAGATAACAGTTTAAATAAACAGTTACACAATATGTTAAAATGCCTCCTTAAATAGAAAAGTAAGGTTTAATATCTGAATCAGGTTAGGGTGAGATTATAATGAATCATAATGTTTAGGTTTAAATAAATAACAGATACATTGGATTGGATTGAATAAGCAAATACACCATATGTTTTTCTTGCTCTTGTTCTTATTCTTAAGTGCATGTATTATTTTTCTATCATCGTCATCATCTCACTAAGAGATTTCATTAAAGATCTCCACTCTTTAAACTGTATTGATAAATCTTTGCTGAAAAACAGAGATATTGATTTCTGAGCACAGGCCAGTGATTTTCTCTCCTTTCTGCACCATGCAGTCTGAAACTGGTGCTGATTGTAGTAACACAAATGGTGGAAAGTATAAAAATGTATGCTTAAAAACAATGAATCTTATAGTGATGCTTTTGTGGTTTCTCCTTGGCCTAATATGACATCTACTCTTTCATTGTTCTTAACCTTTTTGGACTGCTATTGATCAAAGGTGACCAGTTCAATATCAAAGGCAGCAAGATAAATATGGAGGAAAGTGAAGGAGAGCTTGTCCCTACCTCATTAACAGCACAGAGATGAGAAAATGTTTTATTTTTCTTATTTGAAGTTACAAATCAATTTGATCAATGCATGAAAAAGAAAAAAACTCATTTAGCTGTAGCTTCAGTGAGAGTAAAAGCTGAATAAGCTGGTGCAGAAATGAGGGAAGATAGTTGCAATAAATATAGGAACATTGGTTTTTAGGAATTCCTTTGAAAAAAAGATATAGAATACAGATTCCAATCCCGATAAAGACCAGGCATTGGTCAATTGATCCCTGGCCCATACCAAAGTCATATGGCAAATTTGATCAAATTGTACACACAACTTATTTAGTTATGTTGGTATAATAAAAATATCCAAGCCTTGCCAGAGAATAATGGGCGCAAAAGAGCATTGCAGGACCAGAGGAGGAGATTGGTACTTTGCAGGCAATGGAAAATAAACCACTTAAAGAGTGGAAAAGGTTACTTCATAGAAAAAGTCTGCTGCCAGATGCTGCCTTTTTATTTGAAATAACTTATCAAATTTGCCTTGTTTCGGCATTTCATCGGCTTATATTCTTCACTTTTATTCTCAAATGTGAGCTGTATCTGTTTCTCTTCCCTTCGGCTCTTATTCTTTCACTGTTACTATAACTTGTGTGTATATCTCTGTTTCAGTCAGACAAGACACTGTAAAGAAAAAAAATTAACAGTAAGAGAAGTAATGCGAAGTAATTTGGACCAAAATCAAGTTCCATTTTGCCCAAGGACACTCAGGATGTTGACTCCCTCCTTTTGTTATATTTTCACCGACTTACTCCGATATTACCTTTTGTACACTTTATGATCTTCATTTTTTGAACCATTTTGAATAAATCCTGCTGGCACAATGCAGTGAAAAGGTCTAAAACTAAACACAATACACACCATTCCTCACATTTTTCCTTGGAAACTGCCAAATTTGGCCAACCTTGTAACCAACTTTAGCGCAGCAAAGTGGCTCTTAGGTATTAAGGTTCTGCATTCACTTTATCAACCAATCAGTCACAATTGACTTTAAATAATGACTTGGACATGGTTCCTCAGTTCACTGGACTAAACAGAAAAAAAAACTCTCAAAAAAACTTTCAACTTATTGTTTCCCTGTGAAGGCTGTGTAAGTAAATAAACTTGGGAAGGGCATGCCATAAATGAAATGGTATGGCTCCCTTAAATGAGGTTAAACTTCTCTCTCCCCTTCCTTCCCCATATTCCATGACAATAAGCTGTATTAGCTATATTTTCAATATAGCAAAATTGATCTTATATCATAGTTAACTTTCTTTAAGGAAAAAAAAAACGGCTGAACAAGATAGTTTTGTGGGGATTTTGTGACTTTATTTAATTAAAATCAATTCAAACATTTCTATCAAAACTTTTTTATTTAAAGTACAAACACCATACTGTATATTCTGTGTCCCATGCACTGCTCCACGCCCCCAAAAAGATCTCGAAATCTTATAGAATGGGAAAAAAAACCCCAATCTTGTCAGGTCTATTATCATGAGATCATGCGGTTAAAACATGATGAACTTTCAGTGTATGTGCTGCTATAGTCTTGTGTGTATTTCCATTCTTCAGCATTGTCCCAGTCCCAGTCTGTATCATGTTATCTGATGATTCAGCGACAGACACCCGAGTAGATATTGTGTAGGTCCCCACACAGCCTGTATTGCTCCTTCTCTTTGCGTCCATAATTTGTCACAGCACCACATATTGTGCATCCCTGAAATGGGATCAAAATGAGTGCAATAGTAAAAGAAACTTCGCTTTCTGCCACTGCTGTTATGACCCATCAATAGAAAAGAGGTGAGAGGTCAGCACCACCACAGCACACTGACGATATGATTGCCATCTTCCAAAGATCAGGTCCAAGAAAAATGTCAAGATGAGAAATAAGAGCTGAGATGGAGGTTGACCTGACTTTTTCATTACAGAAAATTACGTAGAGGGGATGCACAATGTGGTGACATATTTCATTTCCTTGTCAACTTTACAGCAAAACCTGGCCAGAATGAAATCAAGTGAATCAGGGGCTTATGTCAAAGCTTAGCTAAAGGGAATGCATGGGAGTCTCTACATGAAAGACAGAGTAATTAATCACTGTGTATAACAAAGCCAACAACCACAGAACAGAACTGAAAATGAGAAA
Source organism: Mola mola (assembly GCA_001698575.1). Classification (NCBI taxonomy): domain Eukaryota; kingdom Metazoa; phylum Chordata; class Actinopteri; order Tetraodontiformes; family Molidae; genus Mola; species Mola mola. Next base: position 4,336,275 of record KV751325.1, read on the forward strand.
TGGAAGTTGCACTCAAAGCACACAGAGGACACACATACAAACTTAACAGCTTATTTAAACAGATGTGATTTCTAAACTTTTTCTTATTTTCATTGTTTCCTTGATTTTCTAAGAACAATTGCTCACGTTGCAGCTGCAAACCGGCATGTTTGGTGTTGTCCGGTCATTCATAGTGACTGGCCTGAGATGTCATCAGAGACATTGAGCTGTGTGATTTTTATCTCCAAGTGTTGACACTTTACACAAAGACGTCAGCAGTGCTCCTGATGTGAAAAGTCACATATGCTGAATACAATGACACAGCCCAGCAACCATGCAATGTCAAAGAGATCAGTATAATTTTGATCAGTGCAGAATGACTTGTAGATGTCTGACTTGGACCTCTTATGGACATCTGTGGATGTGTAGGTTAAACATTTGTACTTCTGTGTAAGGGCCTTATTGTATGTCTGTGGATGTCCACATGCGGTTCAGTATCTGAGTGTCTGATTTGGACCCTCTCTAACTCTTTGGACCCATAGGTTTAATATTTGAACACCAGGTTGAATACCTTGTTTGACATCAATATCAGCAATGGCAGCAAAATCACTGCCTCCCCAAAAAGAGTACATAATGTCAGTACTGTTGCTACATGAATGTACTTTGTAGTTTGTAAAAACCCACTGATAGAAATTGTGATTTATCATTTTGGGCTGTACAAATGAAATTTTATGTGACTTGGATTGAAATGAAATTAACTCAGGAACTTATCCACACCCTTTGCAATGAATCCTAGCGCATGTCCTGCCGGTATGTACTTGGCATATATTATGACGTGCATGATAAGTGATAAGTTCATGATAAGTTCTCTGCTCGACAGCGTTACAGTATGTCACGTAAGCTGATTGGATTTATCTATTGAAACAGTCACAAATTGTCTGTCACCCTTGATTTTCCTTTAAACAGCACTTCCTGAGTCAAAGTCAAATTAATTAATATTAATGCATTTTTGATAATTGCATTCATGGCTTGGAAAATTAATTTGAACTCCTTCAAGTTCCCACTTTCTCTTGAATGTTAATACCATATAATACCTCCAGTAAATAAGTTTCAGTGACATTATATTATATAGATAGACAGGGTGATAAACGATTTCAAGCCTTTTAACTTATAATTGACATTAAATGGGGGGCATATGGAATATATTTATATTTATGTGTAATATATAGAGATTGTCCCCATAACAGGATATTATGTTAGATGATAACTTCTGAATATTAAAGGTTGATGCAAACCAGGAAGGGCTGGAAAATACAGATTTCTTATATAATCCACAAAAGATGTGGATGATGGTTCTGCCTTGAAGCAGTATTCGAGGCATGTGTTAGTTTATTTCTGATCACTTGTCATAATCAGTCTCTCTCCATCTCCACTTCTAGTGTGGTGGCCAATACTGTCTGAAGGATGTGCAGGTTGTTAGTCGCTGAAAGTTGATTTGACTTTGTCCAGCCCACACGGACAAAATGTACTCATGTGATGCATTTGAATTGTAAAGATAATGATTTATAACACTGTCTGTATTCTTTATTGCAGCTGTTACCTAACCTTGCCTATGATGACAAATTGGAGAAATTGCAATAAAGAATACTCAGGACATTGTGTAAACAGTATGTGTATATCTATATCTATATCCATAGCAAAAATTAAAATGGTAATTTCCTTAATCACTTCTCAGTGAGTGTAGCAGTAAATGAATGATTTAATTAATTTGCAAGGCTTGTACTGAACACAGAGAGAGACTCTTCAACATGTCAATCTGCGGTAAGGGGATGGTTTTCTGGGTTCTTTGTGGGAGCTACATGTTATCGAGCCTAGCAGTGTCATTTTTCGCTCTCCAAAAGTGTCTGTGTGTTGTCTCTCTGTGGCTGTGTGTGTATATCATGGCTCCAAGGAGGGGGCATGTTGGCTGGCCGAGTTGCCCATTTGTCGTCACTGTGCCTGGGGCAGCCTCTGGGACACTCTGGCCTCTCTGGAAATCCTTTGCTGGATTGACATCATAGCAGGCATGCAAGAGGAAAACCAAAGAGACGATGATCATTCAAGAACAGCCACAGCTGTCAAAACAAGACAGAGCAGAGCAATGAAATAGGCAAAATATCAGTTTTTACTGTGTACTGATTGAGACATAAAGACACATACAGTAAATCTAGCAGTCTTGAAGCGACGTTAATTGTTGAATATACAGTATATTCATATCATTGACAGAAATAAATATGGACAACACAGCACCACTTCTTCTATTATATAAAAATATCAAGATAAAATATCCCTGATACAAGTGCATCTTGCGCTGATGATGTCATTTATAGCCAGATTCTGTGCAGTATAGTGACCAGGAAGCAGAGCAACAGTATTAAGTTCCTGCCCTTAAAACCACCTGTCCTATCACAAGCAGATTTCAGTTGTCAATCATAATCTTTCAACCCATTTTAATAGACTCAAAAAAAAAATTAAATTGAAATTATCAGTAAAATTAAAACTTGAACATGCAAACTGATATGTACTACCTAAAAAAATATAACTTGAGGAGTACCCTGCGTTTTTATGGATTAGTATTTGTGAGCATTAATAACCGAAATATTGACGAAGGAGGATTCTTAGGACCTATACTGTAGCCAGCAACAAGGGGTGATTAAGGTACTTTAGCACAATAATGAAAAACAATTGGCTGCTACTGTAGTCAAGGTACTCAGGGACAATTCCTCATGTGATGGAGTGAAACACAACCACAACTCAAGTTGGTAGTTCTGAAGCTCTTGAAGGTGCTCTCAGTAGAGTTTACTGTTCATTCCATTTGCATCAATCTCAGTTTATAAGCATAGAGAGATGACAAACCTCTTAGATTCTACTATAAAAGAAAACATTGGACCTTTGTGGATGGATGGCATTTCTATGATAAACAGTCCCTGGTATGATTTGACACATGGGATTGGTAATTTGCTCTGGTACCTATATGATCATCATATGAACAGAGGAACAACTTAAGTTATAAAATGTTTCTGACATTTTGGATGAACTTCATGCCTGTTGCATCTTTTACTGACTGACCACTGTGTCAAAAGGAGCTGGGAATATTAGTTTTATTCTTCACTGGGGATGTCACACATCAATATATCCATTAACAATGTGATAAAAGTGATGTCATACCCTGCTCCAATCAATATGAATAAGACTTCTGAGAAATAAACAGACTCACAAGAGACATGTGGTTGTACTCCCAGACACCCTCAGATTAACAGGATGAGTTATCATGGCTCGTCATGATTGTTTAATTACCACTTTTATTTAACTTAGTAAAATGCTGCTTAAATTTGTTTGCAGCTGCAGATGTTCAAATTGTTTTCTGGCTTGGACTGCCCTGTGGGCGACATCTCTCTCGCTTTTTTTGTTTGTTCATCTACGTTAGCTGTTATTCGTCCTAATGAAGCAGCTTCATTGCCTCGGCTAATTCTGAACATACAGCAAAGTTTAAACAACAGAAAACAGGAATGACGAAACTAAAGAAAATGTAAATCTTTGATAAACTGAGTGTGACTGTAGGGTGTATCCGTGTTTTATAGTTCTCCAATGCATACACTAGTTTTAAATTTCCTACGTGAAAACTTTATTCAACACTCTTGATTGAAATTTCCCTTGATCTAATGCTAACATCTATTGAGAGCAGGTCCCTTCAAAAGGTTTCCTCTCGGTATAATAATGATCAGCTCACTGCAATAATGTCAATATCAATAATCATTAATGTAGCATCCATTATTTTTAGGGGTGTTTCAGTACATACATCATTATCCAGTACCAAACACATATCAGGACCTTAACATTTTTTAGTTTTTGTCCCAGGTAATTAAAACAGCAATGACAGTTTTGAGTATATAATTGTACTTTTTATCCTATACTGGCTACTCTGCATTGGCTCCGTGTTAAATCCAGAATAGAATTTAAAATATTTTTCCTCACCTTCAAAGCTATTCATGGTCAGGCACTATCCTATCTTAAGGAGCTCATAGTACCCTATCACGCAACCAGACCCTTACGCTCCCAGGATACAGGGTTACTGATGATCCCCAGAAACTTCAAAAGTAGAATGCGAGGCAGAGCCTTCAGCTATTAAGCTCCTCTCCTGTGGAACCATCTTCCAGTCTCGGTATGGGAGGCAGACACACTCTCTGAATTTTAAGAATAGGCTTAAAACTTTCCTTTTTGATAAAGCTTATAGTTACGGCTGGCCTATCTAGCCCCTAGCTGTGCTGCTACAGGCTTAGGTTGCCAGGGAAACACTCCATGATACAATGAGCTCACTCTCTCTCTGCTCCTTTAAATGTCCATATCCTAACCAACTATTACACTAACTTTACCTCTTCCCCGGAGTCTTTGTGCTTTATCATCCTGCAGGACTTTCTAGGTCACGGTGGGAGCTGCAGTTGTGGTCCTGCCTGATGCCTACTGCCCACATTAGGACACGAGATGTTATGGCTTGGATCCTAGGCTGTCTGTGGTCCTCCCTGATGCCTACTGCTCACATTAGGACACGAGATGTTATGGCTTGGATCCTAGGCTGTCTTGCCCAGCACAATTTTGGATCCATGGATTACAATGACTTCTTGACCAACAGACTTTACCCACGTCTGGATCACTCGACTTCACAGACCCTGGATTTATAGATTCCACATACTCTCGGACCTAATGACTTCATCAGCAACTCTCAGATTTGGATACAAGGACCACAACAACTCCTGGAACAATAGACTACACCTGCTTCCTTATCACTAAACTTCACATACCGAGGGTCTAAGGGCAGAGGATGTCACATCTGTACAGTTTGTCAAAGCCCAGTGAGATAATGTGTAAATTGTGATTTCGGGCTATACAAATAAAATTTGATTTGATTTGATTTGATTTGATACCTTTGGATTTATAAATTCCACATAATCTTGGATTTATAGAGCCATTCCAAATTGTCTTGTCATTCGTGTCAGTGTTCCAGCAGGTCCTTCTTTCCGTTTAGTAAGTATTTGACCTTGTGCTTTTGCTCTTTGACGAGTGTTTTGCCTGTTGGTTTGGATTGTCTGATAGTGTTCTGATTTCCCATGTACCAGCCTATAACAGTCGGACTGGACCTTTAAGGGACATGCGTCACTTGGTCATGATGTCATCAACCTGTGCGCAGTCGGAGAGTTGAGCAGCGCACATGGGTCCTGAGTGGACGTCTTTAATGGACTACCCTCATCTTTTTCCTTGTTTTGTTCTCAACAACCTAGTAACGGTTTTGATAAGTGTAGCGTGTGTTTCCATGTATGGAAGGCAGTACTGTACAACCGGGCTTGTAGCGTCTAGGTACGTTTTATTAAAATTATTTTGTAAGATCCCCATCACGTGTGGAAGTACATTTTTGAGGGCCTTTTCTGGATCAACAAGCTACACAACCTCAAAAACTGTTACAAGCCTTTGGACTGATTAAACTGATTATGACTTTCTTTCTGCGTCTGGGTCTGCTTTCTGGAGTCCCATTGTCTGTCCCGGATACAATTCAGTCGTGAGGAAAACCTTTCTCTAAGGATATATTTCTGAATGGATAAATAGTTTATCATACTCAAAGGAGAAAATCAATGTTTTTTCTTGGTTTGACTCTGTTGTGTGTGTAGTTCCAGGAAATCAAAAGAGTGTAATGGAAGAGGATGGACAAAGGCAAAGGCTTTACTTTGGGAATCATACATTGAATCCCTTAGTCACTGCATACACACACAAACACACACATTCATGGCTAGAGGCCGAACATATTTACCAGCGACTGCATCAGCGAGAGATGACATAGATGCACATAGTTGACATGGAAACACAGGATGCCACAGGCACGACATTTTGAGACGGCTACTTTGGATCGTCACAATTGCTGTTAGCCTGAGAGGAGGAGCTGCTCTAAAACACACACATACCACAGATAGCATTACAATGGTATTAACATGGTGTCAAACTGTGTGTGTGTTGAACCGCCCTGACAAAACTCAATGATAATGATTAAGTTAGTGTGTTCAGTCCACACACACACACACACTCTGTGATACTATATGCTCCCCCGTGTGCAATACACCCGTCATCATTCATGCATATGCACTATATAACACAAGTCCACTGACATGACATGATTCAGACAGGTTGGGTTTAATTCAAATGTAAATGCACAGATAGCCAGTATTTTCTCACAGCACAGAATGTGAAGAAGACATTCATTCATTCATTCATTTTCTACCGCTTATCCCGTTAGGGGTCGCGGGGGGGGCTGGAGCCTATCTCAGCATCTTGGGGCGAAGGCGGGGTACACCCTGGATGAGTCGCCAGTTCATCGCAGGGCTGACATGTAGAGACAAACAACCATCCACACTCACATTCACACCTACGGGCAATTTAGAGTGACCAATTAACCTACCCCCAAGCACTCATCACCCATTCAAGGCTGCGCTGCATGATTCATATTGGCGGTGGAGAGATCACACCAGTTACATAGTGATTAAGGTTAGTGGAATATATATTCTGTGGACTAATGAAGGATTTTCATTTCGATCATTCATGCCACATTTGTCAAAGGTGGGATTTGCTTCCTGTGGCGCTTGCGAGACGAGGTCACATTTATTACAGATAAAGAATTTTAGATGCATTGTCACTGTAACAAAGGCTTTACCACAGGGGTTGCCCTGTGTTGCTTTTCTTTTGATTTTGATTTGTTATTCTTTTTCATTTTTCATTTTAAAGGCAGTCATGACACTCCGGGCCAATTAGCTGCTCTCGATGGCCAAGCAGAACATAGAAGCGCTTTAATCACAATGATGATTTTCTTGATCACCTATTGCTGATAATACAACAACCGTTAAGGGTAATGTGTAACAGAGTTGATTGTTGAGTATTACTAGCAGGTCATCAAACGTTGGCACTACATGTTTCCCAGGTCTTAAATTACTGACACTGAGATTTTTCTTGGCTACACCCCACAAAAACACTAACACTACTCAAGCCCCATTATTTGTCAGCCCATGATTATGCCATAACCTCCAAATTATTCATTTAATGAAACATTCCAAGTTATGGTTTTATTTGCAAAAAGACAGACCCATTTCTAAAATGCAAAAACATTATTCATCTGTTTAAAAACATGAGATTGTTGTTAAGATTCAACAATTACAAAAGAGGTACCACAGGTGTTTTTAATTTATCCTGTGATGAACCATGAATCATTGCACCAAACTGTGAATTCGCAGAGGGCATGTGTTTGTTTCCCTGGATATGACTTTTAATATGTGTATGAAACATCGTTAGAATTCACCCTCTGGGAGCTATGAATGTTTGTGCAAACTATGATTATCAAAAACTAAACAAAAGGAACTACAAAAAAAACCTAAAAAGGCGATTTACACATAAAAAAACCCAACATAAATTCAAATACAGAAAATTAAAGAAAAAAAAAATCCGGTATATCACATAAAACTTTTTACACTTGAGGAAGGTGTAAAAGTAACAACTGCACGAGAAGAGATAAATGCAAAACTGTGCAATGACAACACATGAAGCAAATAAAGGGTAATATTTACAGATCTCATGATTTCAACGTCTA
>KV751325.1:4343977-4376114 GCA_001698575.1 Mola mola
GCACATATCAGTAATAGTAGCAGTATCAGTAGTTGACTTGTAGCATTTCCAATGTCCATTGTGCTATTTTTGTTTTCCTTTCCTCCTCCTCTCTATTTAGTTTGTTGCAATCTTTAGTTGCATTCTCAGCTGGTGCCTTCTTTTTTTTTTCTGTGGTAAAGACAGTTTGCCATTTGCTCGTCCTAATTAACTAACTCTTAATCTTCCCATTAGGTTAGATGATAGAAAAACATATAAATATGCCTTTTCTTCTCAGATTTTCAGAAAATTCTGATAAAAATTTGTGGTAGATTTTAAAGGAAGGCAAGCTACAGTTGATCTATGAATCTCATTCCTGCACAATCAAAAACTGAATTAATGAGTTGATAGTCAAATGGACATACCGACCCAACCCAGGATCCACATGTGATGACCCTGGAATAACACTCAGTATCTTTCAAACTGCTCCTTTAATACTGGAAGGCTGTGGATTCAGAGGAGAAATCACTTCTGTGACCACTTCTCCCAAATCATGAAAATGGGTTGATAAAGCTTTTTATTCAGGAGGAAAACCAAGATGGAATTTTTTGAAAGAGCTAAGGCCAATGACAAAGATTTCTTAGGTAACATAGGCGGGCCGACCACAGAAAATACAAATCTGACTGAAACAGCAGCAGATGGATTTGCACTGATAAGGTCAGTAATGTCACATATCTGTTTCATGCATATTCTGTTATGCTGCACCATCACATTACCTCCCACACAGTCAGACAATCAATCAGTTACTTGGTCACTTTAACCTAAGGCTGTAATAGTTGCGTGACATCCACTTACCCAACTGACAAAATACTAGACAGTTCACTTTGCCACATTGGTTGTTAAGGACAAAGAGAGTTAGGACCTGAACCTTTAGCTCAGAACTTCTCTCCCTTGCTAATGGCAGTGAATGCCTGATTGAAAACACTGGCTTATGAAGCCATACATGCTCCGACATGCTGAAGCTGTAGCATGTACTGAAACCTACTGTATTGCTATACTACCATCTTCTGCTCTGCTCTGCTTGCTGGTAAACTAGCGGGAAAGGGTTACCACCACCATCAGTTTAAAAAATCCAGAAAATTTTGTCTGAGAGACTTAATTAGCATTATTTGACATCCTTCAGCAAGAGGTTGAGGATAAGGGACTGTTATGAACCAGGGTCAGAATTTTGTATTGTGTCGTTTGTAATTACTGGCTCCTCCCATTATCTAGTTGGATTTGTGTTTCTGGTGTGTGTGCGTGTACTTGTGTCGATATGGGTGTGGAAATGCAGGCAAATGAATTGGCTGTAAGAAGGGGACCACCACGTTTGTCTTCAGGATGATAGACGTGTGTTTAGTATTGTTTTGTTTAATTCACTTTTATGTTGTTTTACTTTAAACTTAAGCAACAGTAGTACAATAGCAGTAGTAGAGAGAAGCACTGATATTTTTGATCATTTTCTCCTGTTTTGAGTTAGAAGTTTAGGTGAGTTATTTGTTATTTTGTTTACTATTGTTTTCTTCTGAGAAGTAAGAGCAGGGACTGTGCAATTGTTTTGTTTATAATATCGGGCAATTCAAAAATTTAACTGGTGGCTGGACTTCTTGGGAGACAGTTCCAGTTGGATCTCCAACACTAGACCTAGACTGGGGGACATAACACTGACACGGCAACTTCTGGCACATGTTTAAAAACACTTAACACTGATTGAGCAATTGTTCTAGGTTCTCTCAGAATGAAAGTATTCCCGATATGACATATGTAAAATGAAAGTTGGTGGTTTTACAGCAATTTTTTATCTGTCCTCACTTCTCTACATTGTTTGATCTGACAGGAACATGGAGTTGCACTCTACTACCCCTTCGAGGAATGGGAGTTAAAATCAGGCACTTTTTTCTAGAGGGATATTCATGGATTGTCACTGCAAGGAAGTTATTCTCACATGTACTGACTCTATACATTGCAATTGTCATGTACCAGATCTGGGGGATCCAATAATTCAGAAACAATAGGGAGCGTTCTGAATCGGTAGTCGTTTTATTAACAATAGTCAAAACCAGGAATTCAAATTATGCGAAAGTACAGATTAAGGATAAAGCAAACTCGGTAATTGAAACACAGAATACAGGTCTGACACAAGGAGATTTACAAGGATTAAATGCTGGAATGCTCGCTGGGAAGACAAGACAATCTGGCAAAGGAAGAAGGGAACATGGGGTTAAATACACGAGGGAGAGGTAGACAATTGGACGCAGGTTGGACACATTAGGGAGAGGGAATAATCAAACACACCTGAGGGACAAGACTAGACAAGAATTGGTGAATAGACACATAGGGATTTCAAAACAAGAGGGGAAACACTGACTGACCGACAGACAGACACTTTACACGAGCGGACCCTGACAGCAATCCCCTTCATTCTGTGTCATTATCGAAACCTGTGATCTATTAGTTGTATGAGATGGAACAATTTTACCTAAAAGAAATTGGGTTGTTTTGGCATTTGCCATAAAAATGTAAATGAATTAAATAAATATATTATATTGATTTTTTTTTAATCAAAACAAGGGACACAATGGATAATTCTGAGTATGAAATATGAAAAAATTACTAATGAAAAATCACTGTGTGAATAGTTAGATATTGTATGTGTGTAAAGTAGGTCTGTTTGCTGATTTCAGATGAGTCATGCTTACAGATCATAGTGTTTGATCATCCAAGGGTAATATTAATCTTAAAAAATGTAATCTACTTTCAGGATACCTCAGGATAAAGTTAGGTTTAGGTCAAATATGAATGCAGTCTGCCAGGGGCTAGAAGTGTAAGAGTAAGTTATGAGTGGAAACGAAACAACTGATTCACACAAAAATAAGATTCACATGCCTGCTGTTAATATATGTTTGATATAACTGAGGTCTGTTAATACAGTGTGTTGATTAGGTTAATAAATGCCATTACGTGTGCAATGCACAAATGATGTCGTACACCACAGAGAGCAACATCAGAGCTAAGAAAGCACACAATAGCTGTTAAAAGACACCAGTTGCTGTTGCTGTGAGATGTGCATGTATATTCCTTATGCAGACAGGCTGTTGGAATGAATCCATGTGATGTATGAAGGGGAGACTGATTTTGTCAGTTGTAAAAATTAATGTTTGTGCTTTCAGTCTTTCTGCCACTTGTTAAGTAAGCAACAATATTGGCCTGTATGATCAATAAGTGTGTGTTTCTCAGTGTGCATGTGCTATAAATGCAGCACACATGATGCACTGTTTGAAGCGTTATGCACACAGTAATGATGCCTGCTGTGATGTTGTATACATGTGCATGCATACTGCGAATGGAACATTTGTTGATATAGCTGATGTGAATTGAATGTGCGTGTGTGTGTGTGTGTATATGTCATTTTAATTTTTTTATGTGAAGAGAGAGAAATCTGCCATTTGGAGCTAATGTTTGTGTCTAAAGTTAATATCATGCTAGGAAAGAGGCTAAACCAACCATTGTATAAAGATGTTTAAAATTATTAGATTAGAAATTATCTGTCTGATACCTCTGTCAGCTATGCAAAATTCTGCTCTATTAGCTTTTATTTAATACCAGCTGATGGCAGGGCTGGTATGTTTTAAATTTAGATCAAGTTGGAGGCTTAAAACTGTTTTCTTCTGCCTTCATCATATCTTACTCCCTAAATCCAGGGATATAAGTAAGGTTGGGAAAGTAGTCTTCTGGGCAGTCACAAAGAACTGGAAAAGGTTACATAATCCCAATCTAATATATATTCAGTAATATTTCTCTCTGTGAAATGCACTTATTTGAAAAGAAAAGGTAAAAGCAATGCAACATTTAAATCAGGTGACTGTAAGGGACTTAAACTTATCCACTATTTGACATATTCAGATATTATCACGTCTTTTGAGGAATACAAGTCTAATTTCAACCTTTTCAAAGCTTCTAACATTTAGAGTAGAAGCTTTGGACAGTTTGACAGTTTGCATGATTTGGTCATAATACCACAGTTTGTTGATTTTATTCATCTATAAAGTTTTTGTACAGGTTGAATACTTGGAAGGAAAACTTTGAATGAAGATTAGCAGAAGCGTTTTGAGCTAATGCTTATACTCGGTCAAGTTTACACCCAAAGCAGACATGTGAGAACAGCAGAATTGAACTTACTGTATACAACAAAGACATGGAAGACATACATACATAGTCCAGTGAAAATAAACGAATGTTGTTTCAGTGTATTTTGCAATGCAAAAAAAAAATGTTCTGGTATTAGGTAAGAGAGGACTTTTACAGTACAAATTTATTCTGACTTTTAAGGTTTAATGGTGGGCTTATGAACCCAGGAACAACCACACAGTAAAAAAAACAAGCCCAACAAAAACATAATCAAACACTACTCAATGGATAAAAGTTAGCATGCCTTCCATTAAAGAGGACAATGTTGTCTATAAAAGGCTGAACAATTGAGATGACAGGTGATCATAAAAACACATTTATAAAAACTTTAAAATAAAAAGGAAAACTATTCAAATCACCGATTATTTATGGACCATTTTCTCTTCTGTAACAATTATACATTTGTAACATCTGTTAAAGCAGGAGGAACACACCTCTGTGTGTAAATAAACAATTACTGTATGTTAATCTATGGTGTGAAAGCAAAATCAGGCTGTACCTGATGGCATAGGGGGAAGCTGAATCTACTGTACAGCATCTCGGTGTCAGTACTCAGAATAACAGGGTGCCACGTAACCATTAATTATTTTTCCACCAACTAAAAAATAAAAGAAAGATTGGTTTGCTCACAGCAGTCACCGGAAGTCCCCTTTGATTCAACAGGAGTACCACAGCAGTCGGTGGTATGGTGAAGTAGAACATGAGTTTTTTTGATAGCTTTTGCAGTTTACTAGTTGAATTTTACACAAATAACACCGTCCATTAACATGATGGGTACTGAATGAAGTAGAAAAATGGTATTAAATGAAATCCTCTATTGGTACTAGAATCACTTTAATGGGTCTGGTCCTCAGACTGCATTAAAACAACATCCAGCCCATGTCAAATAATGGAAAATGCATGAAAACAAAAAGGTTCCAGCCCAGTTCTTTTTTCCTTGCCAAGAAAATCAGCTACAGTAGATTTTTTTTTTTTAGATAAAACAGTTTTAATATAGAGGCTGACACTTAAACCATTCAAGATTCAAACCCTTGCATCAAATTAGTAGAAAAGTGACTTTTCTGTGTAAGACATAAGAACATGTCCATTTGGCTTCGACTTTGTACTTGAGATCATTTAAATCAGTTCACATGGGGGTGTGCTCATCTTTTAGCATGACTTACTCACCCAGCAAGATAGACATGCATGGAAAGATTGGGTATCAAAGTCAGAAAAGGAGGAAGCTCATGTTCAAGCTGTCAAATACAGATGGTTATTGAGAATGATGGTGTCTCAGCATCAGGACATGAAGGCTGTGACAATGAAGTGGTAACACACATTCACCATGCTTAATGGAGATTTGGGTAAACAGTTAAATTTACAAATGCTTAATAAGAACAGTAGCAGACAAGATATGCAAACCCAGAAATAAAGCTAAAAAATGAAACAACTGGTCCCAGTTTGTGTCTCGGTCTTTGTGGAAGAGCCAAAAACCTTAAATATTATTGCAGCTCAGCGATCTGAAAGCGGGCTTTTTTAAATTTATTTCTTCTGTGAGCTTGGAGCTTTTCTTTTCTGGGAACTTAATGAATTTAATGGCAACTTTTTTTGACTGCCATCTTCCCATTATTTTTTTCTAAATCGTGCTAACTAACCATGTTCCTTGGTGGAGGTAAGAGCTGAATTTTTCCATACAGTGCAAGAAAACTGTTTGTAAAGAACCACCCAACAGACAACATTATTATGTACATTAACTTTATTATTGCGCATTACAGTCGATTTATTTTACTCACTTGTCTATCACTCATTCTTATTTTGTTTATATTATATCTTACATTTTAGCTTCAGCACTATTTTCTATTCCAATTTCCAATTCGATTTTGTTGCCATTCAATAGTCAGCCAAAAGTTGGATCAAATTCTAATTCACTGACACAGCTTTTTCTCTACTGAACATACACAATGGGAGGCATGTTGGGTTTAAGGCCAAGGTCCCATTGAATGCAGGATGTGCAGCAGTGTTTGAATGCAGGCATCAAATAATATATTGACAAGTATATCCTGTCAGTGTCCGGTAGTGTTAAGTGTCTGTCTGTCAGGGTCATTCGGTGTTTCCTGTTTTACTTTGAAGTTTTGTTTGTGTCTAATTCCCCACGTACCTTAGCCATCTAGTTGGATTTCGCGGTTTTGACCTATTTTTAGTAAAATTTCTTTGATTCAGAAAACTCCCTGTGTGCCTCTGCCTTATTGACTCCCCCAGACCCCGTACCTGATACATCTAGGGACTTAAATTAACATGTAGTCATTTCCTGAAAACTTACGCTAAACTTAAGGGCTGGGACACACCAACCTGACATCAACTACTAGCTACAATGGAGAGACCCCCTGTTGTGTCACCTCGTATTGCTTATATTTGGGAAAAAGGGGGAAAAAATGTAAAACTCTTGGGATGGTGGGGTGGTGATGGACTTTGTACTCTGTCTGCAGAGATTAAAAGGTGTAAACAAAAGTGTTACTGATAGTGTAATATTTTGTAAGGTCTCTTGCTTGCTCAAAAAACAAGAAGATGAAAATGGCATTGTTGTTAGCTCTCAGCCTGTTGGTCACAGACAAATACAGGAAAAGGCAGTGTAAAAATAATTTCCAAAACCTTTCTTGTCACTTCCATCTCTATTCCGAGTGACCTCTCTCACTGCCCAAACCGATGCCAAAGACAAACTGGCTGAATAAAAAGTGTGTGGGACACATCCACCGTTCCTGCTAGCTGAGCATTGCCTTGGTGTGTCCCAGCCGATATATATCAAAACTTGTCCCTGAACATTGATTGGGAAGTATAAGTCCTGCAAACTTTAATTCCATTATTGCCTCTAGGGCCCATGTGTAGGCGGCAGAGTATGCGGGAAAATGAATGCTTGGAAATAAAATATCATCGTTGCCCTTATGTTTATTTGAGATGTTTATGAAATATGGACCATAATAAGAGCAATTAAAAAATTTTAAATCAGCCAACAGCATCTTGGAACTGTTTTAGCAATTACTGTATGAGAAAGATTTGTTTTGGAGCTCAAGTGCATCACAAAAGGTTTACCCACAGACTGCAACCATCCCTGTTTATGCCTTTATTTAGTTGTGTACACAATAACCTTAGACCAAGTCAAACACCAAGTGTTCTGCCATAAATTTAATGATTTACAGTAAGTTTTGTGGACTTGCATTTGCATTGTCTTCAAAACGAAACAGGTCCACAATCAAAAACGTATAAATGGATTTATGTCCGAACAACACACACACATTTTCAAACATATTGCTCAATATATTTGTATTTTTCCCATAAAGCAAATACATGAAATAATGCATTATCTTTGCCCTGAAAGTGTACAATTTGCTCTTGCGTAACTGTTGTTGCCCACACCCATTTCTCTGTTTTGCATCTCCTGTGTGTTTGCAGATGTCTTTCTGGGGACGAACACCTGTCAGATACTGTGACGTAACAAACAAGGAAATATTGTGTGAGAAAAGTAACCAGACCAGATCAAAAAAATGCCTTTTTTTTAAATTCAATCACTGATACTGTCATTGTTACTGTCATTGTTAGACCTTTATAAAAGTTTCTATATAAATATAAATATATTTCAACCCACACACGTTTTTGTTTTAAATTTTTCACTCGAAAACTGTATTGCATAAATGTAGTTAATGCTGATTTAAGACCAAAGGCTACTCGAGGCTCATTGAAAAATGAATAAATAAATACAGGAACTGCATTGATATCTTCCTGCTACTCATCATTAAAGGCCTTTGGAATCCACGAGATAGGCCTAAAAATTATTGAATTGGTTGATGGAAAAAAATGTGGCCCTTTAGTATTTAATTTGTCCTGGTGGTTTTGCTGTACAGCAGCCCAGGTCTACCATCCAATCAAATCAAACCATAGAAATGAATGCCAACTCAACACAGAGAGCAAACCCTGGTATCGCAATAGTATCAGATCAGTAATTATCTTGTGATCATCCAATCAATCCAGTCAACCCCTACTTCATCACAACTTAGGTGATTACTGGTATTGAAATAGTTGCGTATATAACCAAGTATATTTGCTCCTAGTCTAATCAAAACTGTCCTTTTAAAAATGTTAACAGCGCTGATAAAAGCTCATTTCTTACCGTCATGTCAGGGATTAACAAGCCTTATTTCCTGGGAAATAAAGGGTTTAGCCTTGAGAGCAGGTGTCATATCTGCAACTACAGTAATGTTTTGAGTGTAAACACACAAACACATGCATACACAGCTGCATGAGCAGAGGATTAATTTTACAATGGAAAGGCAAATACACAAACAAGAATGCAAGGCGCACACATTGATAAAGTAATGATTTTTCCACTGCGTTGTATGATTAGTAGTAAGATTCTGCAATGATAATATCTTGGTGCGATTACAGGTTAATGAATCTCTCTCTACGCTCTCCCTAAATAAATAAATAAATAAATAAAAGCCTTATTTAGTTTGCAGAGCACAATACAACTTTGCAGACCACTTTGAATGAACTATTTGAACTTTTATTATTGAACTATTTTTGTGTAAAGGTGACTTGTAGAGCTTTAGAGCTTATTTATTCCTGGTTCTAACATCATATGATGAACCAATCATAAGTGGACATTCACAGTTACAGGTGGTAATGCTCCCAGGATGCATTTGAGATCCGATTTGTTCCATCTTACAAATTATGTTGTTTTTAAGGTGTGGCATAACTGTCAGACCTGTCTTCCCAACCACGATTTAGTTGGTGTTAAAAATTGTTTCACTCTTTACATTAAATTTATCAAAGAAAACATAATTTTATTGAAATTAATCCACGTCCACATTAATAAAGAAAACAAATAAAACCAAGATAAATTGCTTCTCTGTCACCTGCTCTCTTTGAAAAATTGCAAATTATCTTGGTATTCTTTTTCTTTCCCCTGTAAAACATTTTATTATATACAGTATGTGTTTGCCTGCGTCTAAAGAGGGGAACTGAGATCATGAGTGGTCATTCAAGATGCATTTGGAAATGGATGTTAATGTGAACTGATGGACTCAGAGCTGTGTGCCTGTGATTGGATCACCCAGGATGGATGTTGATACCAAATGTGAATGTGCTTTCAGAGTTAAAAGCACATTTACTTTGAAGCTCACTGAATTACGCCAAGCGTTACGCATATAAATCAGCTGCTGCCATATGTATCTTTTGTCTTGCTGAGCTCGCTTCTGGCGCCCTTTAGAATCTGTTTTGTTGAAATAATCTAAGATGATTTCCTCAGGCCATTAGTTGTGTTTGTGTAATGCTTCATTTGCAGTCACTGATATATTTTGACCTTGATTAACGAGGCTGATCTTGTGAAACTACAGATAGGACTTTGGGGTTATGGTGATATGGCGAGTGATTCCAAGTATTCTAAGAAGAAACAGAAGAAGAAAAAGAACATAGTATGGAGAAAAAATATTTGTATGACAATGAACAAGCCGTGTCCATGACAGCATAGGGATAAATAACAGTCTTATTGCTGCTTATTTGTTGACATTTCTGCTGCTTTCAAGAATTAATATTAATATGTACATAACATACAGTATATTATCTTTGTAACATGTGACGTGCTTCGGACTGCTGGTTAAGGTATTCATGCACACATGCTCAGACGTATTTAGTATCCTTGCCACGGACAGCCAGGGCTAGAAGCATATTTTTTTATGGGTTGTCATACCATTTTCTTCAAACTTTGCACAAATGTCCAATCTGACTCAAAGATGAACTGATTAGATTTTAAAAGTCATATACCAAAGGTCAAGGTCACTGCTGCCTAAAGTAGGCCACACTTGTGAGGAGGAGGAGTTGGTGGAAATGGCCGGGGAGAGGAACGTCTGGATGTCCCTCCTCAAACTGATGCCCCCGTGACCCAGACCCAGATAAGCAGCAGAAAACAAAACGAAACAAAACGTGTACATAAGGTATTTTTACGACTATGACACACTTCATGACTGAAATAAGCTGTAAGTGTCATGACTGAGGATTGCTGCTTTCATTATGTGGTCCATCAATTCAGACAGACCAGGTCCTCCAAAGAAAACCCAAGGAAGCAGTCCTGATGATTTGGGTTGGGTCTTAACATTGTAGACGTGAAACTTACCATTCTGACGCATCATCTTGTGACCTTGTACAAGTAGCTTTTCAACTTCTTCTTGGGAATCCGTGTCTGCTTCAGACATGTGTGGCTGAATTACAATCATTTTAGAAGTTCCTTTTGTGCAGTATACAGTAGACTAGTTTAAAAGTTGGAAGACGGCAGAGCAGGTGAGGTCTGTTTCTATCCGGCTGCTGAGGTACAGAACGCTGAGCGGAGAAGGAGCAGGACTAAGGTTGCACATTAGTAGATCTCCATAACTTAGATGAGGCAAAGGTGTAGAATTATATCCAAGCCATTTTAAGGCCACGGAAAGATATTTTCATCCAAAATTACAAACAAATAAATAAATCGAAACTTAGTTGTATGTAACAAAAATTTGTTTTTAAGGGTTTAATCGGTGGTGGAAGCTACATGTATAAGCCTGGTTGTAATACACTTTTTCCTTTGTTATAAAGTTGCCCTACTAAATGAGCAACATGAAACTTGAACAGAATACATGTAAACAATACACTTTTTTGATGTGTATAATGTCATTGTAGAGCACAACTTTCCCCTGTGAAACAACAATAAAGCTGCGTGTTTGTGAAGTGCAAGCTCACTTGATATGACTGGGAGCAGATTTAAAAATTGTTATTAGTCACACTACCCCAGATAAAGGCTGACATAGATAAATTAACCGCTGGTTTCAAATTTAACCTAACACATGCACAAACATAGATGTGCACATATCTACACAACAAATAAGAGATGGATGCAGTTTGACGATTGCACAGACATGAAATACATATTCCTACAAAAGTAACATCTCACATTATCACAATACTCACACTTAGAAGTGAGAACTATTGAATGCCTATTCCCTCACAGAGACAGAAAAGAGAACAGGATACCCCTGCTACGACCAAGTTCAGTTTATTATGAATACTATTCCATTCATCTGTGTCCCTTTGTATAAATATTAAGAATGGAAAAAATAGAATGTGTGGTGGAATGTGAAAAGATTGTGCAGAAAGACCAACAAGAAGAAGAGTAAATGATTAAAAGGGGATAGCAACAGATGCTGGTGTGTGTGTGTGAGAGAGAGAGATATCTGAAACATCAAATTCCATTAAGTGCTGCTAGTTGGACACTGCTTTCTTGTTTTAAGTACGAAGATGGTGATGGAGAAGAATACAGATTACTGGCTAAATGAGACACACATACACACACAGACACACACACACACTCAAAAATGTCTGCCCTAATTGTCACGTTTATTAGTAAAGTAAAATGTCAGGATGACTGCCAATCAACTACATTAATATCTTAAAATGTCACAAATATTTCAGTTTGTCCCATAAGCTCTATAATTATTGTCAAACACAGAATTGAACATGACAATGAGTGTGTACAGTATGTCTCCCTCACTTCGTGTTTCTGTGAGTCTCAATCCCTCCATGTGCAGGTTGCTCCATTTCCCCTTGACTTATTATTCCTTCTTACTTGCTTCCCTCTCCTTCTCACTTGTTGTTTATTTTACCTTTCTCACCAAGCTAAAAGAGAGGAAAAGGAGGGAGGTTGTTAAAAGAAATCACTACAGCATCCTGTCCATCAGTGTCTACCAGTTTCCTGAAGATCACAGACAAAAAAATGTTTCCACTCATCTGTGTTGAAATCGATCAGTGTGTCTTTTAAAGTGTGAATATCCTTTTTTTTCGCCCAAACAAACTTTGCCTTTTTTAAATATATGTATGTTTTTTATTCTTTATTAAATAGAATTTAGTCGAGGGATAAGGAATGTGAGAACCAAAGTATTTGTGAAAATAATATTTTAAGAACTATTCCAGATCCCACAAGACTGCATTTGTTAAAGTACCTAAATAAAGAATAAAGGTTATTTCTTGCAGTGAGACATTATAGCAATGTTTGAAAATGTCATACATTGGAAGGAAATCTCACGAGCCAAATACTTGAAGTCTCAAGACTATTTTATGCAGAAGTTTATTGTGAGTAGATGCATCAAGGACAATCAAGATGACGGCCACTTTATAGTCATTCATTCATTTTCTACCGCTTATCCCGTTAGGGGTCGCCGGGGGGGCTGGAGCCTATCTCAGCATCTTGGGGCACACGCTGGATGAGTCGCCAGTTCATCACAGGGCTGACATATAGAGACGAACAACCATCCACACTCACATTCACACCTACGGGCAATTTAGAGTGACCAATTAACCTACCCCCAGTTTGCATGTTTTTGGAATGTGGGAGGAAGCCGGAGTACGCGGAGAGAACCCACGCAGACACAGGGAGAACATGCAAACTCCACACAGAAACATCCTGACCCAGAATCGAACCCAGGACCTTCTTGCTGTGAGGCGACAGTGCTAACCACTGCACCACTGTGCCGCCCATGACGGCCACTTGACGAGTGAAATGTCATCCCCAAGTCTAAGGCCCTATCATCGCTAAAATAGATATTTTTATAAGCTGATGTTTTTCCAGGCTGAATAAAAACAAACAAAAAAAACATCTATTACTCCTTCCTTATATCCCCATACAAACAGGCAATGCCGGGCTTTTAGGTACCACATACAATATATTCTCTAAACCTTTCATGCATACCCCACTAAAGTGCTATGGAGAATCTGAAAGCAAACAATGATCAGTTAATCTGTATGTAGGTGGGAGCCGCTGTTGCTGTTGTTCTTGTGCAGCATGCTGATTGCCAAAAACAAAAATGGGCATGCACAAATTAAGCGACAAAACTGACTTCTTAAACACTCTTTGCTACATGTACACACCTTTAAAAAAAAACAAAAAACAAAAAACTTTACAAGTCATTTTGAAAAATACCCATTTGTAATGACCTAAAACACAATTTGTGTGTGGATGAAAGGCCAGGAAAAATGTGACATCCACATTAGGGTCTTCCTGGAGTTGGGACTATTTACGTTTCAGCTTACATTATGGAAGGAGCTATACAGAAATCTCAATTCCATTGGATGATTATTAAGATCTATGTCAGTATATTAAAAAAATTACGTACCTACTAGACTCACAATATGAAGGACATTCAGTTGTCTATCTCTAGACAGAGAGGTGTTTATCTTACCTTGAGAGCTAGTAGCCTTGAGCAAAAAAGATCATAGTCACATTCTGATAAGGTTTACTCTCTAAATTGTAAATGAGTGCTGACAATCACACCGAGGCCTGAGACTTTGAGATTAATTGCCCAAAGCAAGAGCAAACGCAAAATGAGACACAATTAATAGGATCAGATATAATTAAAACAATTGGAAAATAACAAAATGACCAAAAACATCCTTCATGTTATTGTGTAACTGTTCACGAAGACATCAACATACACAACATGACAGGATACATTTACAATGAAGTGACAAATCGCCTTGCAGTTGTTGTTATTTTTGATATTGTTCATCTGGGTCAGAAGTGTAAACAGTGACATTTGATGGATGAATCAACAAAATGCCTCATTAACATGGGTGAACCATTTTCTTATAGGAAGTCAATGGAGTTATTCTTTTGAAAGATTGAATACTCTAAATTAGATGCAATATTTTGTGGTTCAACTTGGAGGACTCGTGGGATGCAGCGCCAAAAACCAAGTTTTATTTATGTAATTTCTGCAGTTTTGAAAAAAAAGCAGATTAGTGTCCATTTCAATATGGAAGTTTTATAGACAATATCAGCTGCATGTCTGTGCATGTTTATATATGCATGCATTAATTGTCTATTTTGAGACATACTGCTGACTTATACTCAAACTAAAAGAATGGCATGTAAAGCTTTGGATAAAATGTTTTGATCCAGCACAATTTAAATCTTTTTGTCTAGAGAAAGGTCTGAGTAAAATCTCAAATCTCACAGTGCATTTCAAATCAGATTCAAAACTGCAACTCAAGCTGGCATTTTCAGGTGGGAATGCCGGACTTTAAAAATTACTGGTTTTGAGGTGGGTTTTTTTTTAAAGAACGTATTATTCTTAACACTGTGTTTATTATGGGAGGAGCAGATACTGATAAAAGTTTAGAAAGAAGAAGAAAACCACATCCTCAATTAACTCATCCTGTTAACTGATTTTGATGTAACTTTAGATGACTGATAAGAACTAGAATTAAAACATTAAATAATTCAACATTCTGCAGCTTTATAATAGCACACATAATTCAAGTAACAACATGCTTGTTTTTGGAAAAGCAAGACACAAGGTAGAGATGTGTTTTCTACATATCCTGAGTAAATAAATTTTAAAAAATCATTATGGGCTTAATTTCTGATTTTACTTTATGTTACTCTTTTAAACTGTCAAGTATCGCTAATTCCTTGTATGCATATTACACATACACTTGTCACGCATTTGTGTGGTTGAGGTATGTTTATGACCAAAATGTGTGTGAATATTAATAAAACGAAAATTTCTATTCTTGTTTACATTTTTGTCCTTGGTTTTTCTTGTGTGCATTGACTATATGCACATCTGGGCAGAGCAAGGAGAAGAAAATGGCATTGGTTAAGTAGGTAGAATTGCTCATTAACTAATCTTTTAATTATCATGTCTCAATTTTAGTTATACAGTAATTCCTGGCTATTCATTATATGAATGTACCATTATCATCAAGAGTCACATTCTCTGATTTTCCATCTGCACGGCTAATACAGCAGCAATGACTCTTTTAACTGTTTGCACATCCTTGGATGTGAGTCACATTCTGTGGTTGTAGCATGTATTCTCTGTCTTAACATATTTGGAAAAGCAGCATGTGTATGTGCATGTATATATTACAACTATATCTTTCTGCATAGTAGTCTATACAAATGTCATATAGTAAGCAGCTACATTTAGACCCCGGTATAATCCGTTAGACCCTGGTGTAATGAAAGTCCTCTTCATTACTAGTTGTGCTAGAATTTTTAGCACTGTTAGCATTGGTGACTTTCATTGTCTGTCATCTTTGGTAGCATTATGGTTGGCACTAGCACCTGCAGCACAATTGATGGCATTGACAATTAGCAGTATTGGTAAATCAGACACAAACACAGAAATATTCAATGTTTTATTAAAGTTTGTATTGTGTTTCTGTATGGATGTTGTTGTTCAGCTGGAGTGGATTAGAGAGGCCGGACCTGTAAAAAACAAACAAATGAATGCATTTTTCAGGTTGCCAAATGCTAATATTACACAAATTGTTCGTGCACTAGACAGATTGCCTTCACTTACCTCTTTTTCATCTACAGGTGTTCAGTACAAAACGTTCCCCCAGCTAATGGCAGTGATTAAAAGGTTCCAGGCCTTACCACTTTGTGAATAGTGAAGGGGTGCTTGTAAGCTTTGAGATTGCTGTTGAGGTGTGTATAGCCAATAATGTATACCCCAATCATTAAATGTAGGACTGCAGGATATTGTATTTGTTATAATTGGTAATGTGTGGTACTTTTATACCAGGAGGAGGAATACATCTCCCTGTACTGTGGTGGGGTTGAGTTCATGATTACTGGCAGGCCATATACGCCTGCCAGTTTCCATCAAGCGCTGCTGCTGTCAGGACTACATGCCACCCATGGCGCAAAGTAGTTTGTATATGTGTTTGTGTTTTGTCTGCATGGTGAGTGAAATAAGACACCACTTTGGTCTGTACCTTCACCTCTGCCTCAAGCCTCCTGTTTCCAAAATCAAACTGGTATGCGGTCATCCTAACACCAGGACATCACTAGGGCTTTTAAGTCCTAAATTTGTTATAATTGACTCAGATGTTACCCACAGAACATCAATGAATTTATTTTAGGTTACTCAAGAGCCCTGCATGTTTAATTATATTATAAACCACAGACAGCTTTGTTTGGTGTCAAGAGCCAGTCTAGCGTGGACTGAAAGTGATGATAATGCTTATTGAATAGTATGCAGAATTTCTTGCATGTAAAAATAATCTCTTCTAAGCTGCAAAGCACTGCGGTCTTACACATCACATAGCACACACAATGCTATGTTACCAGTGGCTGTAATCAACATCTTTGCGGTCCATTGTACATCGGTCCATTTAGTCTTCTATAGTTTTTGTCCAAAACCATTCTGATACAGAAGAATGAACTCATCCAACTTGAAATGCTTTTGATGAGCACAACTTGGCATCAAAGCTGTTCCAACACATATCTGTCTGCCAATACTGCTTTTCCTCCTTCCTCTCTTCTTCCTCTGTGCTCCTCTTCATAGTCAGCCAAGGAACAGAATTGACCTTCACAATCTTGAAGGTTTTGGCAGTTATATCATTAGGCTGGGCAGGTTTTACTGCAAAAAATATGATTTGGACTGCTTGGCCTGTACAGGTTTTCATATGTATGTTGAATTTTCTGTGATCATGTTGCATTTACCTACCTTTACCCTTTTAGTACCTTAGGATATTTCACACTAGTGTTTTCACAATATCGAAACATCCATAAGAACATCCATCTATCTATCTTGTTTCTACCACTTATCCTATGTGACGGGGAGGGACTGGAGCCTATCCTAACATCATTGGGCGAAGGTAGGATACATCCTGGACAAGTTGCCAGTTCATCACAGGGCTGACATATACAGACAACCATTCACACTCACATTCACAGCTATTTAGAGTAACAAATTAGCCTAATCCCCCCTGTTTGCATGTTTTTGGAATGTAGGAGGCAACCACAGAGATCCCACGCACTGAGAACAATTCTTGCTATGAGGCGACAGTGTTAACCACTGCAACCAAGACCAATTTAAATATACTGTGCAGTACTGCTACTATTTAACAATTCTATTGAGAATAAATATCATGATAGCATATTATGTGTTCGTGATATTCAACATTTTATGACTGTCCTAGTCACAACAAATGAAGGATAATTAGCCTGTGGTGCACTTGGTGGTGTCGTTATGCTTTCCCAGCTATGGCATTCGAATTATGCCGTATTTTGTTCTGTACTTTTGGATAGATAGCAAACCATGAATGTCAATGAGGCCACTTGTACTTGCACTTCTGTGTCTGGTTTTGTCACCGTGAAAACTGCATGAGAGAAAAGAGACGACACTCCCACTCTGTAGGAAGTCAAGTGCTGCTCTCTGCCTCACTCAGTCGCACATCGACACAACTCACAACACAGCATTCACTTAAGGTACCAATGTTAGTAAAGTGGGGGTTTTAATGAAGCGGTATTGTAGAGCAGTGGAAGTAACTTTAAAAAATTAATAACCTCGCCATTAACTAGCCAACCACAATGGTTGGTAAGCCACTGCCAGAACTGCACGTGGTGTCACCTCACAGGCAGCAACGATGGCAACTGCACTGGTGGCTAACTTCGCCTGTGCTAATAGAACAAAGGTTTCAGTATATAATTATTTTTCCCATTTGGAGCATTTGTGCTTTCAGACAAATATAAAAATTAAAAAGAGGTCCAGCTCATTTAGAGGCAATATATATAATCAGTTGGTCACTGAGGCAAAAACCCGGGTGTGGGAGGAGTTTGGTGAGGCCATGGAACAAGACTTCCAGTCGGCGCCCAAGAAATTCTGGCAAACTGTTCGGCGACTCAGGAGGGGAAAGCGGAACCCTGTCCACACGGTCTTTGGTGTGGGAGGGGAGTTGCTGACCTCAACTGAGTCTATAGTTCGGCGGTGGAAGGAATACTTTCGAAGATCTCCTCAATCCCACCAACACGCATTCTGAAGAGGAGGCAGAGCCGGAGGACTTTGGGCTGGGCTCTCTCATCACTGGGGTCAAGGTCGCCGGGGCTGTAAAACAACTCCACAGCGGCAGCGCCCCGGGGGTTGATGAGATCCGTCCCGAGCTCCTGAAGGCTCTGGATGTTGTAGGGCTGTCATGGTTGACACACCTCTGCAACATTGCGTGGACATCGGGGACTGTGCCTTTGGAGTGGCAGACAGGTGTGGTTGTCCCCCTTTAACTACCGGGGGATCACACTCCTCAGCCTCCCTGGGAAGGTCTACTCCAGGGTGCTGGAGAGGAGAGTGCGGCTGCTAGTTGAACCTCGGATTCAAGAGGAGCAATGTGGTTTTCGTCCTGTCCGTGGAACACTGGACCAGCTCTATACCCTCACGAGGGTACTGGAGGGGGCATGGGAGTTTGCCCAACCAGTCCACATGTGTTTTGTGGATCTGGAGAAGGCTTATGACCGTGTCCCCCAAGGTATCCTGTGGGGGGTGCTCCGGGAGTATGGGGTAGATGGCCTTTTGTTACGGGCTATTCAATCTCTGTATTGTCAGAGTCAGAGCTTGGTTCGCATTGCCGGCAGTAAGTCAGACCCGTTCCCAGTCAGGGTTGGTCTCCGCCAAGGCTGTCCTTTGTCACCGGTTCTGTTCATAATTTTTATGGACAGAATTTCTAGGCGCAGCCAAGCGGCAGAGGGAGTCGGGTTCGGTGGCCTCCGGATTCCGTCTCTGCTATTTGCAGATGACGTGGTCCTGTTGGCCTCATCGAACAGTGACCTCCAGCTCTCACTGGGACGGTTTGCAGCTGAGTGTCAAGCGGCAGGGATGAGAATCAGCACCTCTAAATCTGAGGCCATGGTTCTTAGCCGGAAAAGGGTGGATTGCCCACTCTGGGTCGGGGGAGAGTCGCTTCCCCAAGTGGAGGAGTTCAAGTATCTCGGGGTCTTGTTCACGAGTGACGGGAAAATAGAGCGGGAGATTGACAGATGGATTGGAGCAGCGTCATGAGTCATGGTCATGAGCTCTGGGTAGTGACCGAAAGAATGAGATCGCGAATACAAGCGGCCGAAATGAGCTTCCTTCGCAGGGTGGCTGGGCTCAGCCTTAGAGATAGGGTGAGGAGCACGGACATCCGGGAGGAGCTCAGAGTAGAGCCGCTGCTCCTCCGCGTTGAGAGGAGCCAGTTGAGGTGGTTCGGGCATCTGGTCAGGATGCCTCCTGGACGTCTCCCTGGGGAGGTGCTTTGGGCATGCCCATCCGGGAGGAGACCCCGGGGCAGACCAAGGACACGCTGGAGAGATTACATCTCTCGGCTGGCTTGGGAACGTCTTGGTGTCCCCCCGGAGGAGTTGGTGGAAGTGGCTGGGGAGAGGAGCGTCTGGATCTCCCTGCTCAGGCTGTTACCCCCGCGACCCGGACCCGGATAAGCGGCAGAAAACGAAACGAAACGAAACAAAATATATAATCAGTGCCATTACTCATTTTGAAATGGGGAAACACCAAATTTAGATCTCACTTTCAAAGATCTTATCCTGCTACAAAAGTGAAATTGCCTGTTCCTCCTTCAGCACTGCAGCACTGCAGCACTGCAGCTGCTCCACTGTAACTACAGACAATAGAGCAAGCATATTTGCAATAGTGAACAAGTTGAGCTACCTGTGATTGAACAGAAAATTACGCAGCCCAGGAACTGAGCCTGCGCTATGCCAAAGGGTTGTCTTCTCTTTCAGGTGTCTGAAGAGAAGCAACTTGGTGAAGGCCCAAGCAGAGGTCCATTTCCTGGTAAGATACAAAAATTCTATGAATTATCTAACTTCAACAAGATGTATACAGCAGTATTGAAGTCATAAATGCTTTTCAACAAATTGTTTGTTTTTAAGAGGTTATGCATGCCGCAGTACAGGGTCCTGATGAAAGTTAAGTAAACTTAAAACATTTAGGGGGAAAAAAGAGCAACATTCACTTTCGTCAGCCAAACATTTGAAGATAGAAAGGTTTTTGGTTTTTTTTAATTTCTTTAATGTATGTGGTTTTGCTTTGGCCATTGATAAAAGTAATGGAGAATAATGAATGTCAAACACAAGCTGACAGCTCACAGCTCCCTCTTGTGAAAAACATGCAGGTTTGTGAATGTGACTTTCATGTCATTCCGTTCATTCTATTCCAATAACATCTTTCTCTCATTCTGATTTGTTGCACTGTTATCTCTCTATCTCCCTGTTTGCAGCAACCCCCCCCTCACACACACACACACACACACACACACACACACACACACACACACACACACACACACACACCCCCACCCCTACTCACTTGCTCTCATTCATCACGGTAAGCTTCAGCGACAGGGGAGCCCTGCTTGGTGGCAGCCCGCTTAGTAGAGCCTGATGTGCACGGCCTTGAAGACAGCCTCACAAAATTAAAGTGAGAGAGGTACTGAACAGCATGTAGGCTAAATCAGAGGCGGTGAACTAGATAGTGAAGGCAGAAAAGAAAGACAATAAAGGTCACATGCTGTCACAATGAAGCTGTCATTGGCCAACACATTCCAGTCCGTGTATGCATGTATGTGTGCTTGATGAGTGACCTTGGGAACTATAGCCTTGTATCTGTGTGTGTGTGAATGTTTCTTGTGTTGTTAAAAAATTCTGAAGTGCTAATGTAAAGGCACAAAATCATGATTCCTTGATGACGAAAGTCTGACTCTTGTAAATGTCCTAAAGATTCCTAATGTGAATTCTTATGAATTCAATTGAAATTGAATTTAGATTATTGCATGGTGTTGTGAAACAAGAAAGCAAGAATCCCTGCTTCATTCTGTTTTTTGATAAATAAGCATATATGAGGAACTTTACTTTTAAAGGAGCACTTTGTATGTACTGACCATAATTTAGAAA
The DNA here is from genome assembly GCA_001698575.1 of Mola mola. Classification (NCBI taxonomy): domain Eukaryota; kingdom Metazoa; phylum Chordata; class Actinopteri; order Tetraodontiformes; family Molidae; genus Mola; species Mola mola. The sequence continues at coordinate 4,364,889 of KV751325.1, forward strand.
AAATAATTAGCAATATAACAGATTGTAAAGACACAACAGTGTTCACTTTATGTGAAGATCTATGTATTGTGTATATCTGTAAAGGCTCACCCCTGCCCAGATTCTGACTCTGAATTATCAGGGCGTTGCTGATTATTGGTTAGAATATTGCATCTCATTGCAGGCATTTGTTCTTGCTGGTAAAGTCTCAAGTATTGCAATAATGAGGAGAAAGACTATTGAGATGTTTAAAACAAAATATCCAAGTAAAAACCTTAAATGAATTTAAATGAATTTGAAACTGAAGCACACCATCTTAAGATGGTATTCAAAAGATGTGAATAAATACATAATTTACATAATAAATAATGAATACATATCAGCTGATGGCCCGGCAGATCCCTTTCTATCCATTCAATTGGCAAAGCTTATAGAGGGCAGGCTATTTAAGCTGCTTTGACCTGTCTACTCTCACCCTGCTTCCACTGCAAACCACTACCTCCATGCCAGCTCCTCATTTAGATTCTGTTTCTAACTTAATTCAATTTTGTCTTCACTGATGCTTAAGCCGCCCTCTGACTGGGTTGCTGCGCAGGCCCCTGCCTTAGCTGGTTCCATGTAGGCACATGGAAGACCAGAGATGTGTGTTCTCTCTCTGTTAGGGTTTCCACATATTGTATGCATGTGGAAGGGCAGGGAGCTCACTGAACAGAACATGGAATATGCATGTAAATTGCAAATTACTTTGAGCAAAGGGGTTCTGAATTCTATCACAATTATTTTCCATCACAGACAACTCAAACTGCTAGGGAATACATTCACACTTTTTACTTCTGGCTGGAAGTAAAGTAGGCTGGAGCCTATCCCCGCATCATCGGTCGAAGGCCGGGTACACCCTGGACAAGTCACCAGTTCATCGCAGGACTAACAGCAGCAGCAATCTAGGTTCATTACATATGCAACATCTTGATATGAATATACTTCAAGTTAATACGGATATGGGATGAGATGTTCACTTATGTTATCCCAAATGCTTCCAACAACTAGCAACAACTTTCAGGGAAGAAAACTGAAACCAACACCAAAGAAACTGCAGTTGCATTGTTCAAAAGATCTAATGATAAAATGCACAAAGTTACGGCAAAAACTAGAATTAATAACTACACACATTACAAACTAGAGTGTTATTAAGCAATCTCAAAATCCAAATATGTTCAGTGTTTCCTTTAATTAAAAAATAATCCAGATTTTTTTTTCTCAGTTAAAAGAGAGGTGTTACCTGATTTTAGTCAAAAAACATATAAAGTAAATCTATGATAGGTAATAAAAATGTAGTGCCATGGCTCATCTTGTAGTATTGGAAGATTTGGCAAAGAACTTACTCATGTGTTTGGCTTCTTAATAGGTGCTGTTTCCCAAAACAGATACTGCTGGCTTTATGCTGTGATTTAGGACCTATGTTCAAGAGAGAAACAAAACGAACAGCCATCACTGTGTACCTTGGGGCAGCTGTGGCTCAGATGGTAGAGCGGTCGTCCAGTGATCGGAAGGTTCCTGGTTTGATCCCAGACCCTGCAGTCAACATGACGAAGTGTCCTTGAGCAAGACGCTGAACCCCAAATTGCTCCCGATGCTGCGCCATCAGTGTATGAGTGTGTGTTAATGGTTAACGCTCCTGATGAGCAGGTGGCGCCTGCAAGGAAGTCACTGCCACCAGTGTATGAATGTGTGTGTGAATGGGTGAATGCAAAACCTGTGGTGTAAAGCACTTTGAGTGGTCAACAATGACTAGAAGTGCGCTATATAAATACAGGACATTTACCTTATCCACAACCAGCTTCTATCCTGGGATGTTTGGCCAACAACACATTTCAGCATGAGGTTGGGGACATTTCTTTTTCATTTCTGGTAAGGATGTCTCCTCTGACCTAATAAAATTGACAGTACTTGCCATTTCCTACTGTGCAGCATTTTTTGTTTTATGAGTTGAACCAGCTCTGAATGATTTGAACAGTAATATTTTGGCTGGATTCAACCTCAACTACTTTTGTTGCTGAGAAGTTCCTTTTCTTTGTTCTCTTTGCCATAATTTTGGTGAAGAGACGCACTGATCGCATACTGATGTGCATATGACTGGTATGCACAAATTTGAAATCAGATTTGTCAACTATTTCAGTGTTCAGATGCCAGAGTCCACTCTGACGCAATATCTTTCTCTCTTATTTTGCTGATTAGTGGACAGAACATGTACGTTATTGAATGAACATATAGAAAAGCAATGGGGAAAACAGACACTGGAGGATAATATAAAGTGTCTGAGTCCCTGGTGAGTACCAGTCATATGCTAAAATGACTACAAAAACTGCTTACACCTGCTGATGCCCTGTAATTTCAGGCTAGTGGATATTCTGGATTGGGGCAATGTCCATGGTCAAAATGAAGCAAGTATTATAAAGGCAGATGCAGAACTCACATGAATAATGCAGGGCAAACCTTTCCTTTGCTTTCTGTATTGGCCTATTTATGAAATTAATATAATATATTCTGTAAAAACAGAAACTGTCCCACTTGGTAACTTTCAGGTAGCTGGCTGAGTTTCATTCATTTTGTTTATTTGCATTTTGATTATTCTTTATATATCGTAATGCAACCTCCCAGTGGGATTTTAGATAGTGAGTCAGTGTTCTACAATGACAGAGTAGTGATGAGTGTGTCACAGCACTATGGGAGTCTATTGTAGCACTTTAAATGTGGTGAGAAGCAATTTGTAAACAGTAAAATAACATGGTGTTTGGAATCCATTCCTGTTCTGTGTAAGAAAAGATGGATGTATTAAAACTGTATTTTAAAAAGTTCCTCAGCAAATGTTTTAGATTAGTTGTGTATCTCGCACGAAAACCTTTTCCAATTACGGTTAAAGCTTCCTGAGTGGTTTTCTTACATAACAACAAACAACTGCTTCTTATATCCCCACAATGTAGTTACTTTTAGGAAATTCAGTATCTTGCAATTCTGGTGATCAGATTAGTGTAGTTTTATTATGTGCAATCTATTACTTGAAAATACTCCTATGGTGAATTGCATTCAAAGAAAACGGATATTAATGTTTGCGCATTCATTACTTGTTTTACCAGCTGTGACATTGAAACCAAAGGTTGGCAAAGCAGATGTCAATAACACTCAGCTTGTGTTGCTGTGTCATTTATGTATACAGTATACACATTTTACTGTTTTTAGTCTAGTCTTTCTAGTTTCATATTATCACATTATCCATTCAGTCTGTCTCCAACAAATTAAAGCTGTGTTTCGTGCACATAACTGTGGAGCATTCATAAGATATCCAATGATATCAATTGAATACAAGTCAAGTGTCCTATTTTGTTTTTGTATTATTTATATATTTTGTTTATAGATGCTATATAAGTATATTCTGGACATTTAAAAAAAAAAAATAGTGGCTTTACTAATGTGACGAATTCTGCGTTTTCCCAACAGATGAGTTCTGGGATTAATAAATAGGAGACCCTAAGTAGGCAGCAGGAGGATTGAAAGGCTTTTATCATCAAACTGTACTGAATTGATGGAAGAACTGAGACCACAGTGAGCAGGGACTGTAAATGACGTGGCGGTCAGTGGTGAGTTGGACACAGTTTTGAAGATCAGCTGAACAGGAAGCAGATGGAGCGAAGGCTGGAGTGAAAGGTGTCTCTGGTATATCGCAAACATGGCCAGATAGATCTAGGAGGCAGAGAAATCAGGAATAACCAGAAGCTTGAGTGAAGTAATCAACACTAGAATTTTCTATCAATAGAAGCAGTGAAGCGGCCAAGAGTGCTGTGTGAAGATTAAGATTATCCATTGCATTGTAAATAATTTGTTGCAAGTAAGCGTGGTAAAATTGCATTTATAGTGTGTCTTTAAAGAAGCAATTTAGTAGGATGTTGAATCTTATTCCTTGGTCACTAAATACTGACACTATGGGTAGGTAGGTCGACCTTTGGCTACTTACCAAATCAGTATCTGACGACATGTAAAACCCATTGGTATTTGATGACTAGGGAAGAAGATTCAACTATTAATGGTTACATAATTTACCTTTATGTATAAATAACATATTTTATGGAGCCTGAGCAAACCAATGGGCTTTTAAATAGCTTGCATAGTGTTCCACTGTCACAGAGGGAATGGGGCACCACAATTCATGGCTTTGAAGTTTTAAATGAATTTATGTATGCGGAATAAATATTATTATGTATGTGACGTAAGTACAGATGTTACATAAGTTACATGGACATGGACCCTGACTTTCAGATTAAAAGTTGAAGGTTTCTTTGATAAACCACCCCACCCTTATGTGTAGTCTCCGGTCCACCCATGTGCTGACATTTGCACTTTGATTTTTTTTTTCTCTATATTCAAGCCTTAAAAATGGAATGACAAAAGTTTTATTTGCAGATCAAAATCAAGATTAATGATAGATTGAAGACTGGAAAGATGGATAACAGTAAGGTAACTGTGAAAGATCATGGCTAGAAGGCAATGAGTAAGGAGAGATATGCAGTAGAGAGGAGACGAATAGAAGAAGGGAGATCAGCTAGCAAGAAAAGATTGACTGACAGGAGGAAGAAGACATGAATGGAGGGGTGCAGGCAAGACAGGAATGAGCGCAGAGTGAAAGATGATAATGTTGCCTGAAAAAAACAAACATACCGAAAGTGATGGATTAACACACAAAAATAAATTCATGCCGGGTTGTAGAGGGGGGAGAGCGATGGATATGGAGAGGTAGGCACAAACAAAATGAAATTGCAGAGTAGCTGTTTCTGAAAGTAGGGGATACGAGAACAGTATGAGCTGCTGCGAGGGGGAAACATAATGAGACAGGCAGTAAATAATGGATAAGGAGGTAAAGAGGGTGGTGAAATTCTCTATTTAATAAAAGAATCCTAAAGACACCTGATGATTATGTTTGCTGATGACAGTGAATATTACACTGGAAAAAGTCTCTTAATGCTGCCTGTTCGTATATGTCTCCATTTTTCCTCTTTTTTAAAATGTCAGAAGTTCTCACATTTCATTTACAGCGCATGCAGCACAGACAAGCTGCATGTTTGCTGGCTAATCTAAATATCTTGTGTTTGTGTGATTGCGATTGAGACAGCTTTTGGGTTGCTCTTTCTGTTCTTTGTGGGAGTTCAGGATCAATAATCCATCTTCCTATTCACTGATCTAAAACCCTAGCTGTGTGCACATACACACACACACACACAAAAACACATAAAACCTTTACAATAGGCAAAGACCACATATAGACAGGCAAGTCAAGTGCTCAATAACACATGAGTAAAGATCAGTACTGTGTTCAATTTCAAATGCTTCACTGAATTCCTCACACACTCCCCCTCCTTACTCATTTCCTCCATTCTTTGATTCACCTCAGTTCTTAAAATCAGCAGGTAGGGAAAACCAGCACTGCGACCACCCAGACCTACCAAAGCATAACTGTGGGGAGTACAATCTTTGAAAGCCAGCTGAACACACTAGTACATCATTGTGATAAGACTTGAAGAGGTGGATTGTTGAGAGCGAGGAAGCTCACAGGGACTGTTTCAACACCAATGTGTGGACAGAGCTCTGTGATCAGCGCCATGACAGACTGCATCACGGACTATATAAACTTCTGCTTTGAGAACACTGTCCCCTCCATTATGGTACGGTGCTTCTCAAACAACAAACTGTGGATTAATTCTGATATTAAAGCTCAGTACCCCCCCCACTCAACACCCTCAGCTGCTACCCTTCTCCCTGACAACTGGACCCTGCCCCACACCTGCAGCATTTCACACCTCTGGCTCGACCCCCATCCCACCACTTCTCATCCACCCCTCCACCACTCAGCCCCCCCGCCCCACCCTGTCCTTTACAGCAGCCCAGGTGAGACGAGCTGAGGAAGTTAAAGGCAAAGAAGGCAGCTGGATCGGACGGCTCAGCTCCAGGCTCCTGAAATCCTGTGCGAATGACCTGTGTGGAGTGATGAAGCGTGTCTTCAAACTGAGCGTTAAGCTGAGGTTGGTACCACAGCTGTGAAGACCTCCTGCATAGTACTGGTGCCCAAAACAACGCACTTGAATGTCCCGAGCAGCTTCAGACTAGTGGCTCTAACATTAGATCTGATGAAAACATCGGAGAAACTGGTTCTGGGACATCTCCGCTCTGTGGTCGGCTCTTTCATGGACCCACTGCAGTGCGCCTACCAGCCTAACATCGGTGTGGAGGACGCTGACATATTCCTGCTACATAATGCTTTCTCTCACCTTGAGAAGTCCGGCAGCACTGGGAAAATCATGTTTTTATTATTTCTCCAGTGCCTTCAACACCATTCAGCCGGTCCTTCTGAGAGACAAGCTGGAGGGAACAGGAGTGGAACATCAGCTGGCATTGTGGATCCTGGACTCCTTCACGAACCGGCCGCAGTTTGTGAGAGCCCGAGACTGTGTGTCTGACATGGTCACCTGCAGCACGGGTGCCCCCAGAGGGACTGTCCTGGCCCCCTTCCTCTTCACCCTCTACACTGCTGAGTTCAGACACAAAACTGCCAGCTGTGTTCTGTATAGTTCTCGGCTGACTCTGTGATCGTTTGCCTGATCACGGATGACGACGATGCAGAGTACAGAGACCTGACACAGAGCTTTGTGGACTGGTATACCCAGGGAAAACCAAGGAGATGGTGGTAGACAGACACCGGCCTGCCCTCTCCTCACCAGTTAACATTGAGGGAACGAACATTGAGATGGTGGACTCATATAAGTAAATGGGTGTTCACCAGGACAATAAACTGGAGTGGAGTCATAACTCAGACGCACTGTACAGGAAGGGTCAGAGCAGGCTCTACCTCCTGAGGTCCCTCTACGACTCTGTGGTGGCATCAGCCATCTTCTACGGTGTGGTCTGCTGGAGCAGTAGCATCACTGTCCTGGGCTGTCCTTTGGACTCTGTGGGGGAGATTGGGGACAGAAGGGTGCTAGCAATGCTGGCATCCATACTGGACAATCAGTCCCATTCCTTGCAGGACACCCTGTCTGCAATGGAGAGCAGCCTCAGTGACAAACTCATCCATCCTCAGTGTGTGAGACAGAGATTTTGTAGATTGTTCCTCCCTGCTACAGTCAGACTGTACAATCAGCACTGTTAACCAGGCTGGTTAATCCACACTTTCCATGAATATTGTAAAAAATTGACTTGACTGGAGATTTTACATTTATTGTTTATTGTTTATTTTTTATCTCTTTATATTTTTATCTTTCTTATTTTATTTCTCATTAGCTGTGGGTGCACTTTATTCTAATCTGTACTGACCTGCTGTTGCAACAATGCAAAATTCCCCACTGTGGGACAAAAAAGGCATTATCTTATCTAATTATGTGACCTAAAGTCCTATTTGGAAACACTGATATTTGTGACCCTTACTGCATGCCACCAATGAGGTAATCAAATTGTTCTCGCTTCACGTTTGGGAATTTATTATGTCATCAATCTTTGAAGTCGACATTACTGAAAGAGGCAAGCGTGGACACACACACACAGACACTTGCACAAGGCCGACTTTGTGATTGCAGGCCTAAACAGAAACACAGATTTAGACACACACATACACAAAACTGTAGCATGCTTACACACAGTGTCTTAGACAAACTGTTCGCTCATTCTTTTCCTTTTGATTATGTCTGCATCCATGATACTGTCAACTGTTAATCATATCAGGCAAACAAGAACAGACAAAAAGCAGACACAGCCTGACTGACTCACGTGCTGTCAGTCTTTCAGTGTAGTGTGGGTTTGTATGTGTGTGTGTGTGTATGCATGTGTGTCAGTTCTGTTGCCTGACAAAATGACTTTGGATGCTTTCTTACAAAAAAGTAAAAGCAAAAGTAAACTGAAAGAAGCGCCTGTTTGCTGTGCAGCCGACATATAGTACATATCCAGACGAATTGAATATGTGTGTGTTCCGAGACAAAGTCAGTGTGTCCTCAAATTGTATTAAAGACACATATCAACATGTGTTGGAAAGCTGCTCACCGCAGTCAGGTTGATTCTATTTTATGAATGTACTATCCTCTAATGTACTTTATTTTTGCTTAAATTTCATACCTAAAGAGAAATAATTCTGATCAGGGAACAGCTATGAAACATGACTGAAAGTGAAGTTTTCATTGCATCAGCCAGTCTGCAAAAGAAGCCTTACAATGTACAGTAATCACATACAACCCAGAAATACAGGCTTCAATTGAATTTTGGTGAAATGTCAATGTAACATAAATAAATATAACAAACTAAAAACCGCTTACAGTCCTGAGATTGATTGAACCCTAAAATTACATGTTTTGATTTTTTTATTTCATGAAAAATTTTCCATTGTGGCCTTTAGATGTAGTTGATGTAATTCTAAATCTGTGTTGTGAGGGTCTGAATGTGCAACATGGGTACCACCCTGTCTCTGCTCACCACGCTGCCCCTCGGCTGCAGCCAGAGCTTTCCTGCTGTGTCATCTTCTGACTTTTACTTCTACTACTATACTAGGACAGCGTCTAGTATATGCCTCACAGTGGCAAGTTCTGTTATATTTCAGCTATACATGTTTGAGTCAGGCATGGATTCTATGGAAAAAAAAGGGAAACGCTATTTGTACATGGCTGCCTATACAAGACATGTAATGCATCAGAATGGTAAGTTTAATTTCTACAGTGCAAGTCCTCAGGATTAGTTCTCTATGTTTTGTAGACACTACCTTTGGTGGATTGCAGAATGAAAGCAAAAATCTTCAGCGATGACTTCTTATTTTGGTCATGATGTACTGTATATTGTACTGTATAGCAGACAGTAATTTTGAAAGAAACAGAGAGTTACGAACTCTGTCCCAAAATTACTTGTCATAAACATTACTTCAGTGCATAAGAAAGGTCACACACATCCAGGTGCACACACACACCAACTGTGTGCTGTGCTTATACAGAGCATATACACACATGCACCAACAAGCAAACAAATGTACCATTCAGTCCAAGTGCCCTCCAACCTCTTCCTCTTTCGTCTTTACCTAGTTTTTCCAAGGAGTCGCCACAGTGAATCATCGTCCTCCATCTTTCCATGTCCTCTGCATCTTCTATTCTCACTCTAACTATCTGCATATCCTCTCTCACCCCATCCATGAATCTCCTCTTTGGTCTTCTTCTTTACCTCCAGTGCCGTCCAACATAGCAAAGTTCTTTTTTCAGAAAACACATGCAAACATTCCCACACGTACAAACATACACTGTGTACACTGGAATACAGAGGTGGAGACATAATAGTAACCAGCAAAAGAAAAGTTTTATTGGCCATATTGAAGCTGTTCAGAGCCACCTCAACTCACACACCATGTTTTGGTGGCTTTTTTGTTTAAACTGTTTTTTTTGTTTGTTTGCACAAGAAAAAAAATCAATTCATCTTACAACTGAAAGTCTGGACCAAAGTCCAAACTAAGATTTGATTTAGATTGTATACATTGCGGTCAATGTATACAATCTAAGGGTTTTTTTCATATTGCAATTTAGGGAGCACACCATGCGTATGACATGCATGTCCATGATATAATTATGATGATGCTGCATGTAAGACATGAATACACCGTGGCATCATGAACTATGTAGACTGCAGCTCCCTATACTTGACGTTATCAGGTACCAGGTCTGGGGGATCCAATAATGCAGAGACACACAGGGAGCTTTCTGAATCGGTAGTCGGTTTAATAATAAAGGTCAAACCAGGAATTCAAATTATCCAGAGGTACAGATAAGGATAAGGCAAACTCGGTAATCGGAACACGGAATACAGATCGGACACAAGGAGACTTACACGAAATATACGCTGGAATGTTTGCTAGGAAGACAAGACAATCTGGCCCAGGAGGAAGGGAACACGGGGGTTAAATACACGAGGGAGAGGTAGACATTTGGACACAGATGGAACACATTAGGGAGAGGGCGTAATCAAAAACACCTGAGGGACAACACTTGACAGGACATGGGGAGTAAGACACAAACAGAACTTAAAAGTAAAACAGGAAACACCAAATGACCCTAACAGACAGACATTTGACAATAGCAGACCCTGACAGACGTTGGTTATAGATATGGCATTGCTCATCTCTTTTGTTGTTTAATGCATTCTCAACCACCTATTATTGCTCCCAATGTCTTAACTATCCATGGTTCAGTTTGATCCAAGACCTAGTGGATCACCTAGTCTGGACCAAATATTGGTCCATTGATCTGTATCCTTCACTGCGGTTTAGGTTAATGTTCGGCACTGCTTTTAGGTGTAGTTGTGCTACAACATAATTTGGACCATGCCTGCTTAGTTTGCATTAATCGTGCCTGCTGTGCCTATCATTATCCGACTGAAGAGGACCTTTTCACGACAACTCCAACCTGAAATCCCATGACCTTCCCCCTTTCAAAACCTATCATAGCTTGACTAAATAAATCAACATTTATTCATGGAAATTCTGTTGGGTTGCCTTCAGGTGAATGCTTTTAACCAGATTGCTTTCGTACTTTTTACAATGCTGTATGTGTAATGGGCTGTTTTACAGGGCCTCACATGCACTAACAAATATGATATGTACATATTCATCATTTGCAACTTTTTCTGGGAGTATTAAAAACAACTTTTTAATACAATGGCCTGTCTCAAACTGTAAGAAGCATTATATTGTTTTAGCGTGTAAAAGGGGGCAAACTCCATTGCTGTACTGTACACTGCTTCAGTGATGCATCAAATTGTCACATGGATTCTGTGCTTTTCTGTGATCATTCACAGAGTTTCTCCTAACATCTTGCTGATAAATGTAGTGAAGTACAATATCTCTCCCTGGTATATACAGGAAAGAAGAAGAGGGTAGCATAAGAGTCAGATTTGTACCCTATAAGAACCTTAAAAATAGCGAATACAGCACATGAGTAAATGTAGAGTTGTTTTCCACCTCTGTTATTGGTATTCTTCAACATCACCCCTGCACATTTGCTGCAAGAAATCATAAAGCTCCTCAACTGTAGGCTCAATGATGATGGGAGATGTGGATGTGTCTGTGCCCAGAGGCCAATCATCTAATAATCCATCCATGAATAAAAGAAAAGGAAGGAGGAGGGAACGTGGATATAACATAAAATAAATATATTAAAGAATTACAACATTTTTCATTTTGTCTGT
>KV751325.1:4376210-4390760 GCA_001698575.1 Mola mola
TAATCCTCAATATTTTGCCTCTGCATTTTGATGTTTTCATACATTCACTCACATAATTTCTGCAGTTCCTTTTTATATTGCACAACCCACACTTTCTGGAGATGTATTATGTGTCTCGAAAGAATAACATATTTACAAAGACAATGTTTCAGAATATAATTAAATCTTGATAAAGTCAGTTCTTAAGCCTTATAGCTTGATTCACGTCTTTGGTTAATGGCTCTAAGTAGAAGGCCTCTCCGTAAACTACATTAATAATGTTCCATTAAGGGAGAATATAGGACATTTAGTTAAGAAACCTAAGGAGAGCTGACATTGTTCAGTAATCACTGATGTATATGACTGGTCATAGACACCATGCATTATTCAACAGACTGTGCTTTGCTGCCTTTCCATTACATTCTCCTCAGACGGCATTCAAACTAATGCGCTATACACTTTATCATGCACTATTCATAAGCCTAAAAATTATTGATGTTTCATTGTGACACAAAAGCTTTGCTTCTTCAGTATGAGACAGCTACCATTTACGATAATCTGGGTTGATTTGCCACAAAATGAGCATTTGGAAAGAAGGAATGATGGAGAAATGGAGGAAGAAGAGGAATGTCATGAAATGAAGGTGAAGACAAACTAAAATGGGACATTGTTACTTATAGTGGGGTAAGGGAGACAAACCATATAAAGCACATGGAATGTCATGTAGCCTCACATTTGCAGGCTAAGGCGTGGTGGCAGCTGGGCTCAGGTGAATGGCCCCACCAACAACCCGGCAAGAGGACACCAAGCAAATCACAACCATTCATTATATTTAAAGATGGACAACATAAGAATGGCCCTGAAGGTGGGCTGCAGTACAGAATACAAAACCCCTGCTCCTCATTTTTTTTTTCAGGTAGGACATTGTTCAAACTGAAATGTTCACCTAAAATAGATACTTCCAAAAGATGATTTTTGTCACTTTAAGAAGTTTTTGTTATAATTGAAAGCTGAACTCTGCTCATGATTGAGTGGGTATGTGTATAAGTAGTAACATACACACGAACACACGTAAAAAATAGTCAAGTCAAGAGCCAACTTTATTACCAATTGTTCCTTATGTACAGTGTATACATAGGATGAAAATTGTGTTTCTCTCATACCCACGGTGTGTAAATATTAAGTTTAAGGGAAGAAAAATAAAGGATTAAATATAATTCAATATGAAGACAAATAATGTCAAGGATGAAGTTAGTTTAAATGTATGTGCAGCATAAAAATAACAGGGAAAAAACTATGCACACCATGTATATACAATTTAGCGCAAATATAGTGGGTGCACAGTGAAAACGGATACCATAGATGTAACAAGGTTGTAGCAATACAGTCTTTTGAGTAAAGTGGCTGGTGCTGGTTATAGGTGTGTGTGTGTGTGTGTGTGTGTGTGTGTGTGTGTGAATGCGTGTAACAATCCAATCTTATTGGAAGCAGAGGGCAGAGGGGGTAGTGGGAGAGAATTCAGCCTCCTGACAGCCTGGTGGATGAAGCCGAAGACGGTAGGAGGCTGAAGAGGCTGGGTGGAGTTTCCAGAATGCTGATTGCATTGGGGGCTAGGTGGTTGTTGTTGATGTCCGGGAGGAAAGACAGTGGGGCACTAATGTTATTTCCTGCGGCTATCAGTTTGGGCTGCAGGGTCTTGTGGTTGGAGGTTGTAAAGCTTCCAAACCACACAGTGATGCTGCTGGTCAGGCTGTTTTCAATAGTGTCTCAGTAAAAGTAGTGCATGATGGGCACTGGGGTCTTACTTTTGCCAGTTTGCAAGACACTGTTATCCTTTCTTGGCCAGTGATACAGACTTCTTTGTCCAGAAGAAGTCATCTGTAAATGTGCACACAGGGGCTTGGTACTGGTCACCCTTTCCACAGCAGCATTGTTGATAGTCAGCAGAGGGCACTTGGTGTGTGGTCTCTGAAGTCACCAACAATCTCCTTTTTTTTCCCCCTACCTTTAAGGAGAAATTGCTGTCACTATACCACTTCGGTTCACTTTGTTTCTATAATTTGTTGACACCAACCACAATCGTGCCATCCAAAAACTTAATGAAAAGGTTTGTGCTGTAATTTGGTGTACAGTCATGAGCCAGCAGCTGAAGAGTAGGCAACTAAGCACACCTACTTGAGGGGCCTATACATTCAGTGGGATTATATTTGATGTGTTTTTGCCATTCCCTACTGATTGTTGTCTCCCAGTGAAGAAATTCAGCAACCAATTGCAGAGAGGGATTTATCTGCTGGGGGATGATGGTGCTGAATGCTGAACTGAAGTGTTTTAGCAGTCTTTTTGTGTCCAAGCGGTTGAAGACTGAGAGAAGACCTATAACGCCAATTTCCAAATTCAATGGGGTCCAAGGATGGAGGCATGAAGGGTTTGAAGTACTGTATGTAAGCCTTCTAAAGCTTTTAAAAGGCATGATAAAGTTTGTTGAGTGCCTCATTTCTATCGTTGTTGGGACTAGGAGGAATGTAAAAAGCCCTTCGCACTTACTGTACCCCTCTTCTGCTTCCTCTCACATTGCCTTTTCTTTTGAAGGGGTACTATTGACTGGGGGCAGGAGGTGAACGCAGGTGGAATGTGTGTGATTATTGTATTTTTCAGCCTTTCATTGGGTTTACAACATAAGTAAGCCTGCCGCTTTTCTCTTTTGACCTGAATATCAACACCCTTGCAACAGCGCTGCTCAAGAAGTTTCCTAGGTTCATCTATATGGAAACTCCAGCCATGCTCACACTAAAGGCTGACTCTGCTGTGTTACACATCATGCCAGTCACGCCAGTCACGCCTCTTTTGACTCCGCAACTGTAACACTGAAGTGCCTTATTGCCATCTTATTTCTGTTTAAACTATCAAGAGCGGAGAATTGGCGAACCTTTAATGTAGACATATGGTGATTTCTTTCATTGAGTTATTGACTGTGACTGTGCATGCCAACATTTCAATGTCATGGCTCCATTGCCTGGTCCCAACTGCTCAAACATCAACAGTGCAAAAAGGCACCAGATATTTTGGCTTAATTCTTTAACAACAGGAGAAAGTGACTATGCATTGTCACAACATCAATGCGTAAATGCATAATGTGTAAAAACAAATAGGTGAATAGCTTATGACAGTCAGACAACTATAGAGACAAAGCACACTGTTGACACTGCATTAGCATGAAACGTATACTGCTGCCAACACTTTGCTAACAAGCTTATATACATGCTCAGTCCTTCAGAGTTGAACATTAATAAACTGGTCATGGTCTCTTGATTCAATATTTACAGCCAGGGAAGATCAGCATCTGATGTTCTCTCCCTGAAGCAGAGCAACCAGGTGGCACCAAGTGGAAGGTGTGTTCACTTGTAAGTTTCTGGTGTTAGATTCACTTTGGTGACAGAGAGCAATTAATGATAGTTATATAAGCTTCTAAACTTTGATGGGTGTGACACAACTAATTCAAATGATATGTTTCTGCTGATTAGTGAAAATGCATCCCTCTAAGTGTGTGTTTATAGGTGTACCACTTTCTGTGCAGTTTGTGAGTGAAGTCCTGTGACGACTTGTTTTGACAACAAACAGATGGGAGGTTACTTGCTGACAACTGGCAAGATGCGTGTAAAAACCACACTGTTGTGCACTGTCAGTGAGTGTCCATTTTGTGAATATCAAACAATGATGACCCTTCACTGACATAAAGGATGATTCAACACAAATTCTCATACTTAAAATAATCACAACCCGGAGATAAATTAAAATGAGCGTATTTTTAATACAATCAAAGACACCCACAAAGCAGGAGGAGCTCTTCCCACTGTGTTACACTTAAACAATGTCAAGCATGCGTTTTTATTTCTCCCAGAACGACATAAACAGTACATCTTTATTTATTCACAGTAGTGGTCTTGGTGTTTCTTCTGAGAGCAACTGGACTTCTTATAGTTCCTTGAAAATGCCTCTCATCCAAGAAGCTTTTCAGTTCTAAATTTCGGGTAGGGAGTCCCCAGTATTTAACATTGTGGAGGATCGTTCTTACTCAGGGTAGCTGGCAAAGGGTACAAAGCCCCGCCCCCAATTGTTGTAGGCAGTTGATGACCTTTTTCTTGTATTTAATGTTGTGGTCACGCTTCAGTGTTTCGTAGGTGTTGTCATCGCTGAGCAAGGTGTTGATCTTGGAGTGATAATCTGATAGGTTGAGTACCACTGTACATCTCCCCTTGTCCGCCGGAAGAATAGTGATGCTGTTGTCTTTGTTAAGTGCGGTTATGGCTTTCCTGTCTTCAATTGTAATATTAGATGGAGGTATTTTTGCACTTGCAAGCGCTGCTGGTACCTTCATCCTGATTTGTTCAACTTCCGCTAATACAAGGTTGTTGGACCTTATGGCTGATTCTGTGGCTGTGATGAGGTCCACTACAGGCAACTGTTGTGGAGAGATGGCGAAGTTGAGTCCTTTGGCTAGGACGTTCTTTTCTGGCTGGGCGAGGTCTCTGCTAGATAAGTTTTTGACCTACTTATCTTGACTGTGTGTTGTGACTGCTTGTGGTCGGATGGTTCAAAAGCCCACGGGTTTTATAGGCTTTGGCCTGGAGTGCAAGGAATTTTCTGGTCTGTCGTTCCTTACCCTTGGCGTGTTGAGTTTCCAGTGCTTTTGTGATGAAGTCGTCAATTCCTGTAGAGACTGGTCCCTCCTTTCGGTAAGTGCTTCTACTGTGAAGTTGAATGTGCCTGATCCTTTCGTTTAGTAGTTGGTTCTCTGCTCTCTGAAGTGTCTGTCCAGCTCTGTGGCCCTTGATGTTAGACTTTAGGTGTAGGCTAGCAGGGACGAGCCTCTGTTTTCTGCATCTCAGATTGAATCGCAGGTGGTTCCTGTAATCCGCAAGTTTTCTTGAAATCCTCTCATGCTCCTGCACCAGTTGTAGGGTGTCTTTGTAGGGTGGACTCAAGAAACTACAAGAAGTCCAGTTGCCTTCAGAAGAAACACCAAGACTACCATGCCCTGGATGACTGAGAATCTTCACAGACATATTCACAGTAGTCTGCCTCTTTTGTACTCAAGCACATTTGATTAAATTTTGCAAATTGCTGACAATATTTAGATAGGTCAACAGCACCATCTGACAGCTGATACTTACGTACGTTCTTATCATTTGTTTTCCAGTCACATCTTTAAATTGTTATCAACACAATGGTGATAATGTACTGTACCTCTTGATGAATGAATAATAGTTCATCTAAATTGCATATTGCTCCAGTGACGCCTTATCACTTCTGATTTATGAGCTGAGTCACACTCTAAGCTGTTAAAGTGTTGCTGTGTGCAGGATGCTAAATGACCTACAAATGCATCACCGTTTAATTCACATTACCATGACTGAATTAGTTTCACCCAAAGACCCAAAGAGTAGCTATTTAATTAAAAGGTAGTTTAGTTTATTGTCCCATTGAAATGCTGTTTGTCTAATGAAACTACTATCAGACAACCACAAACAAACAAAAGAAGAACAGTACCTACATAGTGCTTCACTATACCAGCAATAAAGACATTCACAATAAAAAGCAAACTACATTTCTTAACATAAAAATAAGCGTCTGTCTCCTAATAATATGAGGAAACACCACTAATAGAAAATACTGCAAAGTACAAACATATTTCAGTATCCATAAATTTCAGTCCCCATAATATGTACATGTAAATGCTACCACATGACGAATAAGGACAAGTTGATTAAACAGCAATAAAGTTTTATATCTAACCCTTTGTTATGGTCAACAACACCAGGAAAACGTCAAAACCAACAATATGCCATTTCCCTCACAGTACTTTATGACATCTCTGTCCTATTTGTGGCTCTCCTCCCAAAGCTTGCTCATTTACTTAAGTAATCTTTAATTTTTAAGAAATTAAACAGAGAAATTACTATAGTTTCTAGCAAAGCTTTGTCCAGCAATACTACATTCAAATTTTAGTTTGAGACAAAGGAATCTCACAGAGGCACAGCAGTGTGTGTATGAAGAACTCGGATAATCTACAGTGCCGTCGTAATGAAGGAGCATGTCACCCAAGACAATACTGTGGCTTAGTAATGTGTTTTTAATAGTTTCTGGACAACAATTGAGCGCTGAGGAAAACATTGTCTTTTACTAATGAGGCACTGTCACACAAATCCTGGCTTCCACTTTGTCCAATAACAAACATTGGTGGAGTGGAGGAAAACACAACAAGTGATATAATCCACCAGTGATAAAATAGTTATTCCAATACATATTAGGCAAAACCATGTATGGGTATGAGTACTTGAATTGAATTTTTCCAACATATACAGTATTTTTGTATAATTAGAAATGTTCATAGATTTTCTTATTAAATAGATTTGTATTAGATGAAATTTGGCATCTTCAGTTAAACATCCCACAGCTTAAGATCGGGAAATCAACAGACTAAGGTTAAGAAGTTTTTTTTCATCAAATGAACAAACTGAATGTGTAGGGCAAATAATGTAACATTAAATTTGAGCTTCATTGAACAACTATCTTTGTTGATTAACAATTTGTACATCAAGGAGAAAACAGCAAAACAATCGCACTACCTCACTACATAGTAGTGCTAACTCATTCAAGGTCTAATTCCACCTGAGATCAACCAATTCATCACAAACATTGTGACTGGAAATGCTCAAACAACAAGAAGAGTGGAGTAGATAGAACTACACAAGGACAGTCAAGTAAGTTTTATTTATGTGGCATCAAATCACAGCTAATCACAAATCACAACATCTCATGATGTCCCTTAACCAATATTTTAGATTAAATTGTGTTCTCTCTCTCCGCCATCACTCAGCTGTCATTTCAATACTGAATATTTAGTAACACACCTCCACTCCCTCCCCACCTCAACCCTCTGATCAGACATGTCCCATTAATGAAATCATCCTGAGCTCATCCTCGTCTTTATTTTGTCTGTCTTTTTGCAGAATGTGTTTACCTTTGTGCTGCTAATCAGCAAGCATACAGTACTCACACGGTTTATTGAGAACCGATGCCCACAAACAATAGAGCTTGAGAATATTAAAAAAAAAATGCAGACAGACATGTACATTTTTAAACTATTAACACATTTTAACACCAATAAATGAAGTAAAAAATAATATAATATAATATAAAAAACAGCTCCACCTGTCTAAATGTGCTCATAATTCTATATAAACAAAATAAATCCATTACTGCTTAATGCTAAATTCGTCTACCGTATTCCTTAAATGGAAAAAAGAATATGTCCTGCTAATGAATAGATTAACTAAATTAGTCTCTGTTTAAACTCAACAGGAGATCATAATGCAGGAGCCATTAACAGTAATAACCCACTACAGACTGCTAATTAGAGCACTGGCAATGGGTGATTATTCCTCAGAATTATTGTTTGTCTCGCAATCATCTCATTCACACAGATTTTAGTTGAAAATGTAATCAAGATGCACTGTCAGTAGCTAGGGTTAAGGAGAAAAGAGATAAATCTTTCTTTTTCATTGAGTTCAGATGTGAAAAAAATGGTAATCCATGCAGTCAGCCAAATCCAAAGATGAACAAAATATTTGAATGTATTCAGTTCTTACTTTGAATTGCTTTCTTCCATGAAACCAGCAAATGATTAAACAGAGCCTGTTTCTTAACAACCACATTTACTGTAGGAGGTTGAGTTGAAATACTAAACTTCTCAGTGTCTCCTCATTGTCCTTGTTAAAAGTGAACAAACCTCTCTAAATGTAATAAGGTGGACAACTGTTTCTGGGTTTAAGTGGAGAGTAAGACTTTGAGTTAATTTGAACTTCAGATGAGAGAAAGAAACTGCTAATTTAACCATCCACCACACTGCCCCTTGTTAAAGACTTAGGGAGCAAGACGTTTTAAGGACTACTGCTCTGCAATCAAATTGTCCCAGTGGTGTATGCAAAGAACGATGTGGAAATGGGAGGATGTTTATGTGTATCGATCTTAACAAGGGAATCTAGACATATTACCTGCCCATCGGGAAACTTTGCACACGATCTCAGATTTCCTTTTGTAAAATTGGCCCTAGTCCGTCTCCCAGAGGCTGTTTCCCATCTGTCCACCAGCTGCTGGGCCTAGGCCTTTTAGCGCCAGCTAATAGTAACAAAAAGTAAAGCCCTCTTTTATTGAGGAAAAACCCTTAAGTCACTGAGAATTGAAGCATCAGAAGGAAAACTAGAAAATATTTTCTCCACAATATATTGCAGTTTAACCAAACCAGTGGGGTCTGCCCCCCACAAACTTAGCAGCTGCTGCGCCCCTCTGACAACATGTTAAAGGCTCATTTATGCTCATGTTAAATACATGTATAGACACAGGCAGAGCTTTCTGTCCGTATGTTCATTTTGTCCGTACTACTGCATGTTTTTTAGAAAGCGAAGACTGTGCGCGTTGGTAAGAAACTATAAACATTTACCAAGATTAATAAATGCTTCAGAACAGCTGAGAGGGCTCTGGATGAAAATTGAACGTCAGCGGTCATGTTTGTTGTTGTTATCTAATCTTTCACTCCTGAGGTGTTGTTGGTATAAACTTTAGACTCTGAACTATCCCCTGGTAGATGTACTGCTTAACGTTTATGCCAATGTAAAGGGGACAAGGAAGTATGTGGGCAGTAATGACAATATCACTTGAGACGTATGTATCCATTTACGTACATAAAGGGAGCATGAATAAGCTTTAAGCTTGCCATTTCAGATTGATTTTTGGGTGGGTGTATTTTTGAATTTATTTAATTAGGATAGTGTACATTAATCAACATATGAGCTGTAGGAATAAATGTAAATGCGCCAGAATTCACACAGCTGCTAAGTTACATCTGTAGTCCTAAGGCAGGTATTATAAAAACAGATAACTTTCAGACAGATAGATATACAGGTTAGTCACAGGCAGTTAGATAGTTAACAGAGCTCATTAAACATGGACAGAATACATTAAAATAACAAAATTACAGTTAGCTGGTAAAATGCATAAGTTGCCTATGTTCTAGTGACTCTTTCAGCCTTATTTGTAAATACTAGATCATTTGTCATATTAGCTATTCTTGTTGGAACTATTATGAGTGAAATTGTAATTATTTGTAATTTTTATTTTTTATTTTTCTTTAAATTAGCCTTATTATCCCAGTTGATGTTGAGGACAGCCATAATGATATCTTGCTAGAGTAACAATATTTAGATGTAACTTAGCTATAAATCAGAAATAGCTTTAAACGGGTTATGCAATGTATATTTAGGAGAAGGGGGTCAGTGCAAACATATTATAGTGAATAACACTTCAGGAGATAAAATTCAGATCCATTTAATTCAGATTCAATATCAATTTGCACTGGCCACGTAGGACACACTCGGATGAACTGGCCCATTCTATTCCTCTCTCTCTTCTGAACACATAATATTCCACCAAGGGGCACCAAGTGATCTTAAAGTATGCAACTTGCTAAGAAACATTAAATCCAAAAATGTAGACCAAATCATCAAAATCACGAATTAGCTCTGTATGTTGTGCACCAATGTTTATTTGTAATCTGTTTAAAGTCACTATGTAAGAGAGGATGCTTTTTTTTTCCAATACTGCAAGGAGCTGCAGGTAAATGGACTAAAGTACCTGAAAGGGTAATGAATACATTTTAACTTATTTAACTCCTTTCAATACATCAAAGAGAGTTGAAAGCAGCACTTATAATTGCAATGAAGAATACACTTGTAGGCGTTGCTGGCACATTTTTCATAACAATATCTGAAAGGTTTCTAAGCATAAGAAAGGCATTCATGCATCATAAATGCATCCATATTGTATGTACAGCAAAAGGAGTGAAAGAGACATCCTGACGCAAATGTAGCAATGAAGATGTCTATTATTTTCCCAGACATCACTTTGCATTCTTCACTGGACCGCAACTCCCACAGAATTGCATCCTCATCCATTCGAGCATTAATGGCATCTGCATGTTTTCATAGCTCTAGATCCAAAATATTGTATGATGTGCAGGCCGTATGAATTAGTGTTACTGTTAAGAAACTGCATTATTCAAGTGCACATATTGAGAAGGAGTGCGCGCACACACACTCACAAATGTAGTTTGATGCAAAAAAAACTGTTCGAATTTGATAAAAGAAAACATATATTTTATCTTTTTATGAAGATGAATTAAACAGTTTTTTATCCCGTCTGAGATGGCCATCCTTCCTTTGTCTTCAAACAGCAGGAAAAATACGATGCAGAATTTCTTACCTTGCAAATTGTAAACAGGAAAATAAATTGACATATGAATTATATTTCTTGGAGCAACGTTTAGCATGGTAAGAAGTCAGCATTAATATAAGTAACATAGACAGCTTTAAGGATCACACAAATGTGCTGCATGCATTATAAGCCCTGTATAACTGATCTCTCCCTTTGGTGTCCAGGGTTTTCTGGGTCTTCCTGTACCGAACTCATTCACTGTGACATGAAAAGCAAATTGCTGAGATCCTGAGTTGCCTGAGAAAAACTGTTTTTCAGTTTATTTTTTGACGGTATTACCCCGATAAGTGAAGTTCATTCTTTCATTGTTGTCAGCCACTTATCTGGGTCCGGGTCCCAGGGGCAACAGTCTGAGCAGGGACATCCAGATGCTTCTCTCCCCAGCCACTTCGACCAACTCCTCTAGCTAGTCACCAAGATGTTCCCAAGCCAGCTGAGAGATATAATCTTTCCAGTGTGTCCTGGGTCTGCCCCAGGGTCTCCTCCTGGATTGGCTCAGATGCCCGAAACTACCTCAACTGGCTCCTCTCGACATGGAGGAGCAGCGATTCTACTTTGAGCTCCTACCAGATGTCTGAGCTCATCATCCTATTTCTAAGGTTGAGTCCAGCCACCCTGCAAAGGAAACTCATTTTGGCTGCTTGTATTTGACTCCAGGGCGTTGTACTGCAACCCCTCTGGGCAGGATGCACAATTTTTGGTGTCTTTCATTGTAGGAGTCTTTTTGAATTGCACGTTGCCTGGGCCCTCGCCTAGTACCAATTTGCCTTGGGTGACCCTTAAATGGGGAAACAGCCCCGACAACATAGCTCCTCGGATCATTCAGGCCCCCAACCCCCTCCACCATGGTAAGGTGGTGGTTCATGGAGGGGGATGAGTGAAGTAGGCAGAAAAAACCCCAGATTCTATTCAAACACAGCAGTGAGAAAGTGAAAAAAAAAAAATGGTACAGTACTAATCCAAACGGTTGGAATTATTAACTTTACTCTGCTGATTGAGAGATTTCTTTATTTTTTTCATGCCATATTGTTTTAGAAGATTCAAGGCACACTCACACTTGGCCCAGCTGTTCTGTTCCATGCCCAAGCACGAATGCCCCTCCCCCCATCTCCCCTGCTGGCCCGCAGTCACACTGCTCTAAATGCAGTGGTGCCTGAGCATGGTTCCTACTTGTATTTACGTTATCACATAGAGAAAACATTGAAATTTTACTGGATTTGTGGCTTATTTGGAGTGTTTTTGTTCCGATATGCACACTCAAATTTGCTGTTCATCGATTATGCAACATAGTGATTGATTTATGCTGAGACTGCCGGGGACGGGGGAGGCATTCAGATACATTGTCATGTCCACGTTGCATATGTGTACTTGCACTCATGCCTGAGCAACCGTATCGTGCTGAAGTACACCTCTACCAACCATGCAAGGGCCAAGGAAGTGTGCTGTTCTTAAGTACAGTACACTTAAGCACTCACATTAATCAAACAATCCAGACTTTATATTGTCAATTGTGCTTGGGCACCATACGGATGGCCTAGTGTGGGTACAACCTACAGGTATGTTGTTAAACAATTAAACAATACACATAATACTTCAACAACAGACATATGATACAAAATATAGAAAGCTGGTCAGGACCAGGTTATGTTTCGGCTTAAAAACGTTTGATAACAGCATTTCCCTTTTCTATTCCTGATGATATTTCTGAGACATGGTTTCTGGGTAGAGGAAATACAACACATTATAGCCCACAAACTTACAAAGCTCTACATAAAAGTATGGTTCATAAAGTAATGCCATCAAAAGAAGGGCTGTAGGGCTAATTAGCTACAACAGTGCAAATATCTTTCCTTTTATTTATTTTCCCCCCACAGTAACATATATGCTAATGTTGGTGATGCAGAGAAACATGTTTTCCTTCTTCTTCAGATAATATTAGGGCTTTTTCACAGTGTATCATAAACACCAAAGGGATGATGAAGGCTCAGCAGCTGATTGTACGTTTCTGATCTGTTGTTGAGTCCATTTATACAGCTATTTCTGCAGTTAAAGGAATGTCTTTATAAAAACTATTTATAACGGATAATATTGAATTTTGATCTCTCCAAGCTCTCCATTATAACAACCATAATTAATGAAAGAAGCAGCATGTGATTGGATCATTTTGTGCGTAAGAAGAGTTAAATGATACACAAAACTTACCTTTTTATGGGAATGTGCAATGAATATGAAGAAAAAGCCTGAGCACCAAAAAAGATGATAACTAGGTTTTTGATGCTCAAAATCTCGAAATATTGCTTCAGGGTTTTTCGAGCAGGCTCTCACATAAAAAGCCTATTTCTCAAGTTTCATAGTATGAAACACCCTCTGGTATTGTTGATGTGTTTGGTTGATCTCAGGTTTGCTTGGTTATTTGGAGAGAAAACTCAGGTAGAAGGAGGATGATTGGACATTTAAGGGAATACACAACAAGCCACAAGAGGGGCGAGAGTATATTGCCACAGCCCAACACCATATATTCTACTGCATTAGTAAACGAATTTACTGTATATACAGTATGTTACATGGAGGAACTGATCCAGCTGGGCTATGAATAGTAAGGATCACATTATTTTAGGGGAAATAAAATTTCAGTGCATTGATGTGACACTTCTCACAAAGTGGGGTCATACTTATACAAATACACACACAAACACACAGAATCAACCACTCAATCATTAACACTTCAGTGATCACCCACGGGAGGCTTAAATCACAGAAAGGCACACACATCCACACACTGATGAGCCACTGTTGACCTTGACCAAAGCCACACTGCTGACAGTGTAAATCTATTGGTTCCTTGATGGAATTGAGATGAGAGAGAAGCCCCAAACCAATTATAACCGGTTTCTGAAGCAGTTGATCATATTTCTGACTCTCCTTACGCTTTGAAAGGCTTCTATTTAGATACAAATTTTGTAGTCCTTATTTTTATTAAATCATTGTATGTAATGATTTCAAATGAAATGGTAATAATTACAATTACTTTCCACTGAAGAAATCTAAAAATAATAATGTGGTTGGCGCTGTAATTTTTTTTACTGAACAGTGTTCATTATGATTTTTATTCTGGGGAAATTCTAACACCACAGTCTTTAATGTATTATGTTTTGACATTGCTTACCTTAATCAAAAACTGTAGCTTCTGTGTTTTTAAAGATTAAAGGATATTCAACACATTTCCTGCAAATAGAACTTAAATTTAAACACTATACAGTATGTTTCTGTTTGCATTGGACTATGTTTGTATGAATAAACATGTTTTCCATACTGTTGTGTGCAGATCATGTAAATTTCAACGTAAACGCATTTAATCCCCGCGCTACCAATGCAACAGTGAAAAATTTCAAATCAAATCAAATCAAATTTTATTTGTATAGCCCAAAATCACACTGGGCTTTGACAAACTGTATAGATGTGACATCCTCTGCCCTTAGACCCTCGAACTGGGTGAGGAAAAAATTTAAAAAAACAGGGAAAATAAAAAACCTCAGGAAGAACCACAGAGGAGGGATCCTTCGTCCTAGGACGGACAAACGTGCAATACATATCACTTGTACAGAAAACAACAACATGATAATAACAGTTTACCTCCTAGGATATATAAAACATCCATGAGTCCCAGAGTCTGTTGAATCTATAAATCCGGATGTATGGGAGGTCTGGTGATCCAGACACAGGTGTATTCTGTTGGTCCAGGAGTCATTATAGTCCATGTAGCAAGATCTGAGTGTTGATGATGTAGTCACTGAGTCCACGAGTATGTGGAATCTATAAATCCAGGGATATGTGAAGTGTAGTGATCCAGAAGCAGGTGTAGTCTATTGGTCCAGAAGCCATTGTAATCTGTTGATCCCGATTTGCACTTGGAAATCCAGCCTAGGATCCAAGTCACAAAACTTCTTGTCCTAATGTAAGGTGTAGGCGTCAGGCAGGACCACAGCAGCAGCTCCCACTGCGACTTATACAGACCTGCAGGATGATAAAGCACAAAGATTCTGGGGAAAAAGTAAAGTTAGTGAAAGGATATGGACATTTACAGGAGCAGAGATGGAGTCTAAGTCAGAGGGCCCAGAGAAGAGAGCTCAGTGAATCATGGAGTGCTCCCCCAGCAACATAAGCCTATAGCAGCATAACTAAGGGCTAGACAGGCCAGCCCTAACTATAAGCTTTATCAAAAAGGAAGGTTTTAAGCCTTAT
>KV751325.1:4391048-4405956 GCA_001698575.1 Mola mola
CTGGGAGCCAGTGCAGAGAAGCCAGTATGGGGGAAATAGGGTATCTGATATTAGTTCTGGTCAGTACACGCGCTGTTGCATTTTGGATTAACTAAAGAGTTTTTAAAATCTTATTAGGGCAACCTGAAAATAAAGAATTACAGTAAATCAGCCTGGAAATAACAAATGTTACGTTCAGTTAACATGGACCAATAGTAGCGGAGCCGGACACAGGCCAACAGTTTAAAAAGGTTTAATGAACCCTGGAAGTTCAGCGGGATAAGAGGTATACAAAAGATCCAGCTCTCCAAACACTCGGCGGAGGAGACGGGAGTCAGCTGACCACGGGGAGGCTGGCGAAGAGCGAAGGGGTGGCAGCTTACACACTGGCGACAAAAACAACGAAACACAACGAGGCACATACGGGCAGAACCGGAGTTATCTGGCGAAGTGGTGGAGTGATGACCAGGGTTTTATGGAGTGGTTGATTACAGACAATGAAAGCCAGGTGTGCCTCCACTGTAGACCAGGGAAGGTGGAAAAGTTGGCCAGCCACGCCTCCTGCCACACACACTGAAAAACACCACAAGAGGGAGGGGGGAGTGGAAGGAGGACACAACAAGAAAACCCAAAACAAAAACTACAACAAGCCCCAGACCCTGACAAAATGCATGAAGTAGTTTTTCTGCCATCTTGTTGAGACAGGATGTACCGGTTTCAGGTACCAGGTCCGGGGATCCAATAATGCAGAGTCTACAGGGAGCGTTCTAAATCGGTAGTCATTTTTATTTACAGTGGTCAAAACCAGGAATTCAAATGATGCGACGGTACAGATTAGGATAAGGCAAACTCGGAATCGGGAAACAAAACGAGATCAAAACACAAGGAACTCACAACGAATTAATGCTGGACTGCTCACGGGGAAGATAAGGTAAGGTAAGACAATCTGGCAAAGGAGGAAGGGAACACGGGGGTTAAATACACGAGGGAGAGGTAGACAATTGGACACAAGTGGGACGCATTAGGGAGATGGAATAATCACACACACCTGAGGGACAACACTTGACAGGACATGGGAAGTAAGACACAGACAAAACTTCAAAGTCAAACAGGAAACACCGAATGACCCTAACAGACAGACACTTGATACTAACAGATCCTGACAACCGGATTTTAGCAATGTTACAGAAGTGAAAGAAGGCCATCCTTGAAATCTGTTTTACATGTGAGTTAAAAGACAGATCCTGCTCAAAGATAACACCCAGGTTTCTGACAGTGGTGCTTGAGGCCAAGGTAATGCCATCCAGATTAACTATGTTGTTGGATAATGATTCTATAATGTGTTTAGGGCCCAGCACAGTTACATGTTTCGTCAGAGTTTAACAATAAAAAGTTATTTAATTAATTTTCCTATGGGAATTAATAAAGTTATCTCTATCTCTATCTTATGAGACATCCAGTTTTTAGTGTCCTTAAGACATGTCTGTAGATTAGCTAACTGATGGGTTTCATCTGGCTTCATTGATAAGTAAAATTGTGGGTCATCTGCATAGCAATGAAAATGTATGGAGTGATTTCTAATAATATTACCTAAAGAAAGCATGTATAGAGTAATGGACCAAGCACAGAACCTGTGGGACTCCATGACTAACCTTGTCATATCTTGATGATTCATCATTAACATGAACAAAATTGTATCTATCAGATAGGTAGGACTTAAACCATCTTAAAGCAAATTCTTTAATGCCAATTTAGTGTTCCATCCTCTGTAGTAAGATGTGATGATTGATAGTGTCAAAAGCTGCACTAAGATCTAATAAGACCAGTATAGAGATAAGTCCCTCATCAGATGCAGTGAAGAGGTCATTTGTAACTTTAACAAGTGCTGTTTTTGTACTGTGATGCTTTCTAAAACTGAAAGTCTTCAAATAGACTATTATCCTGAAGAAAGCCACATATTTGTTTGGCTACTGCTTCCTCTAGAATCTTGGAAAGAAAAGGGAGGTTGGATATTGGTCTTTAGTTGGCAAGAACTTCTGGGTCCAGGGTAGGTTTTTTTAGGAGCAGTTTAATTACAGGTACTTTAAAAGACCGGGGCACATAACCTGTTACAAAGGATAGATTGATAATATTTAGTAGTGGATTGCTAACTAAGGGTAAAACCTATTTGTATGAGGATGTAAAAAAATTAAAAAATAAAGAAGTGGCAGTAATTTACACAGCCAACAAAATGCATTTGATTTTTACTTACATTACTGTTTAGGTTGAAACTTGCTTGTGAATATTTGGCTACCTCCTGTATGACATGAACTATGAGCATGAAACTTCACTCTATATACAGTATCTAGACTGTGCCCCTTTTGCAGCATTTCTTTCTTTTCGGATAATACTCCATTTTCATTTTCTCCAAGATTCGTTCTCACATCTTTAAATAATGTCCTTGCAACATTTTTCCTCATGTGTAGAACTTTGTGTGCCAACATTCAAATGCTCAAGTAAATTGGATTATGTCTGGTAGTAGTGTGAAATTGGCTTCATTCAGCTTCAAATGAAGAGTTGTACTCCCTTCATTGGCTGGAGTCCTTAACAATGCTCTGACCTTTCTCTCTGACATCTACTATTGTGCACATTAGAATCGTCATTTAGTGTCTAGCAAGCATATTATGGAAGTTGGCACACATAATATAGGGGATGGAAAGAGCTGACGACACACACAGAGACGCACACACAAACACACACAAACACACACAAACACACACACACACACACACACATTTTGGGAGAAGAATGTGTCAAATCTGTGTCAAAGTCTCACTGAGTAGATGACAAAGATGTTGCCTGAGTGGAAATAAAACAAGCTTATCTCTGTCTCACAGACAGATGCATTCACACTTTTGATCCTGCAACACACACATACATACATGCACAACGGGTACAACTGTTATGTAACATGTTGTCATGCATGATGACACCATGTTCAGGCCTAAAAGACAACACTGAACTTTATTTCCTACCCAGGTAAGACTAATTCCTACAGTACACATTTCCACCTAAAGTCCTGCTCTAACCAGGGTTTAAAGTTCCTTAAAAAATATTTAAAAACAAATTGTTTTTATAAAGTTACATATTTTCATTTTTTAATGATAAAAAAGCCCTTGTGGCCTTAAAATGGCTTGAATTCTACACCTCATGGCTTGAATTCTACACCTCACCTACAGTTGGTTGTTGTAATCCAGGAATGTGTGAATTTAGCCTTGCCCCTCACTTGCAGTGGGAGTGAGCAGCTCTGTCATCTTCCCACTTTTAAACTAGTCTACTATACATTGCACAGTCGCAAGGCTGTGATGGACACAGACTTCTATAAAGAAGAGGAAGAGCTACTTGTAGAAGCTCATCTACAAGATGATGTGTCAGAATGGTTATATAGTTTAATTTCTACAACATTAAGCCCCGCCTCCCCAAGTCATCAAGACTAGGCTAGGCCCATCCCTAGGCTTTCTATAACCCAGGCTGTCAGAATTAGTTTTGTTGGATAATATCACCTGATTGTAGAGTGAAAGCATAGATTCTCAGCCATGGCGTTTACTGCTTATTTTGGTCATGACCTGTGTCGCAGTACATCACACAGTCATGTTAACAAAGTCAAAAAGGTAATTCTCATCTGTGGGAGTCTTTCACACAATTAACATTATCCACTATTTTAGGATCTATGACCACCTTTATCACCTACTTCCTCCTCTCTTTAGCAAGCAAAAGAACACACATTAAAATAATGACATACTTTGTGGAGGATTAATTATGTATACATACTGTACATAAGATCAACCTGGACACAACATGTAAAAACATCCGTAAATCAAACTCCAGTCCAGTCAGCATCAACAAAGTTCATTGGAGGGAGTATAGTACAAACTTCCCATAAACTCCATTTCTCATTCAGTTGTAATTTAAATAATGTCCTGTCCTCTCACCAGGCTTGTGCCATTGTGTTCCCTATATATTTTTTAATATCCAAGAGCTTGGAAGTTCTTGGAAGAACACCCATCAGGCCCATGTGACAGCTATTGTAAATAGTTGAAAAACCATTCCTGTCTGAAAGCTGAAGTCATTGTTGGATGATCTACAGGGTGGTGTGGAACAGTCTTTTTGCTTTCTGGATATTGTATTAAATCACTTATTACGTTAAATCTGCACTGTGAAACTCCTGTCTCCCTCCTCTGGCACTGACAATAATTACACAAACACTGTTGATGTGCCTATCATGTACTGGCAAACTTTTTGTTGCAGGCCATTAATCTCTGTATCTGTATCTCTGTACCACACCGAAGCCTGTGCTTGATATTTACCAGTGAGTCAGTGCAGGAAAGTGCCGCCGACACCAGTTTCAAATCTCTTAGAGTTGTGGGAACTCTTTGGTAAGGGCTTGATGGTTGCAAAAGTATTGAACTACAGGTTCAAATGAGCAAATGTAAAAGTATTTTGTTGACCTCATATTCAGCCATCAACCTCTTTTTCATTGTGAATGGTTTGGTTAGGCAGCTTCTCTGCTGCCATCATTACAAACACTCCAGGCACATTTCACCACAAAGTATTTTTTTTTATTTTTAAATTAAAGATTCTTTCAGCCCTTCTGTCTTTCCTCAAGAGTTGAGTAAAATGTTGCTGCAGAATGAGTTTTTCTTTAAATTTCCATCTTGTCACCCATGTTGGAGGCACTGAACAAGGTCTTCATCATATCAAATTATATATTTTGTTTTCTCGTAAAGTGACATTAGATGTTTGTTTGGAGAGCAGGGAATTTTAAGTTACTAGGTGCCCATGCAAGGTCACTATTGAACATCGGTATAAAACACAAACACCTGAAGTTTATAGTCCCACATATTTATTACACTTGGGCCATTTAATCCATTTTCACTCGGAATCATTCTAACAACAGTCTTCTTTATGATGGTATGTACTGAATTGCATTTGACACTGTTGTCAGAGCTAACCAAGAGAAGTGCGGAAAACGAGGGGCAGTTGTTTGGGAATCCAATTTCTGAGGACATGGGACATTGCTTGTTTATACTGTATCTGTCTGTGCTTTATATGTTTGGCATCAGACAGATTGTCACGAGTCACAAAAATGGGACCCCAATGCAGAAACAGATCAGGTTAAACCAAGTCTTTATTTACAGAAAACAAAGTCCAACAGAAATAGTCCGTGAAGATACCGGTAACAATACGCAAAGTACAACCAAAAGAGGAAACGGAGACTGAGCTCGACGTTCTATAAAACAAACAAAGTAACAACAGAAGGAGAGAACAAAAAGCAAGGCAGAACAAACAAGCCTGAATCAGAAATCACAAGAAGAACCAAGGGCGAGGCTGACTGAGGCACATCGCATAACCGAACTGGCAGGATACTCTGTCACTGAAGAGAAGTCCAAGGAGGTTATGTATAGAGGGTTAATTGCCGGTAAATGCAGGTCAGGTGTGCCTCGTCTGCATGAGAGGAGGAGAGCAGAAAAGCCCACTGGGAAAAAACACAGGGAGGAGGGGCAGGGGAAGCAGGAGCACAGAGAGCAACAGGACAGGCAAAACAAAACAGCAAGCAAAAGGAGGGAGAGTCTGACAGCACAGGGGTTGATAATACGGCCAATGAACTTGGGGGCCAACTTGCGGGACTCAACCTGGAGGGGGAGGTCTCAGGTGGAGAGCCAGACCTTCTGACCTGTGATGTAGGCTGGGGCAGGGGTCCGGTGAATATCCGATAGTCTCTGATTGCGGGGGCTGTGCGAAGGAGGGTAGCTCTGGCCTCACGCCAGACACGGTGGGCTCACTGGAGGTGGAGCAGACCAGGGAGTTGTGGGCATATTCCACCCACGGAAGGTGGGTGGCCCAGGAGACGAGGCATTGGGCAGCAACACAGTGGAGGACGGATTCCAGGTTTTGATTGACCCGCTCTGTCTGGCCGTTGCTCTGGAGATGGTAGCCGGATGAGAGGCTGACTAAAGCACAGACGGACTCGCAGAAGGCCTTCCATACTTGGAAGGAGAACTGGGGACTTCTGACAGAGAGAGGAGAGAGATGTCTTCCGGGATGCCATGGAGACGGAACATGTGTTGGATGAGCAGGGAGGCCGTTTCCATGACGGAGGATAACTTGGGGAGAGGGACAAAGTGGACAGATTTGGAGACCCGATCAACAATGGTGAGAATTTCTGTATTACGTTTGGAGGGGGGCAGGCCAGTGACGAAATCCAGGGCGATGTGTGTGGGACTGGAAGAGGTCGAAGCAGGCCGGCAGGAGCTCAATGAGAGGATTTACCACGGGCACAAACAGAGCAGGCCGACACAGACTCCTTGGTGTCCGTCGCCATGGAGGGCCACCAGAAATGTTGATGTAAGAGAGCCAGTGTCCTGTGGATTCCTGGATGGCAGGCAATCTTGGAGTCGTGCCTCCACTGGAGGACGGCTGGTCTAGCCAAGGGGGGCACGAACCTGCGGCCCAGTCTGCTGGGGCAGGGTGATCCCTTGCTGCCTCCTGAACCACCCTTTTCATATCCCACCTGGCTGCCGCCACCACACAGGATGCTGGTAGAATGGTCTCTGGGGTGGAGTCATCTGAGGCCGGCGCAAACTGACGAGAGAGGGCTTCAGGTTTGACATTACCGGACCCGGGCCAGTAGGTGATGGTGAAGTCGAACTGTCCCAGGATCAGGGCCCACCGAGCCTGACGTGAGTTTAACCTGCGGGCAGAGCGGAGGTAAGAGATGTTCTTGTGGTCAGTCCAAACTATACAAGGATGTGTGGCTCCCTCCAGCCAGTGCCTCCATTCCTGTAAGGCCAAAATCCACAGCCAGTAACTCTCTATTCCCCACATCGTAGTTCCTCTCTGCGGCTGACAAATGGTGAGAGAAAAAGGCACAAGCGTGCAGTTTCTGGTTACTAGGAGAGCTTTGAGAGAATACAGCCCCTACACCCGTATCAGAGGCATCTACTTCCACTACAATCTGACAGGAGGGGTCCGGGTGAGAGGAAACAGGTGCGGAGGTGAATAGAGCCTTGAGCCTTTGGAAAGAGGCTTCATCCTCAGAGTTCCAGTTAAACGTTGTCTTGACTGACGTGAGAGAGGTGAGGGGGGCTGCTACCTTGCTGTAGTCCCTGATAAAGCGGTCCGTGAAGATACTGGTAACAATACGCAAAGTACTCTCAAAAGAGGAAGCGGAGACTGAGCTTGGCATTCTAAGAAACGAACAACTTAACAACAGAAAGAGAGAACAAAAAGCAAGGCAGAACAAACAAGCCTGAATCATAAATCACAAGAAGAATCAAGGGCGAGGCAGAGGCGAGGCTGACTGACTGAGGCACACTGCATAACCGAACAGGCAGGATACTCTGGCACTGAAGAGAAGTCCAAGGAGGGTATATATACTGGGTTGATTGCCGGTAAATGCAGGGCAGGTGTGCGTCGTCAGCCATGGGAGGAGGAGAGCAGACACGCCCACTGGGAAAAAAATACAGGGAGGAGGGGCAGGGGAAGCAGGAGCACAAAGAGCAACAGGACAGGAAAAACAAAACAGCAAGCACAATCATAAACCATGACACAGATGGCTTTTTGAGTGAGTGTCCTGTGAGGCAGCTCCAGTACAACCTTTTTTTTTTCTTTTTAACTTCATAATGCCCTGATGGAGAGAAAGGATGAGACAATGAGGTTGGGATATAGAGAGAAAACCTGGCTGCAAAAGTGAGTAATAACACAAAGAGATGCTGTGCACTGAGACGTGGCAGGATGTTCCCACTGTGTTTGTGGCAGAGTGAAATAGCAGTAAGGCTAAGTGTCACAGTCTGTCTGTCTGCCAATCCATTGCTCTGGTATCACTATTTATTTATTGATTGATTTGATCTATGGCTAAATTTGAGACCATTTTAAAAGTTATATTTCAATGTATATGTGAGTTGTGTTTAAGTTTGAGCAAGGACAAAAAGTCATACTAATTTTATCTTTAGGCCACAGGCTATCATTTAGTGTTGATTTGCTCTGACGGCTTCATTAGAACAATCCAAGCTTGTATAAATGAAGAGGAAAGTAACTACTAAGTGCAGCTTTAAATTAAGTCAAAAAGGTCGCAGATGGTGAAGGCTCATTAAGGTGATGAACAAACACTCCTGGTTAAACTGTGAATCTTTTCAGTGCAGATGCCATGAATCAGCAATTTGCATTTTTCCATGTAATAACTAAGATGTAACATCATAGGCAACAATGAAGTTAAAGAAAATGATGGTAGGGTTGTAGTATTCACATGTGTGAAGCCCTGACTGGCTTTGCTTTAAATTCAGACTGAAGAACAGTGTGGATATGACAAATTGAGCCTGCTTTGAATTCCCTTTAAACCATCAGCATCTCCGGCTCAGAGGAAATAGGCCTGTCATGCTCGCCTGATAGATTAAACTGGTCTTTATATACATATATGTATTTACTGAGATACACTAAGCTCCCATTTGATAGCTTTCAGAAAGTGAGGCAGCAGTGTGTGTGTTAGTGTGTAGGTGTGAGAAAGCATACTTGACACACAATATACTTAATACAAGGCCTTTTGATTTCTCTTGCTCTCTCACTTGTACACACACTTTTAGATTACTGTTTCAATTATACACATATGAATATTGCATTGCTGGTGGAGTGTTAGAAAAGGAGTCAAATGTACAGTACAGATAAGTGAGAGAAATAAGCTAACAATGGAGAGGCAAAGTGATGCAGATGGAGGAAGGATCTAGCTTGGCAAAGAGAAAGAAGGCAGGTTTGAAAATAAAGATAGAATTCAAAAGATGTGGAGATGACCATCTGCACGTTTAACACTCTGTGCACTATAAAGAGAATAAATTTGAGATCCAGGGAGATTTCACAGGGGAGTGGGAATCTCTTTATCTAGAGACCAGCTGATTTAACAGATTTTATTTTTCTTCGACAGCTAGTTTCAAAACAGCACAAATGAAAAAACAAACCTATAATAAATAGCGTCTGGAAGCTGTCCGCATATTTTTCAACCAGATAATATATACATTTTACAGATCTTCAACAATTGTAAAGGAGTTATTCTTTAAATTCATCAACTTCCTATTATTAAGCACTTAGGCCAAAGTGGTGCAACCTACCTAAAATGTGGTAAATCAAATATGGCTGTTCGGTGAAAATAGAGGTAGCAGGTGTGCAGGGATGCAACTTGTTCAAGGACAAGACTCTTTTATATTAATAGTGAATGCTCAGAAAATGTTATACAGAAGACATGATGTGCTGCAAGTAGGAAAAGAGAAAGAAAGAGTAAATGAGGAGCTGGTGAAGGAGCCAATGACCATAAAGGAACTGAACGCAAAAGATCGAGGGAGATACAAAGAGAAGAAGATCAATAACTAATTTTGCAGGCAAACATCCTCAAAAGCTGAAGCTCAACAGTCAATTTGTTCGGTTCTTTATACTTTATACAATGTTATTGTGTTGCATGCTCTATAATTTTCCTAGAAAAAGTAGTTTATGATATTTTGCTTTTTACTTACCTTGATGCAGCGTTCAGAGTACTCTGCTTTGGCCTCTGCTGGTATTTGATTAAAACCTGTTGGTAGTAAGTGGCAATCAGACGAAATCAGCCAACAGGAATAATAAAACTAATTACTTTTCCATTACCAGTGTGTATTCATGGACAACATGCTATTGTGTCAAATTCTTTATGGAAGGGATAAACAGAATTCAGTTGCGTTGGATGGATGGATAGGTAGATGGATAAGAAATCAATCACTGGGCAAAAATGTCCATGATAATGTCCAACCAGAGACATGAGGTTGAAAATTATGATATTCATGGTATATTTTGTCGCATAACCATGGGTCAATGGAAGAGGCTCAAAGAGAGAATTGAAGAATGACCACAATGTATGTTTTAAGGAATGTATTGACGGATGGATGAATGAATAATTAAACCACGTTAGTGAGATATATTTTGATTTGAATTTCGAATTATCTATCTAGTAATCTAACATAAATGTAGTTTTGGGTTAATGTCTTACACCAGCCATTACACAAACCCTTAAAAAATCAATTTCTGTTTCTTAAAATTACATATTTTGTGGCCTTAAAATGTGTTGAATGTAATTTTACAACTAGAAAACATGGGTTTGGTTCAGGTGGTAGAGCAGTCGTACAGTGATCGGAAGGATCCTGGTTTCATCCCAAACCCTGCAGTTAACATGTCAAAGTATTTTTGAGCATGACACTGAATCCCAAATCACTCCTGATGCTGCGCCATCAGTGTATGAATGTGTGTGAATGTTTAACGCTCCTGATGAGCAGGTGGCACCCTACAAGTTAGTCACTGCCACCAGTTTATTAATGTGTGTGTTAATCGATGAATGCAAAACTTGTAGTGCAAAAGTGCTTTGAGTGGTCAAAAATGACTAGTAAAGTGCTATATAACTACGGCACATTTACATCATGTGGATCTATTAATGTGCTACTTTAGCCCCTTGTCTGCTTACTGCACTGCCCCTTAATTTCACCTGCAGCAAACTGGAACTTACCTGCTCTGTCATCTTCCACTTTGAAAATAGTCTGCTATCCGCTGCACAGTGGCAAGTATCAACATAGTCATATATTCAGCCATATATGTTTGAACCAGACACCAATTCTCAGAGAGAAGAGGAAGCGCTACTTGCACAAGGTTGTCTACAAGTTGATGCATCAAATTATTGAGTTTTGTTCTAACCACGTTAAGCACTGCCCGACACAAGTCATCAGGATTGGCATTTATGGATTTTTTTTCAATATTATAGTCGAACAGATGAGACAGGCAGCAATTTAGGTAGGTAATTTGCTGCCATAGTTGAAATTCTGCTACCCACTCATAATAAAAAAGTTAAAAATGCAAATTATTCACTAAGATATGAAGCTAAAAATATAAAGATATCATATTCCATAAGGCAACCGGAACAGATGTAAAATGTTCAGGATGGCCAAGTTGTTTCACCATCCTGAGTGTCCTGTAGCAGCTGATTGTCTAAATGATACATTTCTGATACTTGTGTTACAAAATAAGTCTTAGCAGTGAAGTTTATTCTGCTGACGCCTCTTGACTCCCTGATGAAAAGACTGTCTGATAAATATATTAAATGTAAGCTCTTATCCATTGGAAACTAGTAAGTCAAATGCTAAAAGGAATAAAATAACAATTAAGTTTTTAGTTAAATATCAATCGGTCTTGGACATATATCTGATATATCAGATTCTACCCCATGTGTTTTGGCCTTCCACTGCAGGCCAGGGTAAAACAAACACAGAGCATATGCTCAGTCACACTATGAAATTCATCAGAGAACTCACATTTTAACCCAACATGTAGTTGCATACACAAATAGCGACACAGTTGAAAATAAACACACAGAAACTCATTCATAAGGATACCAAAGCAATATTATTTTCCCTACGGACACACATGGCAACATTTTGCAGTGTATAATTAAATGAGCAATCATGTACAAAGCTCCTATCTGCTCTGGGCTTAAAGTGCTGGAAAATAAAATACCCACTGTAGTCAGGAGAGTCATTACCCATCTTCCAATGCATCACTGAAAGCTCACTTTTGTAGGATCCAATACATTTTCATGACGAAGCTCTGTAGAGGCTATACATAACCTCTCTTTAGTTCAACCCAGTTTAAACCAGAAAGTACAGTAGTTAATCTATTGTTTTCTAAATTAAACCTGTTATTCTAAACTTTATGCAAAGAAATCCTCGTACAAACAACTCTCTTTCTGCTTCATTTCTAAAGGGAGAAAATAAACTTGAAACTTGAGGGTGACATTTTAAATCCTCGCCAAAAAGGTTCACACAATGCTGATCATGCTGATCACCTCCATGGCATTTATTTATCTATTGATTTATTTTTCTATTTTGCAGTGTTGCAGAATTTTAAAAGCAATGTCTGTTGCGAATTTTCCTCTCTCGCTCACTGGTATAAGTTTTAAAGTGAGTTTTAGCAAAGATTGGTTTTTTAAGAGCAGAAGTGGGGAGCAACTACATTATTAGACTTAGATACATCAACAGTTTTTGTTTCATCACTGTCTCCACCAGAGGAAGGAAGCAGAAGTTCAGCACTGCAGGTTTAATTTCTTGTAGTTTACCAGTCAACAAACCTTTGTTCCCTTCATTCAATTTGTTCCAATAGGGGTCTTTTAAGGCAAAAAAACATAATGTAATACTCATCATAATCCCCACTGCAGATTGAAGAGAACATTTTTATCCGTAGATAAGGATGTGTAAGCTCTGGCCCCAAATAATATGTAAATCATTTGATTTGAAATTCACTTATTATTGCAGTTGGTGATTCATTTCTTACAGACTTCGCCTCTCTCCTAATTTCCTTTTTGTTTGTGTTAATTGCAGTAGTGTCCCAGTAGCATCTCAGTTCAAGACTTACAGCACTATAAACTTAGCAGTGAGAGCTTAGATCACATCCATACCTTCACTTGCCTAAAAAAACCACATTTCTTTGTAATGTTATAGTAAAATCCAATATAATTTTCCTCTGGTAAAACTTCATGTCACATGAAACCTATATCAACATACACTTGCCAGTTTCAACCAATAATATCATGGCACCCAGCAGTCAATCAGTCTTCATTGTTTTGCGGAGTTCAGCAGAGCTTAGTGGAGCTACGACCATTGCTGTAGTTACCTAGTTATCCAGAATCTTCCAATCTCACGCCATCTATCTTATGATTGGTGTTTTCTTATTTCTCATTCACTACGACACAGCAGTTAGATACTCTCCAATGTCTGTTTCAGGCGGACTTTAAAAATACTTTTAAAACGCCTCAGGGATAATAACCACATGTAAATTTTGTGACTGTGTGAAGTAAAAACAACCAGAAAAAATATTGAAATCTTAATCAAGTGAGCATTCCTGATTATTTTTGTTCTTCTGCAGTGTGCAGAGATTGGCAGCCATTAGATGAATAACAACCTTTGTTTTATGCCGTTTAGAGATGACAACATATACCACATTGAACGTTTTCCCCATCACCATTATTTACTAGCACTACTCACATTTAGCTTGGAGCAATGTGCCAACCTTGCACTAATTGAGCATACAAGTACAGCCCCCATCTTCTACCTTGTAGATCAGACATATAACAATTGTCTGAGCGAGCTTTTGAGGGCAAAACATGATAAAGTTTAGCTCCATATTCCTGAATCCATAGGCAACGTGGAAGGCAATAAATAGGGTTGTTTACTCCCTTGAATAAAGATATGTGGGAGAGGAGGAGAGATGGTGAATACAACGCAAATGACAGCAGGAAGTGAAGGAAAGTAGTTAAAAAAGAAAAGGAGGAGAGAGGACGAAAGGCACAAAGAGGCATACTAATAGATCAGAATAAGAATCAGAATCAGATTTATTGGCCAAGTTAGTGCATATAAACAAGGAATTTGACTCCGGTTCAACTTCACTTTCAATGTACAAAATACACAAAATAGAATAATGTATAAAATAAATTGACTAAAGATGATAGAAGATAGAAAATAGATGAAGAGCTGATTGAGATAAAAATGGTCCTGCAGGATGGAAGAGAACAATGAAGATGAGGTGTGGAAGATGTGAAGGAGAAGGAGTGCTTAACAAAGAGATGAGGGATGAGCTCAGACATGATGATAGATGCTTCAGTTCCGTTTCCACGACGACTTAAAAAATTGCTTTAAAAGAGAAGTTTATCTGTTGGTTTAGCTGTCAGTAGCTTTGCTTTTTTCATGTTGGTATGATGCTAAATGTGCCGCTGTAAGTTGAGTGATGGCTTATTTTGCAGATATTTCTAACATTGAAATATTGATTACAATAGTACTGGTTGTAACTGAACATGCCAAAATCTCAACACTCAAATGTAAGATCAACTTTTACACAACAACTGGGTCCAATTAGCAAAGATTAGATCTTATTATGTGTGTCAGGGTGGCAACTTCTCGACATGTGTTTTCTGACAAAACTCCATCTCCATCTGATTGGTAGGAAGCGAAAACTCACCTCCCCTGCTTGGTCTGCAGTTCTTATTTTTTTGAGTTTACAATAAAAAGATAATCCTATATATAAGTACTGTAACAGAGGCAAAGATCATCAAAGATTACTTTTTTTAATTTCATTTCCATATCTTTTGGTTCAAAATGTGCATAAAGAATTAAAGAACAATACACATCTGTCATGTATGGTTTATATAAGGCAGAGGTAATGTTGAGATGACAGTTTTACGACAGCGATGCTTTACGGTAATAGACATGACGTTTGCGGCTTATATAGAAAAACCCGCTCCAAGCTGTATGTTGATGGAAGAAGCTATATGTTCATGCTGACCAAGAAAGCAGAGTGAAACAGAGAGAAGCCTACACTCGATCCATCTGCACACGTCCACAGATTGTAACTGATACTCACTGTTCAGAAATATCAAGTCCTATGGGTAGTGTCAGGTTCTAATCACAAACAGGGAGGTTTAAGGGCAGAATCTACACAATGATGACAAAAATAATCAATACATATAATAGTCTATGATTCTAGAAAGTTTAATTTGCAGTCATAACATAAACATTAGTGAAGACATAAGGTAAATGTTTTGAGTAACCATGGGTAAAGTGTTAAAGCAATAAGAGTGCTGCACTTATAAAGACAATTTAGCATTTAATACTGACTGATCATCTGCATTTGTTGAACCTGAACACAATACTCTTAGCTAAGCATTCCACTAAAAGTAGAAATGTTACTGATTGAATTATTAGGAGACCCTGAGATTAAAAAGTTAGAAAAACACTGCTGCAGTGACCAAGGAGTAGTCTGTTCAATTCCAGCAGCAACTACTACACTTCTGTCCTAGGAGTGTCTTTCCCTCCCATGTGCCTACATGGAAAGGTTAAAGCAA
>KV751325.1:4421515-4439757 GCA_001698575.1 Mola mola
CCTATACTAGGGTATAGTGCCTATCTTGGCTCTCTCTTGCCCTCTGGCTCCGGGACCCAGCCACTTCCTGTAAAGTCACTTCCGGCTGCCATCGGTGCGGGTAGCGTCGCAGATGCTGCATTGTTCTATCGACTGTATTAAAATCTGAACTCTTTCATGATTATAACAGAGGAATATATACTGTATATGCAAGTTTACGATATTGAAATTTTGCCCTGTATTGAGAAAGCTGATTCAAAATTTATTAAAAGGCCAATTTTACCTCAGGTTAAAGAAACACATTTTAAAATAATACACAAGGTGTACCCAGTAGCAGAATTTTTAAAAGGAAGTTTTAAATTTGAGGTGGAACCCTGTTCTTTATGTAGTATTTCTGACGAATCACTGGAACATCTGTTTCACTTTTGCCCTGCCTATTAAAGATTTTGGTCTGATGTTAAAGACTGGATATCACTTACCCTGGATGGTATTCCAACCTTTAATGTATGGCATATTTTATTTCAAATCGACAATCTAATTGTGGAAATTTCAGACATGGTTAATATTTTCATTCTCAAGGGTAAATACCACATTCACTGCTGTAAATGGAGGAAAACCAAGCCCCGTTTCATGTCTTTTATGAATGAGTTTAGGATGTTCTTAATGGCTTTTAAGAAAATGTACACATGTAAACGTGGGTTCTCTCCGGGTACTCTGGCTTCCTCCCACAGTCCAAAAACATGCAAACTGGGGGTTAGGTTAACTGGTCACTCTAAATTGCCCGTAGGTGTGAATGTGAGTGTGGATGGTTGTCTGTCTCTTCAGCCCTGCGATGAACTGGCAAATTGTCAAGGGTGACCCTGCCTTCACCTGAAGATGCTGAGATAGACTCCACCCCCCCTGCGACCCCTAACAGGATAAGCAGTAGAAAATTGATGGATGGATGGACTTATGACTGTCTTATATTCCTAAGATGTCCTCCTTAACTTCTTTAAATTTGGTCCTAATAACCAGGTGCTTGCTCTTTCTCTGCATGTGCACTGAATAATAGATTTATTTTTAGATCTCCTTTTTCTATCTCCTTTTAAAATGTATGTTAATATTTATATGATAGTTTTCTTTGTGTTGCAGTAAGTATGTCTTATCCCCTGTGAGATGTTTGTGTACTGTTGTTGTGCTACATTAATAACATTTATTTTAAAAAAAAACAACTTAACACTGCATTGTTTGCCTGGACACCCGCTGCTTTCAACTTGATTAATTGGTTGTTTATATTCTAGCTGTTGATGTGGATGGTCCTTCGCTGATTATAAGCAATTCTCACCGTGCAACATTTCTCTGCTGTGGAGCATGAAGCTCTCCTCCTCTCCCTCATGTGGTCAATTAATCGGTATGTAACGCTCACACCCTGATTCCATAGCACCTTGTTGTCGCCACTGATAGATAGATAGTTTCATATTCAGTTATATCTCCACTACTAATCCAATGTAGTCCATCTTTGATGTGGCTACCACATTTTTGTGTACATCAAGGATTTTTAGGGCTCTGGAACACACCGGAGAGCAGTCGCCCAGACTGCAGACTAATATGTACATTCAGTAACTGTGTGGGAGTCTGTAAATATTCAGTCATTGAAACTGGAAGACACGGAGGGATAAAAATTGTGAACAAAGTGGCATTTGCTTATTACTTTCACTTGCTCAGTATGGCTGATAAGAAGATGAAAATGACACTGGTGTTGTCAGCCCCTTGGCCTTTTGGTCATGAAAGGAAGAGGCTGAATAAATGAGGAGAAACTGCGCTGAATGGGTGAAATTCTGAATTGCATACTGTTACAGGCTGCCTTTTCTTTACTTCAAGAGCCAATAAGATTGATTTCTCTCACTCCCTGGCCCCACTCACAGCCAGCTTAAATAGATGTGACAATGAAAGACAATGGTAACAGTGTGGGACACACCAAAACGACAACAAAACCTCAGTCATGTCTGGTCGTGTCTATTGCCAGCACAAAAGCAAAATAGATATGGGCTGTATTTCTAGGACTGGGACTTGCTTCAGGAACCATTAGCATGAAATATGTACCCACAGGTTTTGTGATAGGATAACACTAGCCATGATACCCATCAGCATTCTCAAAAAATACTCATATTTTCTGATATGTAGGAACTGTTGACATAAATTAAAATGGATGACATATCGCCACTTTCTCTCGAGCCAGATCATTCATCTGTGACATTACTTAGAACCAAAGTCTGCAAAGTAGCAAAGGGGCAGCGGACCCACTGTATTAAATTTTCACCCAGCCACAAGCAGAGCTCAGCTGTCAGTCATCAAAAGTAACCCGCTTTTATGGCATCAAATAATATAGTAACTTAAACACCTGAACACACCTGGCTATTGTAATAACTACCTAAAATGACCATCTCTGGGCTTTGGAGCTCTCGTCTCGATCATCATCATCAGTGATCGGAACACTATTATTCTATCAGTCCTAGGACCGACATGTAAACATCTCAAAAAGTGGTACTAATGTCTTCTGTTATAGTTCTGCCACAGTAGGTGCTCCAGGACCAGGTTTGCCATGATTTTACATGAGTTGAAAACAATACCAGACAAGCTGTCACAGCTGGCAATAATGTTAAGTATCAGAGAACCAGAACATATACTAATACACAATGGCACAGCCTGGGACTCATATTTAGATTCATATGAGTTCATATGAACAGCATTTAAATTGCTGTGACTGTTTGATTTTACTCTTCAGCCAAAAATGTCTCTGCAATTTGATGTGGTGAACTATTGGCTTGATCTAAGTATCTTAGCTGATTAACATAGATTGACTCTTCATTCAGGTGTCTTCAAAACTCTTTATCTCAGCTTTTCTCTCTTTCACTTTGTCACAGTCTCTGTTATGAAAAAAAAAAAACAACCTTATTATTTTGTTTAGATGAATCCACATTTTTTTAACAGGGGGTTTCTCTCTCTCTTTTGCTTACTCCTCTTGCATTGTCTGTTACCTGCTCTTATTCTCAACTAATTGCAAACCCACAGTAAAAACTGGAGCCATTTCTATCTCAAAGTAAATTATTTATCGGCTTACA
Source organism: Mola mola (assembly GCA_001698575.1). Lineage (NCBI taxonomy): Eukaryota > Metazoa > Chordata > Actinopteri > Tetraodontiformes > Molidae > Mola > Mola mola. The sequence continues at coordinate 4,424,596 of KV751325.1, forward strand.
TTATTCAACAAGTGTAATAAGTGCATAATGCTAGCTGAATGAATTATGGAGCAGCAATCATTTAAAAAGCACATTTCTCACACGGTCTATCTCGCAACAGCTTTGGCATGACTGTAGGGTATTAGGCTGCTCTCCAGAACTGCACCATGCTGAGACGTGCTGTGTTAGCTCAACCCCCATGTTATGCTGCACAGATGCCTGTCACATAATATAACACGTAGTGTGGATGTTTACAACTTAACTGTCAATGAATAGCTTTTTCTGGTTAATCTTGATATATTTTATTCGAACAATGCTAACTATATTCTTCACAATAATGAGTACCTTTATTGTCCAATTTATGTTTCTTTTTCACTTCGAGCCCTCCTTGTGGTCTTCGAGCAGGGAAGAGATGTGACCGATGAGCTGGAGGAAGCTGTGGTCCTGTGGGAGTACTTGCACCACCAGTAGCCTCAGGGTGAGATAACAATGACTTTGGTGCCAGGGCCAGTTAGTTATTTGTCAAACGGCAACACCAAAAGAAGATGACCAGGAACTGTTTTGCCTGTTGTCACTTCCAATGTCCCAGTATCTTGGTGATGGCTCATGAATTAATTTATTTTACCAGTCACAAACAGTTAAATACTTCCACTGCTCCACTAAGGTCCATAAGACTTAAGCAGCTGAAGCCCTCAAAACCCCCCGGATGTCTTTCAAGATCTTTGCTGCCCGACTCTCCATTTTTTCAGCGGGAACTGGAGGCCTTTTATCAGACTGAAAGGGGCCGATGGGTTGCAGAGATGAAATAACGCTAACCTATGGTCCTATCATAGAAATACCAATGACAACCAACCAATTTTAAAAATTTTCAAATGTTGTTTTTAATAAAATATTTGGAAATGTTTACTGTGACTTCACTAGATAAACATTTAGATTCGTAAGCACAGCTGTCTACATCTCTTCAGAATAAACTATTATTGTGCCCTAAAAGTAAGTAAAATTTTAAAATAACTACAATTAATAATTGTAGTTATTGAATTATCCCTACCCTCAAAGAATAATTATTGACACGATAAAAAAAATATATATATACAGTACATTAAAAAATTTGCTATAAATGTTACTTGTGTTTTTTCATTATACAGTCACATTGTGTAAAAAAGTGAGATTGAAACAGACAGTGGTTTGACTGGGTCTCAAACCCACGGCCATATGCAGCCACTCATGCTTCTGGAATTGGCCTCTACGGTAATACACGGCTGGCCGCGCTGGCATTGGAGTCCATAGCAAAGGAATATCAGAACCGCCCATCTTCAGGCTCTTGGAGTGTGCCAAGGTAAGACTGGAGCTGCTAACGGAATCAAGTGATGCATTTGTAACTCAAGCTGCCCCTAACCTGCCTACTCGGATTAAATGGGCCCCATCAGAAGCAACCAAGGCAAAAGCATTCAAATAAAAGGACATCATGTGCCAGGTACTTCAAGGGAAGAGTAGCCTTGGTGCCAACAGGCCATCTTGCTACTCTGTGTCTGACACGTCAGGTCATAGTGAAGGAGGATCCACAGTAGGAGGAGGAAACAAGTTGGGCATAAGGTGATGCCCAGGCAAAACAAGAGCAATGGACTATACGGGAGGGAGTGGAAAAGGGAGAGATCTCCTTGAAAGGGATATGGGAGATGGAGTCATTACAAGCAAACCATGAAAATAAGCCATTGGCAGGGTGAAGATCCCTCATAAATCCTCTGCTCCCCCCGCAACGCTAAAATAGATCCTAATGTACTGCAAGACCAGCGTCACTCAAGGTCAGAACACCTGGTAGCACAACCAAGCACTACAATATCCACAACAGTATGGGAAAGTTGGCAGACAAGTATTAATATCATCCCTCCCCATTCATCCTGTGACAGTTTTGATTGTTAGAATCCCTGCGGCCACGGGATGAAGTGGGAGATAAGTGGAGGGTGCTCGGGAAGTTGAGGGTCAAGCCAGACTCAGCATTCCCAGGACCAGGCACCGTTCGGCTGAGCAGAGCACATGATTAGAGGATGCTGTCAGACTGGGTGTCCCTAGGAGGATGTAGCTGAGGAGGCCTACAAGTATAGACAAGTATAGACATACTGAGCTTGCAGGTGATATGCAACAACACAGCTGGAGCGTTGAGATCCAACCAGTAGAGGTTGGCAGCAGAGGGTTTATAACCAAATCCACGTTCTTTCCAAGTCTTTCCCAGAGATGGGTGTACAAGAAAGGGCCCATCACTGGTAGGGATGCTAAAAAATGTATTCCATGGCTCTGGAGGAAGAAAAATTACGCCCCTGGGCCTTGACCGAGCAGAAAGCCACCTGCACCTCAACTGAATAGAGAGTAAATGACACCTAGAGGATGACCCCATGATGCCAGGATTCACTGCTGGACCCTCTGGAGATGTTGTGGGCTTATAAGCGAAACGTTGAGGAAGGAGGGCGCCCACTAGATAAACTGGCACATTCCAATACTGAGTGGAGCGTCCCTCAAATGTCATGTATGCAACCAAGGGATAACAACATTTAGTCCTGCATAACAGATCTTATTTTGTGTATTTTCAGACTTACATACAGAGCTGAGATCTTCATTCAAAAGCATGCTGCAGCTGAAAAAATATGGCTTGTCATTTTGGTATAAGGGAAAAGTATTATTACATTTTTCTAGTATCAAATCTAGTATCATAGGAAGTTACTTTGAAAAACAGTACTAACCAACACTGTTGTTTTTTCTTCTTTTTTTTTTCCTGTCAATCAATCAATAAAGTTTATTTTGTATAGCCCAAAATCACAAATAACAATTTGCCTTTGAGGGCTTTACAATCTGTACATAACAACACCCTCTACCCTTAGACTCTCGAACCGGGTGAGGAAAAACTCCACAAACCCTTAAGGGTTTCCTATACAGGGAAAAAGGAGAAACCTCAGGGAGAGCCACAGAGGAGGGATCCCTCTTTCTGGGATGGGTAGTCGTGCAATAGATGTCACAAGTACAGAGCACAACAATATGACAGTCATTACTGTCTATGGATATGAATACATGAGAACTGAGTCCAGAAGCACGTTATTAAAGAGCAGAGTCCAGGAACCAGACAGTGATCCAGGTCAGGATTCCAGGCCACTCTGTCTTTTGCTGGGTAGATTAGGTGAAGTTAATCATGATCCCTGACAAGCGTTACAATTATTTGCTTTACTTGTCCTCAGAGTGGCTGATCATTAAATTAGAGCAAGCCATCAGCAACCTTTTAGTTTTAAGCCCTTACCTATAGAATTATGATTTTGGCAGCATTGCAGGCATACCATGGGATTTGCTAATGCAAAAAGCATACAAAATGTCACATTCCAAATCTGCAGAATAAAGGTTGAAGCATTATGTGCCATAACTGACGGCAGGTCTGTTTGTCCATCTGTCTCCTGTGTTTCTGTCCTGTTCAGAATGTTTCAGCTCATGAACTGGAATCAGGTAAAAAAAAAAAAAAAAAAAAAAAAAAACTAAAGTTGTATGCAAGCTAATTGAACTTGACCAGACGTGATGTAACTTTAATGAATATGAACTTTTAGTCCAAGCAGTGTCTCTCTATGTAATCACATGCCAGACCGAGTGAGCAATGATGAATAATTGCCTATGGCCACCTCATCGTCACTGCAGGGGAAAATGTGAACTGTGCTTTTTATCAGTTTTGGCCATTTGGCTCCTCTCCCTGTACGGCTGTGAAAGATGACACAGTGTATCTGACATTACAAATGGCAGAAGGAGACACATTGCTGATAATGAGCAGATGTCCAGAGGAAAGGTAGGTTGAGGTGAGGTTCAATACTAAATGTTCTTTATGTCAAGTTGACCTTTATTGGTGGGATGAAGGTGAGTCAGGCAATAATCATCAGAGCTTAAAGGGATCCAGGCTGAATGATGTCCTATAACTATGTTTTTCAAATGAAAAAGATTACAACTACTCCATATTAATGTTTGTATAGTAATTTCACTCTCTTCTATTAACATCTTTTTTCAGAAGTTTCACTGTCTCCTTTCTAAACTTTCCACCACATTATTGCTCATCTGTTCAAAAAGGAATAAATGCTAAATTTACCCCCTGATGGAGCGGTATCCCAGGTTCCCTGGCTGAGTCTGAACCACAGACAGTGTCATATGAGGGGCATGGTTTAGATGTGACAACAGAAAGAAGCTCATTTGATCATCAACAAAAGTAGCAGGAGATTGTTAACAGGAGATTACATTTTCACCCCTTACAGAGCAGAACTGAACGCTTTTCTCATGTGGAAAAGATGCTGTTTTCCTGACTGGCTTGACAAGAATTGTATGGTTTTTCAAACTGATAAGTTGGAGTTCAGTCTGGTAACAGAGGGATATTACAGCCAATTAACTGCAAAGTATTTTTCAAAAGATCCTGCCCTTTTCAAAAGAATTGGAAGGGATGACTTCTCAGGGGATTCTGTAGTGCTTCAGGTTAATGTCATATGACACCTGTTAGAAAAAGCAAAGTGAGCACTCGACTTTGACCACACAAAGCTGTGGAAAGAGCAAAGCTTTCTTTGTCCTTAACTCAACATAATTTACTTACTAATCCAAAATGCCCTGCCATGAAATAACTATTGCGTTACTACATCTATAAATGACTTTCTTATTTTGTTTCAGGCTCTTGATTTGATATTGTAACGACTTAGTAATTCTCTCATCCTTCCTTTGTTCTCTGCGGGTGTCCATATGCTTTCACCATCTCTCTCGGTCGTTCTTTATGACTCATTAACTCTTTTCCGCTGCCTGACCCGCACACGCATACTTCCTGTTTTTAGCTTTCTATTTTTCTGTTTCTTTTCATTCCAGTTGTATAACCCTCTGCTCAGTTGTTTTCTTTTCTTTAAAGATCCATTTCTCTATAGCACAAGAAGTGCTCAGATACGTGATTCAAAATAGACTTTTCCCTTTTTTCCCTAGACAATTCCCTTCTTTCCTCCATGCCCTCTCTGTACCTTACACCTTTTCCATTGGTAAATCCCCTCATTTGCTCTTGTATACCTTCTCATCTTCCTTTTGCAAGTGTTTCATTCTGTTCATCACTATCACTCTCTCCATCCCTCTACCTTCTTCCTCATTTCATCCCCTCCCATTCTTTTGTCCTCTTTTTGACTACCGCCTGTCCTTGCTGCCCCCCTCCCCACCTCCCCTTTCTCAATACTTCTTCTCCTCACATGAGCGCATCAGTTCCCTATCTAGAACGTCCTTGTGTCCTGTAGCGTGAAAACAAGCGCTGCTGACAAGTTTAAAACCTCAGAGGCACCATAGCAAAAAACCTGCTGCTCTTTTTATTTCACATGAGAAGATTTAGGGGGGAAAAAATGGTTTAGGAAGAAATGATGATGAAAATGATGGGACCTGGCTGGTCAAAACACACACAAAAGTGCTTTTAGAATAGTCTGGATTTAGAGCATGTCCACTTGAAACACTTACAGCAGTACATGGTGTTTTTCTCAATTTTTACCCTGCACACTAGCGTAGCCATTGGAGTGTTTGTGTGAAGAGAAAAAACACATGTAGCATCAAATTTAACAGAATGACAGACATAGATACCCTTTGCTGCTGGTGTGCATAGTGGCAACCAAGTGGGTTCCTTATTTTTGGTAAACTGTACCACCTGCTGGCCAAACTTCAAAACAGTTGCAAAAATGCGAAAATTCTTAACCAAGATTTCCTTGCGCAAGGAGGAAGGTAATATTTTTGCTCCAGTGTGTGTGTGTGTAAAAATAACTCATTACCAGATTTCACAGGGCTTCTTCACTGTGCTTACATTTGGGGACCTCTAGTCCTAAAATGTATATAAATAACAGAAAGAGAAGCTATCGATAAATGGGTGATGAAGCCTTATTGTGTAAGTGCCAGTGTTGAGGGTGTGGGGCTGCAGTCCACTGCCCCATTTATTCTATAAAACGATGCTGATTATCTGTAACAACATGACATAATGGCTTCCTTGGCTAATTGGGGGGAATTTCCATTTACTGGGGAGTCAAATTAGAGAGGCATATTTCTCCCACTGAAAGGCTGGAGCTTGTGGATGTAAAAGTACCTGGATGTGCTGTTCTCATTTATTCTCCTCTTGACAGTTACAATATCTTCTCTTGTTTCCCTACCTCCTCATCTCTGCTACATCATCTCTCTTCCCCTTTCCTCTTCATCCCAACACTTTTACCGCCTACCTAGTCCCTCCTCTACCTTTCTTTGCTCACCTCATCATTTAACATGTTCCCATTTAAAGCTCACTTTGTATTCGGCAATTCTTCCTATCTCATGTGCTTATGTCAAATAAGGATGCGCAGGCTGATGCGATCCCTCATATACTACTTTCACTAATTGTATTTTCCCCCAGTTTTCTCCGTCTTTGAAAGTTTCCCTTACCTCTTCCCCCTTCCTTCATATTCCAACACTCTAAAGCCAAATCTACGTTTATTTTTAGAACAAAGGGACAGTGCACATTGATTGAGCAGGAAGGATTTGGTGGCAATTACTTGTTCATACAGGTGTGGTGTCACATCCTGTCACTTCCTGTCGCATCCTGTCTGCTTGAGGAAAACAAGAAAGGAAGAGATGTAACATAGGGGACAGCAGGGAATTACGTTATCGATCCACATCAGATGATCCTAAAGACAACTCCACTGGGAGATTACTTCAATTCAATCTCCCACGACTCTGACTCACTCTTTCATTTCCTGCTGCTCAGAGCCTCTACTGAGTCACTGCCCGCTTTGGAAATATAGTTTGAAAACCTTTACTCATGAGCTACTGACAAAGTCACAGTGCTTGCTGTGATTTAAACAACAAATTTTTTCAAACTCAAAACTGGACAGGACTTTTCACCTCATTAGAAATCAGATCAACAGATATTGAGCCAAATTAGAATAACTTTATTGGCCAAATGCTGACGTGATCAGAATTTATACTGCTTTTATAATCTGGAGTATTATGAAGTCTTACTCGTAGAGTTACTAGAATATAATAGACTGAAGCACAGAATATACGTTGATGTTAAGTTTATACATTTGTTTCCTTCAAAACAATAAAAAAGATATAAATAAAAATGTTCAAATATTGTTAGGCAATTAGATTTGCGTTGTTGGAGATCAGAACAAATGGGAAAACAATCCTAACTCATGATGATGGAGTGCAGGGAAACTCTGCCATGTGCCCATTCAATGGGTTTGAGTTAGTTTTTATAGGGTATGGACATACTTGTGCATGCACATACAATATTAAGCACATATTTGGACTTTGATCATTGATCTTTAATATTTGGTCAAGCCAGGCTTGATCATCCCTGTCTCTCCACCCATCTCAGTGTCACAATATTAGACGTATACTAACCCAGTAAAGGTTAGTGTTTGTGATTTTGATGGCTAGTGCTGTAATTCTCAGTGGCTATGAAATTAGTGTTCCATGTGCTGCTACCTGTCAAGTCAGTTTTTACTTGTCAGGCTAGAGTGCCCTCTGAATGCTTATTCACTTTCCCAACATAAACAAGAGAGCATGACTGTTGGGCCAGCAAAATGAGACGTGCAGCGGTGGCTTGGAATAACTAACATGCTTCCTGAGGCTGGAGATTCTGTCTTTTTCATGAATCATTACTTATTCCACTATAAATTTTTAAAATCACATATATAACAATCAGCATTTGGTTTGTATTTTTTTCCGATGGTGAGAAATGATTGATGATGATTGTGACACCTCCCTTTAGTGGAAATAGAAAGGTTCAGTTATTTAAACATATTATTGCATGAGGGGAAAAAAATGAATAAACCCACCACGTCCATTCATTTTCCAGTATGTTGTCTGCTGCAACAAGGCAGGATTTTTCAGTGAAAGTGTCTCAAATAATGAAACAAAGAGAGCTCATCTGCAACAAAAACAAACATTGCGCATAGGAACACAGTTTTGTTTTACTTAGTACTGTATCTATCCTCAGCTAATAAATGTTGTAATGTTAAATCTGATTTATTAAAGCAAATGTGTTTATTGTATTAAGACTTTTAGAAAATCTAACATTTGCATTTACTTTATCATTAACAGAGTTTTTTTTTTTAGCTTTTTTAGTTGCGAGAATTTAAACAGAATAGTTTGAATATTCTGCTACTTTTTTACTTACTGTGGTGAGTGGTTGCTACTGATATAAACCTTTGATGTCCCAGGACATTCCGAAAAAAACCCATCACAAGTTCACACCAGCAAACAAGGAAAAGCCAAGGACAGATTTTGCAGTGTAACATGAGTAGGGAGGGTTTAATGCCATCACTGTGTGAACGTTGATATGCTGAGAAGCTCACAGAGCTGACTACAATCTCTTGCAGCAAACTATAGTAAATTTACCAACTTTGATTTTTTTTTTTTTTAAGTAAATATGGGAGTGTAGAAAGAAGGCAGTTATCCTCAGTCATGAGGGAGACTTTCTGCCATGATGTGGTGTGTCACACGTTTAAAAAAAAAAAAAAAGAGGTCGTAATGTGACTTTTGGAGATGGTCTAACAGACTGTGTCATGTGATGTCATGGGATGCTAGCTGTAGCTGACTGCTCTGAAACAGCCCATTCATACGGTGCAGAAACCAAACTGCTCAGTCAACGCTTTCTCAGTAAGCTGCACTTATTAGTATATTTTTCAAAGCAAACCTTCTGTTACTTTGACTTGTGTTTGCACTCAACTTCAACACCACCACTGTGTTTACCTGAAAAAAAATATTTTCACTTCTTTCTTTCTTTCTTCACTCTTCGGCTCACTATTGTTGAAAGCCAAGATGTGACTCATTCCTTTAAACAAAAACCTGGATGAAACTGTCATTATTGTGTAATTGTTTTGGAGACAAGTTATTGTTTTGCAAAGACATTTATTCCCTCAGCAGCAACTCCTGCCTCCTGTCACACGGCTGGGTGGCTCTCCTTTCTTTCTTCCAGCAGGTGTTTGATTGCAGCTTTCCAGTACTATGACAAAAAGGCCTATAATACTGAGGAAATTATCCTAAATATGGTGAAATTGAGATGCACACACTTTATAATCACCAGTATTTCAGTCAATCATGTCACAAAATGAATGGGTGAACAATAATACATGCAAACTTATCTACGTTCTCTTTCTCGTAATACATGGAATTTTAACAATACGGCACTACACATAATACATAAAATACATTCAAAGAGAATGAATCAGTAGCTTACTTTGGGTCTCATTGTGTCATTAACGACGTACAGTTTTCAAGGTTGGTTTATCACTTTTTTGAATCAGTCAAGTCCTCCAGAACCCCAGTGGCCTAAAGGCCTCTTGTAAACTTTATGCTTCACTGAGTTACAGTTCTGAAATCATGGGGGCTGTGAAGCAACATCTGCTTTATTACCTAGAGTGGCTTATATTGAAGCACCATCTTACAAAGTACACCTTTTCAATTAGTTTTAAGGACCTCATTATTTGAAATGATATTTGGCTTGTAGGATCTTTTCCTCCTAAACCTAATGGTGTAAGTGACGTCAATGATTAGCAGAGATCTTCAGCTTATTTTGGCATTTCGTTTTGAATTGAATATATTTTAGATTTGAATAAAAAAAATTAATCAAAAATATACAAAGAAGATTTATTTAAATATTTGTTCAAGTTTTTTTTTGTCATGCAATGTGTGTATCATGTATCAATATATGTATATCATGTATTAGATATTATATATGAGTCCAATATGGTGACATAGTCAAAGTGGAATAAAAGGCAAATAATAATTATAGGTAAAGTTGTGCTGAAAAAAACAGATACAAAATATTACCACAGTACAGAATTTAAATGAAGCACTTGCCTGAAGATAACTCCAGCCCCCTGCCACCCCTAACAGGGTAAGCGGTAGAAAATGGATGGACACAGTATTCACAATATATACTTTAAAATCTTCTGGATATCTGTTGATATCTCCCCCTTCTGTTGTTATACTTGCACTTTTTCCCTGTCAATTTGTACAATGGTAGCAAATTTGAAACTTCACAGACACATCCATAAAAATAGAATATGCAGTGCTTACTTCTTTATCAAATGGTTCAGTATTTATCAAAATGGATCTCAAATTGTGTGAATGACTGGCATTCATCTCATCTATCTTTTTGGCCTCTGTAAACAGTATTTAGTTCCCCTGCCCCCTCTGTTCACTGTTCCCTCTTATACCTTCTTTCTGTACCTCCCCCATCTCTACCCTCATTTATGTCGCCTTTCTCCAGCTTTCTCTCCCAAGCTTCTCCACATTATAATCATCTTCTTTCCTTGCCTCTTGGTGTGATAATTAATATCAGAAGAAATGGGGGAAAATTCAAGGCTCTTGCTTTATGAATGCAGCCAATCAACAGACAGCCTCCCAGAAAAAAAATCTCCTTAATTTGTTTTTCCTTCTTACTTTTCCCCTAAAAGCTCATCAGAAAGGCACCAAAATGTCATTCATGTTAAAATTATTCACAGAGTTTTCTCCTTTAAAACATTGTATATCATGAGCAAGGTTTTGAAAGTTTCATATGGTTCAATTTGGATATACATCAACATAATCAAAACCAACAGAATCAATATAAAGGGTAGAAACAGAAATAGTAATTGCCACAGAGATACAGAATTGAGAAAACACATGTGCATTTTGATTCACGTGAGACAGTGTCAACAGTAACTACAACAGTGGGTAGTGCTATCTTATTTCACAGGAAAAAATAAGGTGTAGGAGAAGAAATAAAATAGAGGGGGAAGATGAACATGAGCAGAATGAGAAAATCACGGCTGTAGGAAGGCTATTTGCTTTGTGGTATTTTCACTAAGGATGGAAATTCTCAGCTGATAGCAATGCTGATATTAATAAATAATTTGGCTGACAAATGATAAGATATCCTTTGGTTGAAGAACACAAAGTAGTCCTCAGTATGAACAATGAAGTGACACACAAATTGTGTGTGTTGTAATACATGAAACAGCATTGGGGCATGTTAACATGGTCAAAAATGTTATTTTATAAGAGGGGGTAGCCAATGAAAAATCAATGAGACTCAACAGATTATCATCAGCTGCTGGTACTGGTGAATGCCACCTTATTTGCAGATATACCTGTCAACCACATTCATATTGACTGATATCGATATTAAGACGAGAAATAACTGCGTTGATAATTTGTATTATATGATTCCAGATTCTTGTCCATCTAAGTCTATGATACTACATTTATGAAATCCAAAATATTCACCATAAAGTTGATGTCACATAATTTATTTCATTCTACAGAAAAAAAATAAATTTAAAAAACGTACGAAGGAAATCCAAAATTGAGGTCCTCTATATTTCCCTTTTTCTGAACAGGCACAGGCTTGACTCCCTTGTTGCGCTACGAAAGACCCCTCACGTTTCCAATATGGCGGCGTCTATTAGGATGTATTGTGCCCTCCGCATCGCTATCGGAGGTATTTTTCTTTCCTACTTTCCGCAACCTCGATTAAGCAGCTCAGTGTATATATCTGTGAAATTTTACTGTGTTTACGTTTACAATTGTGACTTTTTGTTTAACGTTGCTTTTCGGGAATGATCTGTGACAAGCCTGTCGCTGCTACATGACGTCACGATCAGGCACCTCTAGAAGATAAATTTAATTTCAGTTCAGTCACTGTATAACATGCTAACATGCTTTACTAATGCAATTTTTTTTTAAAAAAATCAATCTTTGAATTCCAGACTGTTGCAATAAAAGTTAATCGAATCGTAAACATTCTGTCTACATGTTGAGCTTCCCTCAGGTATCATAACGTTACACAGTTGTGAACGTATTTTAAATCGTGCAACTATTCTTGTAATAGAAGCGCATAGTATTAGTACTAATAATCTCTCTATCCCACGCTGTTTATAGTGAATAATCTGTGATCCAAATCACTGGATCACAGATTTACTAAGTGATGGTTCTGTAGGCCAATTCCCACCTCTCCTGAAAATTTCATCAGACTCTGTAACTTTATCCTGTTAACAAACTATTAAACTAACTAATAAATTAACCAACAAATGCCAGCAAAACATAACCTCTTAGGCAGAAGTAATGTGTCCAATGTCTGTTGTTGTATTGAGCTTGTCCTAAAATGAAAGTGTTATTTACTAAGCATGGACTACGTTGATAGTGCTGTCCTTTCCTTCTGTCTTTCAGGTGCATCACCGCTCCACCGCTCCTTTGGTGTAGCAGTTAATTTATCCCATTTGGCAAGTCAAACCTCAGCTGCCTCTCTCCAAAGAAACCCTGCACTTCCACCGTGCCTTACAGCAGTGTGGCAGCAAACCAGACATGGCAGTTTCTTTAACAAGTGTAAGTATATGAAGAGAATATTATTAAAATCTCCACGTTGGAGCAGTAACATCACAATTTGTCATTCACAGTCCAAAGAATCCTATACACCCTTGCTCTTTTTATTTCACAATTACACCAAAGTCTTTTGTAAATGTTGATTGATAATCTGTTGTGTATTTCTCTGAATTGATGTTAATTTTAATGTTGCTTTGTTTTTTGGGGGTTTTTTTTAACTGCTCATTTAGCTGTAAAAGGTAAAATCAGCATACAACTAAACTCATAAATCTCCCAGTGAATAGACACTGTATAATTTCATGAATCATTAATGACTGTTATTTTTAGTCTCTTGGAAATGTTTTTTATGAACTGCGTACTCAGTACCAGGATAAGTAACTAATGAAGTCCCCTTTATTTTATTCTGTTTGTCTGCCATTACGTATTCTGTAATGTTTTGGGTGTTAGCCAGGTGTGTCACAGTCCTTTTTTTTTTTTTTTACTTTTTCTTGTCTTTTCTTGCTCAGATGAAATCGAGAAAAGATTTGAAAAAATTTAACAGATTTTTTGAACTGTTGTCATTGTGTGTGTTTACAGTGACGGCTGAGGAGTTGTGGAGGGGTGTGTTGGCAGAGTCGGGTGCCGGAGCCAGGAAGGGCAGAGGAAAGAGAACCAAACGCAAGCTGAAGAGAGATCTGAACCGTGGACAGAAGCTTGGCGAGGGTCAGCTGTCACCTGTGTATCTGTCTTTGTGCTCCTTTTACTGATTCCTTCTGGTCTCTGCAAAAGTTTTTCCTGACTCTCATTCGATTTGTCAAGAGTTAGGCAAGTAATCATTCATCATTTACATTATTTACATTATTTGTTCTGAAAGGTAAAACTTTCTCCTTTCTGCTGATGGACATGTCACATTAAAATTCATTAGTTATTAATTCATTTTTCTTCTTTCCTATGTTGTAGAATTTCACTTTTTCCATGTTTTCACTTGGAATTCTCAGTCTATGTGCAGTCTTATGTTTTGCCTCTGTTTTCCTTTTTTTTTTCCTAACTAACGGTCTTAAGGTCTTAATTAATCTTAATTTCACTTGCCTAATTTGAAATATGATGTAGGATGTTTCCAAGCTAAATATAGTTTGTTGGTTGGCTTTCAGTTTTGTAAAACATCGTATTCACACACCGTACCATAAATTTTCTTCACTTGTAAGTTTTCCTTGATTTCTTTTTCATGTTCTAGCTCATTCTTTGTCCTAATTCCACAGGTCGCGGGGGTTTTCTCTGGCCTGGTCTGAATACTCCAGTAATAAGGGACGGGACTCTGCAGAGCATGAGTCGAAGAGGCGAGGCTGAGCAGCAGGAGGTGCAAGCTGACCTAGGTACAGCTAGGCATAATACTCACAAACACACTTTACATCCTGGACTTAAAAGCCCTATTCAGAGCTGGTACTAACACAAGTTCTAAGTGATCAGATTACTAGTGGGCAGCTCAAAGCACAGAGAACACACTAAGGACGCATTGGCATGTGATCTGGGCCACAAATGGCCAACTTCTCATGACATTGTGAACTTAAATGTGTGTTGGACAGTATTGAACGATATGTGCTCAGCATCAGTGGAAAAACATCATCATTCACATCCCAACCACGTCTTTTTAAATTCATTAGAAATGGATCAAACATGGTGGCTGACTCAGTTTGCCTGGAATAGGGACAAAAATAGACCTTATCTATATTTTTGCCAAAATCTGCTTGTTTGTTGTCCAACCACAGGAAGCACTTTTTCCGAGCGTGCACAATGAATGCAGTGCTTCCCCCACCGGATTAAAAAAAGCAACACATTTGGACAAGTGGAAGTACTATATAAGCTTATTTGCACGCAGAGTGGGGAAGTGAGATCTGATCACTCAAGGTCACTCAGGAGAGGCCAGGTGTGAACCTCAGAGCTGTCCATTTGTGACCAGATCAGCCATGACACAGGGTGATACCTGATCTAAACAACCCAACATATATGATTGACCACATACCAATGCGCTACTAGCTTATCACTACAAACCCTCATGAATTTAGCAACACGCTGAGTCATTTTAGATCACCTTAGGGCCTTTGATTAGGTTATATATGGTAAATGGTAAATGTCCAGTATTTATATTGCGCTTTTCTGGTCATTTTTGACCACTCAAAGTGCTTTACCTGCCACATACTTATCAGGAGCGTTAACCATTCACACATTCATACACTGATGGTGCAGCAATTTGGGGTTCAGTGTTCAGTGTTCATATATATCACTACCAGTTTTGTTAGCAGCTATTTTCTGCATTTTCAACCTCATAGTTTATATATCCCGGGTAACTTTACAAGTGCAATTTCTTCCTTACAAAGTACTTGTAAACTTTTAAAGTATGTTAAATCAGTTTTTAAATCCATGGTTACTTATCTACTTCTTCAGTGCTATTTCTGACTTATTGCCGCATATCTTGGCATGACACCGCTGCCAGTTATTCGCTGAAGTAATGTAAAACCATTGGCAGAAGCATGCGCCAACAAAATGAGATCCTACTCAGAGGAAAAACATCTCCAATGACAAGTCCAAAACTCCACAGTGGAAACTGCAATTTTTAGAAAAGAAAAGCACCAGCATCACTGCTGGTATGAGATGAATGCTGCCAATTTGCCTTGTCTGTGAAATAATTTATGCTAATGACACAATTAATTTGTTGAGGATTAACAACTTTGGGTTTTTATCATGCCACACTGGCCCCTGTGCTTCAGTGAGAAATTTGCTGCTTTTGTGTTTATGCAGTGCGCCAGAGAGATGAGTGGGAGAGGAAGAGGAAGATGAAGGTAAAGA
>KV751325.1:4440115-4472714 GCA_001698575.1 Mola mola
TCATGGGGGGGTATCAGCCTAGGCCCCCCTGACCCAGGACCCAATGGAGGTAAACACTTGCACAGTATAGAAACGCATAACATAATGTTCGCATGTAACACTGGATCATCTCAGTCAAGCTGTTCCATCAGTCCAGCTGTTGATGACCATCGTGACATAAAGAGAAGGAGGAGGAAGCATGAGTAGAGGAATAATTCAGGGCTAAGTGTGTGACGGAGAGAAAGAGAGTTATAGGCCAGTATCGTGGCCCATTAGGACTGATGATAAGATGAGAATGTGTGTCACCAGTTATCAAATGTGTTGTTTCCGAATTTAGAAAGACATCTCGTACTGCATTGGTCTTCTTTTATGTGGCTTTTTTTTTTTTCTCTTTTTCCGTCATACTTTATTATGGCAAAGCACTCTGCCCTCCCGCAGTTTTTTTCTCCCTTTCTCCTTCTGTTATCTTTTTTTATGCCTCTGCTTCAGTGACTGTTTTCGGATTGTGTTTATCCGTCCAGGCAATTTTTGTAAACCTGATATCTCAGGAATCCTCTTAGGGATTTTCTTCATACTTTACACAAATGTCCACTCTGGCTCAAGGGTGACCTGTTTAGATTTAAATCGTTAGAATTTTAAAAATCAGATTCTGCTTTTTGATTCCCATTCTAAGCAATTTTCGTTCTGATAATTTGAGGCTCTGGGTGAAAAAATCTCACAGGCTTATTCTAGAAAGTTTTCCACACTTTGACTCATATTTATTCATATTCACATTCACAACTGCTTCAAGGAACCAATAAAAGTTATAGTTACAGCTTAATTTAATTCAATTTTATGTTTCAATCATAATATGTTCTTTCTTTGTTGGCTAATAGAATAATATAGTGTGGCTCCTTTAACAACAGACTGATAGAATGGCGCGTGTGGTGAAACAAATTGAGAGAGACGGTAAAGAAGCAGCAACAGTTAGCTTATAGTTGGCAGTCCAGCAGTTTTTTGAAATATTATTTAAGAAACTAAGATGTCAATAAATGAATTTCCAGCTTCTCAACATTGAAGTGGAGTCTCCTGCGCACTCTTTCAATACTGCTGGTGAAAGTCAAGGGATTAATCCTGAAAGCACATCTTCCCATTTTCACAGACACAGATCAGGAAAACACTAATACTGACATTCAGTCACATTCTTCATGCACCTGGCTTATTTTGCCACGTTTGTAGTGCACAAATTTGTAACAGGATTTGCACTGTGACGAGTCGACATCTTTTAACAAAATGAAGCCATGAGAATAACATTTACTAGACTTGTGTCATGTGCAACGTTTATTTAGGAATTGATTGGCTGAACTGAAATAAATATTTCCTAATGATTCCAAAGGAATCAAAACTTTGCAACTGAGTTTCGATACCCTAACCCTAGTGATAGGCCAAAAGTCAAGATTACTACAGCTTCATGTGGACCCCACTTGTAAACATGAGAAAAACTCAGATCAAAGCCACTGACAATTGGCAAAACTACTGTGACCTAAAATCTTGTGAGCACAATAACTCAAGAATCCATTGAGGCATTTTTGGCAAATTTGGCACAAACCTACATTGGGACTCAAGGGTGAATTGGTAACATTTTTGAAGTCAAAGGTCACTGTAAACTTACATATTGTGAGGTTTCATTAGTGGGATTTTTGGCCAATAGAAAAGGGTTATTACTAACAACAGACTTTCCCAAACAGGGCTCATGTGTCATAAATTCAGTCAAACGTATTACTCTATTTATCTAATTTCTTCTACACGCTTTGTACACACTTGTCTTTGTACATCTGCATTTGGACAGCAGACCTCAATGACTGCACTCTTTCTCAGCCTAATTATTTCAACTATAGCTCAATTTGGTAACATCAGTAAGTCAGTCTGTCCCACTATTGGTCCAGAGTGAAATAGTATCTAAACTCTTACATGGCTTGCTGATTTTGCTGATTCAAAAGTACACAACAGTCCTAGGCCATCATTAGATATGTTGTTTTTGCAATGTTTTAATAACCATGTATGTTTATTTCTCAGTGTCTTTATTCAAAACATGGTAAAAAGCTTTTTATTCAATGTTTGAGCTGATTTAGTCCATTGGAAGCTTGCTAGGTCAATACATCACAGAATATGATAAATAGTAAAATATTTTTGCAATGGCAAGGCCACTCTCAAAAGGATGTCAGCAAACAAACAAGATGTGGTATTCAAGCTGTTACCAAAGAAATTTGAAGAACCAGGAGAGATCAAGGGCAATTAAAGGGTTTAAGTTCAATAAAACTTTCAAAATTTGTTGAAACATGTCTCAGAGTTTCTTTGAGAGACCAGAAGAAGTCTGGCAAGAAACTGCCTCAGCCTCTGGCAGCTTCATCAGGATAGCAAGTTTACCTTCTAGAGTCCAAAGAAGCTTGATTAGGAATGGTCTTTGTGGAAGAACTTAATTTGTTTGGTGATGGTCACCTTTTGAACAAGGGTTAGAAATGCAACAGAGGGATGTTGCATTTCTTGACTTCAGGTGTAGACACATTAGAGGTTACTTGCTTTGGGGCTGGCTTGACATTACTCAACCGGCATCACTTGCACAGTGACCTTTGCTAGAAAGAGGTAGGAATAGTAAAGTAATGGACATGTTAAACAGTAATGTACTGCACTGTAAAACAAAATTAATTGTTATGTTCACATATTGGAGATTAATAATGCTGATATAATATAATATCAGCTGATATCATCAACCAATCTATAAATCAGTCGGGCTCTAAAATAAACCCAGATCTTTAATCTGCTTAATTTGTCATTGAATAATGAGGGGAACTGCCTGTACAGTATGTATTCTATCATATAACGCTAGTGGGCCCCATATGAAGTAGTGTCTGTTGCTAGTAACAGTGTTCCATTTGGTGTGCTACTGTCTTACTCTCAGCTGTGCAACACCGTGAAGACCTGCTGCAATTTAATACTTGTTGCTTTTATTGGGGATGTATAGAGAATGGGGGTCACAATTCTTCTAGACCAGCAGGCAAGTCTCCTGTGATAGCAGCGGTTTTTTTTTTTTTTTTTAAATCAGAACGCAAACATAACGAACTGAGCTGACGTCAATTCATCAGGTCTCAATGGGTTCGACTTGGCGCACAAAGACATCAGCAGTGCTAAGGAAATTGTGTCTTTTCAGAGAGTGTTATAGATCACAATAGCTTTATTGGTCACAATAAAAGCAAACACGATAAAGAGAGCCACGTACAGACACTGGACAATAGGGAACAATCCTTTGTCCATTGTCCTTATGCTATACAAAAGAGGGCAGGTTATGTCTGTTTACATAAAATAAAGATGCCGTATGTTACAGAAGCTGTCAGCTGAATATGCTTGAATATCAGTAAAAGGAGAAGCTGCATAAGGTCATCAGCACACCGAAAACATGAGTTATTGCTTCTGTTTCAACAGATCAATGCATATTTCAACTAGAGAAGGTGAAGAAGAATCTGCAGAATAATAAACTTTCCATTACAAGCCCTTAGTAAGAGATTAAAATCCACCAGATTCACTGATTGAGCTGTCCGCCTCCTGTTCCCAGCCTTTATTGCATCCTTAAACTTTGGTCTTGTTGCTGTTGGAATTGAGCTTGGCCCATTTCATTTAAACAACTGACTGGACGAAGCTCTGCTATTGCAGAGCCCTTTTTGACTCATTCTCCTTGTTCATGCTGTTTCTTTCTCCTCTGCTTTATTTTTCTTTTGATAT
This sequence comes from Mola mola, assembly GCA_001698575.1. Classification (NCBI taxonomy): domain Eukaryota; kingdom Metazoa; phylum Chordata; class Actinopteri; order Tetraodontiformes; family Molidae; genus Mola; species Mola mola. The sequence goes on from KV751325.1 coordinate 4,443,851, forward strand.
ATTCTTCTTTATCTACTCTGTTAACAACCTCTCACACCAGGAAATACAGTCTATATACATTTTTTTTTTTCTACAAACTGTTTTTCCCTTTTACTCACATACAAATGGACACTTGGGTCCTGTGAATATGATGTTCGGAGGGCTGTAACAACGTTGCTTCACTCGGATCCAGTTTAGTTTCTTTCAGATGGTGAAGTAATATCCCAGCTGAAGTGCATGTGTATGTTTGTACATTCTCCTCTTAGCCTTTGTATCAGCCCTCCTTAGTTGTTAATTGTTTAGAAGTGAAAAGGCTGCTGTTGGGTGAGTAACATCCTTTAGAGGTCACTGACAATAAGAAGTATCAGTAAAATTGTTACCCAAAAGGCCTTGCACCAGTGCAGATGCTACATTGGATGGTCTTGTTTTAATCAGTTTAAAGTTTCATCAAGCACGTGTGTTCCTCTTCCTAAATGTATTTGTTTTAAAGCTTCTTTCTTTTCTTTTTTTCATCCACCTTCTCTCTACACAGAAACCTATGAAGACTTTGACTCACGTGTCATTGAGGAAAAAACCTAAATATTGGGCTGTCATGGCATTTTCCTGAAATGGTTATTATGGCTAAAATACTTGATGATAGCAATATTATCAGTCAGATTCATTACATTCATAAACAGTAATTATTATGTGTTTTGACTATTTTTGGCAAATCCAATAAAAATACAAGTGTAGGCAGGTTAAGAGAGGGTTTAGCATATTCAAATCATACTTAAAGAAAAGTAACACTTGAATGAATTGTGAAAACAAGATTACCAATTAAAATTGCTAAACAAAAGATACACAAAACCTATTTGCGCTGGATTGTTTACAAGATATTATCGTGTGTTATGACATGACACCGATATTTCATCAATACTGATATATCCCTAGTTGAATATAAACAGCAGTCAGCAGTTGTAATTGTAAAAAGTTATTTTGGATTGTTTGAATAAGATTTTTAAAAAAAACAAATAAAATGAGAACTATGATGCCAACAAGAACGGACTCTTGTGGCCCCTGGTATGCAGCGGTTGTAAGGAGGCTACCACTAAAGTTTGCATTCATTAATTGAAACGATTGGGACAAAATTTTCATCACAAGTTATCAAAGCCCAAAGTGACATCTTCAAATTTCTCTTTGTTGGTCCAACCAACTGTTTAAATCCCAGAGACTGTTCATCATCATAAATGACAAAGAGGTATAGCCATTCAAGAAGTTGATCCAGTGCATGCTAACATTTTTGCTTCAAAAGAGACTAACTGATTGGTAGGATGGTGTGCTGGTTTTTTCTCAATAGATTACATCTTTGCAGCTGTGTGGACCGTGTTTTTGCTAAGCAACAGCAGCTGTAGTTCAGCATTTTATGTGTTCTTGTAGCTACAATGGGGGAGATGAGATAGTACTTAAAATGTTCAGTTAATCTGTATATTTAAAGCTTCCTGGGGCCAAATAGCACGAACTAAAGAGTCACACCGTCATTTGTTTTTAACATAAATGAAGTGAATAACTTTGATCAACCACAATGTAATGATGAGAAAAACCTTCAATTTCGACAGCAAGCACTTCAATTGAAAAATTAGAGCTGGATGCGTGTATATATTTAGTTCATTTTGAAAATCTTCTTCTGAAGTACTATAACTCACTTCAGTATGTTTTATTAAAACATATAAGAGTGATTCTGAAATGGCTTTATGTTTCTGCAAACTGAAACACTGGTTAAGTAATTTAATCATCAGTCGTTCAATCCATTTGAGTCCTTATCCATCGCACTCTTCAACACGCATCTAACTGCATCAGAAAAAGATTGAATACAAATGCTGTAATGACAGACACAGTTCATTTAGATTCCCTTTCTGTTGTACTGCGTGTTACTTTAATTCAATTAGCACTAATGGACTCTACTAAACTAATGGGGGTATGCAACAAGGTTACAGATGCGCGTACGCACTCGCACGCATACACAGTGTTTCATACAGGAAAACCCAAATATATATGTTCCCCCTTCAGACACATTATATCCCTCAGGGATATACATGCACTAATTTAGGTAAATACAATACACACACATTATCAGATAGTGTGTGTGTGTGTCACATTAATAGTTTTCCCCCAGCCCTCCTGCCTGCATGATTGTGAGTGGTTTGACTTACACTAGGCTTTCCACTAGAAACAGAGGAACACTTTCATCGTGCCAATTCAATCTATAAATATATCCTGTATGTGGCGTGTGTGTCTGCTGCGCCCAGAACCAGATACACACCCACACTATAAATCCAGGCCCAATAAAATGGAAAAGGCTTACTGGAATAAAAGGCTTGTCTCCCAAGGACGATGATGCCGGCATGCCATTAGTGAGCACATCCAACAGAAGGGAGGGAGGGAGGGAGTGGGCGGAGGAGAACAGGAAGGAGGAGAGTTGGGAAATGAGAGCAAGACAGTTAAGAATTTGGACAATGAAAATTAGAGACAGACAGAGAGGGGAGAAAGGTAGGGCAAGTCTGATACAAGATCACAACCCTGAGAATCTTCTATGTGTACAAAATATCTAAACTGTAGTTATCAGTATTGCATACATTACATGTATTTGAGGCAAGCCGAGGTGGTTTTCTTGATTGACATTTATTGATAAGTCTTCTCATGTTGCTTTTCAAATAGAGCAGATTAAGACAACACACTTTTCTTTAAAAACAGTCCAAAAAGTAATATAAAATGGATCTCTCACTACAGAGAATTATCACCAGCCTGCAGGTACATCAGCTGTACGGAGCTTGTCAGCCTTTTTAAGTTAATATTCCTGGTTTTACAGCCAAATACCTCACTGTTTTGGTTCAATCTAATCAGTCATAATTCAGCATTTTCTCCATCAACAGCAGTTCATCTGTGCTCACTGAGGAAGCACAGAGGAACACATTGTACGCCACCTGCCTACCACCAATGAGCAGAAAGAGAAAGTAAGAAACTAGCTTTTGAACATATGGAGTGTTTAGACACTAAAGAGATCAACAGAAATTTCTCTCTGGAGATGCTGGAGGTGCTCTTAAGGTGGAAACATAATTCTACATTAGGCCTGGGGCTAAGGAGTTACAACATGGTGGTTACTTGTTTCTTGGAGTTTGTAGAGAGCAACAGCAACATAAAATTAAATTATGATTACACTGCAAGCACTCTGCATATCAAGCCTTGGTGAGATAATGTCAGGTAAAATCCAGTTTTACACTGGCTGAAAATACAGCTCCAGATAATAACTTTTGTTGTACTCAGCTACTTTATAACTTTCACTTTGTTGTGCTTCTAATCCAATGGTGAAAACATATTGATTTAATCCAATACAAAACATCACAAACTACAGCCTCAAAGATATGTATTAGGTTGAAATGGCACGTCTCAGCTCAGAGATGAAAAAGAGAGTGCAGGATGACAGATAGCAGAGGTAGCATTAAGGAAAAGAAAATGCAGTGAGAGTGACAGAGAGAAAAGTGATGTTCGTGGCCTCGCTCCAGCTGCACCAACCATTTGGACAGGACTCAGTGATTTCGTTAACAGAAGTGGAGCCTTGTTGATGTCAGGGAACAGAGTTTTGTGTTGTTTTTTTGTTTTTTCCCCACTTAGAGTCAACAACCTTGAAAGTTTTGTTCTGAGAGTAGACAGCTAGTGAGCTACATGAGAGCAGCTTTGCAAGAACTTTCAATTGGATTAAATGTTGTGTTTTAACAGGTCAGTGCAGCTCACTCAGACATGTATAAAACTTATTATCTAAATTGAAATTCACTTTAAAAAGCATTACCTAAATTGGTTTTGATCGTAGTTTGTAGAAGCACTGACGTTAATATTAAATTGGAATTACATGATACACATTTTAGTTTACAATATGCCTTTTTATGAAGGCAATTGGGAATATGAGTTTCTGTTTGGTGTAAAATGTCATCGAAAATAGCCAAATCTTTGATATAGGCACCGGATCATCCTCATAGCCAAATTTGTCTGCAAAACCGGTTATAGAATGAACATGCATTTCCATCTGTTTCTCACCTGTGTTTATTAACAGAATCAGTGCTACCAACAATGTATCCTGTGTCACCTAACAGAATATTTCAGTAGCAGTGTTGGATGGATGCGTCATTCTGTTACATTTTGCTTCACATGTCATTTTGTAAATTTGGCATTTGGTTAAAAAAATTTCACTATAATCCAAAAAAAATCTTGATTTTAAAGTTTATAAGAGTTCAATTGCACAGACTCTGGCTGTATATATCTTAAATACAGACAACAAGGATGTCATTTTATGTAGTCAGATTTTAAAATGTAAAAATAACATAAAAGTATGTCCTCTATAGCACCAAGTGGCAGAAATATTGTCTTTCCTAGAGAGTTAATTAATTCTTATCACCATTCAGTGTCCTGAGAAGATGCCAACTTCAATCCAAGTCACACTTGTATTTGGCGTTAGTAGAGGTTTGCGTTTTCCTGGTGCCCTCTGTTCTGCAGCAAAGAGGCAAATACAGAGAGGAAGACATGCAGCAACAGATTGAGAAAATAAGACATGCGACAGAAGTGAGATGTAGCTAGAAGCGTCCTCCCACCGCCATTCTGTCTCTCATCTGGCGGACTCGGCCCATCTGCTGCACCCTGAACACTGCCAAAAACTGCTATATCTTAACTCAAAGTGACAAATGTAAAGCCAAAACCCGAGCATCACTTGAGATTTTTACACACACCTCTAAAACTGATTGGCTGTAAGTAGCCTCAAGTCACTTTGAAACATGAGAATTAAAAACGTGTTGAATTTGCATTTACAAAATCTGTTTAAAATTCCATCTGGTCTGGATCATCGCATTTTCTCTATCCTCTACAACATGCATGCACTGGACACCAAGAAAGTATATATTGCTGTGTGCCTTCACTAATTACTATTTACCTAATATAAATATGCTTGTTTAATGATAAAAAAAAATTATTTAAGCTATAGAGAAGAGAGAAAAGTAGTGAATGAAGGAAGAGTGAATGTGTTGGAAACTGAGTGGACAAAAAAGAGAGTTTATTATTAAGAATCCCTTCATAAAAGAACTCCAATACATCCATTTTACACTCTCACCATAGAACTAGTAAACGGCCTAACATTTCCTCATTGTTTGATAAGTAAAATCAGTACAGTCAGGTAGTTATGTAAGTTGGTGAGACACGATAGAACAAAATCATCCTTGTTTTGTAGTGTTTAGTGTTTCCTCAAAAACTTGAAACCAAGAATTCCAGGCCTCTAGCACCCCAAATATGAATGCACTAATGCCTTTTGCTCATGTCGTAAATGACCGAACACTGGCAAGTTTCAGCTGAGGGAACTTCAAAGTCAAGATCTGCCTTCAGCTTCACTTGTTATGTAAAGTAGGATTCACAATTTAACTGTGGGGCCGCAGCAGAAGGATTGAGGTCAGCGTTGCATGAAACACCATAATAGTGGAAACACAAACCTTCAAGACATACAAACAAACACAATATGGGAAGTGGAGACTTTGAAAATCCTTAAAGAAATAAAAGCCCATCCATCCATCCATTTTCTATCGCTTATCCTGTTAGGGTTTGCAGGGGGGCTGGAGCCTATCTCAGCATCTTGGGGCGAAGGCGAAGTCACCCTGGACAAGTCGCCAGTTCATCGCAGGGCTGACATATAGAGACAAACAACCATCCACACTCACATTCACACCTACTAGCAATTTAGAGTGACCAATTAACATAACCCCCAGTTTTGCATGTTTTTGGACTGTGGGAGGAAGCCAGAGTACCCGAAGAGAACCCACGCAGACACAGGGAGAACATGCAAACTCCGCACAGAAACGTCCTGACCTGGGAATCAAACCCAGGACCTTCTTGCTATGAGGTGACAATGCTAACCACTGCACCACTGTGCAACCAATAAAAGCCCTGTTTTCTTATTTTCTACAGGAAGAGTAAATATGAGGTGATGTGGCTGCATCATTAATCACAAAATAATCAAATGGTTTATATGCATAAGAGGATGCAAATGTAACAAAACTGCATTATAATGAAGCAGTGAAATGCTTCATTAGACTTTAAAAAATGTTCTCTTCATATGTAAGAAAAACTTTCTTTTGTCACATCATTATTTTTTTTAGTAGTTTTTTTCACTAAAAAGAAAATTATGCAAATATTATCTACCAGATAACTGCTGCAAGTCATGAATCATATTGCAGTGATCGCAATATCGATCAGAATAATTGCAGTTTGCAGTATATTGCAGTAATTGCAGATCATATCATGCGTCCCTATTGGAGGAGGATGTTTAGATGATGATTTAATATGTGTTTTCTCCTGGCTGCTTGTCTTCCCACCTCACCATAAATACACACCTCAGTGAGTTGTTGGGAAGTGAGTGAGTGAGTTTTTGCTGCTAATTGTCTTCAAGGTTCATAGGGATCACAGGTACAGAGAGACTTTCATTAGCATGTTGGACGTGCTTCTGTTGGCGAACCCCGCAAAGGTGGAGCAACACCAATATACTGTTCTTCCCAAACAAGTGATTTCAAGGACTTAACGGTGTAGGCTGCAAGTTTCAAGATAGAACTCAAAGCTTGTGACTTTTATTCTGCTTTATTGGCATCAAGCCACATGTAGTCTCCGTCTGGCTGCATGCGCCGGCCCATGACCCCAATATTATGATTGTTCAGCAAGTGTAAACAAATTTTAAAAGCTCCATCACATTAACCATTGCCATGTAATGATAATGTAATAAAATTGTGTAAGTTTTAGCTTATTTTGCAAGTGGAAATTAATTTTGTATTTATAGACGTCCTAATAATATGCATTTTTTTTCTTCACAAAGTTTCTGTAAAACTGCAATTTTTATTCATAAGACATAACGTAAAAGTAATGTGCTTTGATTGTCTTAATTAACTCCTCTTAATTAGCTCATCATTACAACTGCTTTATTTTATTGAACTTCGTGACAATCTGCAGCTCTTCTCACTGTCAATAACGTTCATCTTTTTTTCCTCTTTGCTCTCTCTCCCCTCCACCCCTCGCATGTCGTCATCCCATTTTACTTCTGTCAACGTGCCTCTATTTGAACTTTGTGTGTCCTCCATGGACCGCTCCCACTTTCTCTCTCCTCTCTTTATTAAGCCCTTAGTCTCTCCTTCTCACAGCCTCCTACTCCTCCTACTGTGCTGTATCAATACTACCCCCTGCTGTTTTCAAAGCTGTATTGCCAATAGCTCATCAGCCTCAGGTTTTTTTGTGTACGTGTGTACTGTGTGCTCTGCTGACCAATCCAGCTGATGAAAGATAAATATTAACATAAAAGTAAATCAAACATATTTAGAAATAGGTATGCAGTATAGAATACTGTAAGTGTATAGATTATTGGCATAGCCAGAAAGTCTAAGGGCATCATGTGACAGATGGATGACTCTCATTGGCTTTAAAATGAACCTCTGTCTACAATAACAAACTAGATATTGACCAATTGCAGTACGATTGCATGTCAGTGATTATATTCAGACACAGCAACACATTTCAAACACACACACACACGTTTACTCCATATGACCTTAACATGATTGCCAAGCAGATAGATGCCATAGCAGTCTTGCTTGGTGTTTATTGTTATTTGTTGCTGTTTTGCAGGTGAAGAGTGTGTTCAACATGACAGCCAAAGAGGGCCGGAAGAGGTCCATCAGCTGTTTGGTTGCTGTTGGAAATGGCAACGGAGCTGCAGGTTCGACACTCATAAACATAAATACTGTATTGGATTTCTGCAGAAGTTGACATATACCTTCCATAGAGTGTCAGGAAATGATTTTGATCATTTTCAAGCTATTCAAAAGTAAGATTCCACAGATTCAATTGCACCCATCCATTCATTGCAGATGCTGTCGGTGCTGCTTTATTTTTGTGTGTAATTTCTGTATGTAATTGTTAAAATCCCTATGATAAAAAGAACTGTTCTTAATGGGTTTTTTTTTTTAATGTGTGTAACACACGAGGCTGAGTGTTCTTAGCTGCATGTCTCACTCCCCCCCCCCTTTCCACCAGGCTTTGCATTGGGTAAAGCAGCAGACCGAAACACAGCTCTGAGGAAGGTAAGACATTTTACTCCAACCAAGGTTTTCCAGTCAGGTTTCCTCTTGATACCCCAAATTTGTGCAGTCTCTGTAGATATTAAAAGTTTGAAAGCAGCAATAAGACTTGGATTGATTTTCCTATATAAATTAATTAACTAATACTTGCTGGTTTTTGATTTTAGCACTGAAATAAATCTAAAATTTGTTTAGTAATGACATTTTTAGATCAGTCAATACTTAGAGTATTTTTCTGTGAATGATTTTAATCCCAGTACAAAAAAGTCAAGCAGAGTAGGAATGACAATATTGTTTTTGGTAATAATTGTTAAGATATAATCTTTCTGTATGTGTGTTTGTGATCTGCAGGCGAAGAACAGAGCAATCCACTACTTGTACTATATAGAAAGATACAACAACGACACCAGTAAGTGTTCATGTTTTGATTCGTTTTGTTTTGTCTTTAACATTTCGTCATTGACTTTTTCCTCTACCTTCAACTGTTTATTCATCCTTTTTCTTCTTTTCTTCTTCACATAGTTACACAACAGTCTTTCTCTTTGAGCAGATCTGCAGTATTACAGAACATAGAAGCGTGGCAATCTTCAGGATAATTGTATGCTAATTTATGTATACAACTTCAAAAATTTGGACTTGTTTTGTCCATCAGTTTGGCATTTTACAGCTCTACAATTCTAAATACAGTACCCATAAGCCCCAGCTAACAGCACATCCCAGAGTCCAAAAGTGAATCAACCCTAGCTGCATGGTACATTTTCTCAAGGCATTTTCATTTCAACTGCATTAAGCATTAAGTTTAAGCTCGATGGCTGGATGTCAATGTCTCATCTTTCTTATCCTTTTTTTTTGTGAAAGAGCTATGTATATTCTTGCACTGTTGACTATTGATGATTAAGCTGGGATTTTATGCTGATCCAAGTTTTAGACATGCTTCAACTTTGTCAAAGAAATTGGTGTTTACTTCCAGAAGTAGGTGAACCCAAAACAACACACATCTATTACTTTCCCTCTTCTTCCTATCTGTCCATCTCTTGTACTTCCTCCCCTATCCCCCTGTTTTCTCCCTTCTGTCTCCTGCTATCTATCACCCGGGTGTAAAATCGGCATAATGTTGTGGATGAATTTGTGACGAAGTTTCAGAGTTGAAATGCACCACCTCTATTCTCTTAATGGAAAAACGCCATTTGGCCGATTTCACTGCTGGAGAGCCTGGAAGATTAATGTGTGTGAGTCATCATTCTTGATCGCACCCACCAGAGGAGAAAGTTATCTTACTGAATTGGGCTCAGACTAGAAAAGAAGTGTGCTTTCGCCTGTGTGAGGTCCTTTATTTTCATCATTCCTGTGTCACCTGTGCTGCTTGTCAGTAAGATAAATTGAAATCCAATGACCAGTCTCCCCGTTGGCCATTAATAGTTTAGCTTTAGGTTGCAGCCCTGATCCCCAGTTTGTCCTCGTAAAATTAATGAGGGAAGCTGCAGGATTGTAAGCCGAAGAGTGGTTTAGATCTGTGGATGTCTGAGCTCTGCTGACCTTTCAACTGTTGTTGGCACCAGCATTTCTACTCCTTGGAATGGAGTTTACTTTGTGAATATTGTTTTGACCTCTGTGGTGTTCATTCACGTAAGCGACCAATACAAATTGAATTTGGCACTACGTTTGGTTGGTGCTCACAACACACAACCTCAAGGACTGAAGTTTAGCTTTAAAGTCATTCTTAGACATTTGCTGGATTTGGCAGTTTGATCTTTGAAAAGACTTGACACACACTTATCAAAATGAACCTGGATCTCCTGCAGCCACAGCAAATGTTCAGTCTCCTCTGTGGTTGGTGTGTGTGTGTGTGTGTGTGTGTGTGTGTGTGTGTGTGTGTGTGTGGCGGTTAGACATTTAGTTTTTCATTTATTATTTCTTCACGCAGCAGGAGGGATCCTCTTCTGTCCTCTTCTTCTGATGCTCCTCATGTATCTTCTTCCTAACCTAACTCATTAAGTGTATTCAGCTCTAGACTGGATCTCTAAAGGATGCAAAGACAGCAGCCACAACTGTTTTGAGAGCAATGTGACACAAGAACAAGATTTGAACCCAGGCTTCGGACTTGAGCAGTTTTATCACGTCATTCAGCAACACACCACTCCCACTTGGGAACTGTGTGAATAAGTTATCAGCGACAGCTGCTGCAGCGAGCAGGAAGATGCTGGCATGTGGAAGGATATCTGGCGGGCAGGTGGAGACCCAAGGGAGAAGTGGAGAAAAGATGCATAACAAAACATGAGACTTAGAATTGGAATGAATACGTTTTTTTTTTTTTTTTATTATTTGTCTGTATTTGTATGGGTTTGGCTGTTTGTTCTCTCTCTGTATCTTTGGCTGTTGGTGATTTTATTTCTCTCTCTAACAGTTTATCATGACATTGAATCCAAGTTCAAGAGGACAACACTTCGCATGAAGAAACAAAACGAAGGTGTGACTTGATCCTTAAACATTTTAATATGTTAAAAGTGTTCAAATGAAAGGGTTATTTTGTACATATTATACAGAACTCCATATAAACCCAGTTAAATAGTCTTTCATTCTGTGTGTATCATTTATTTTTGTGTCGTTTTGTTGATATTTGATTTAATTGAGTACGTTGGCTGGTTGAGTACGTTTAGACCCATGAAATGTGTCTCAAAAATGTGTATCAAAATTCTCTGCTCAAATCAAAGATTCATCTCATAACACTAATGTCAAGCATTTTTAATCAGAGCTTCCTAAGTTAGCAGATAGCAGTTCGTCCCTCAGTGTTGCATACTGAAAAGACGGGCCGTGGCTAGTTGATTAGCATGCTAATTAATTCGAGTAGCTCTCTACTAGTACTATACAATACGCTGACATTTTGGGCATCCTATTTTGGCTTCTTCCGTTTATGGCGATTAATAGGTTAATTCACTTTGTGTATGTTTCAAGTTCAAATGCAGGCTTTTACATTTTGCATTACAGTCTGCCGAGCATCGACTAATAAAAACCTTAGGTTTCAACAGTGTATGGTAATTTCATTTTTTTAAACCTCGTTCTGAATCTACAGACACATGAAATATAGCTCTCCCAAACTGTATGAAATGTCACTTTGATTTCCGCTTTACACTGTTGCTGCTTCTTAACTATCTCTGGTTATATGTGCAAAATTCCAGATAACTATCACACAGTAAATCAATTGTTCAAATTCCATATGATTGAAGACCTTACATTGTCCTCTCCGAGCTCGAACAAGGCGATATAAGTGTGTGCCTATTTGTGCAGGTTATGGTCTCCACTGCCACCGGGCCGTCATCACTCTGTGTAAGCTGATCGGCATAAAGGACATGTACTGCAAAGTAGAAGGATCTGTCAATCTCCTAAACATCACCAGGGCCCTCTTCACTGGATTAGCCAATCAGGTAAATTTATGTAAGCAACATTTACTCTAAGAGAGTTTTACGTGTGGAGCCTCGGTAACATCTCTCGTCTTCCAGGAAACCCACCAGGTGCTGGCAAACAAGAAGCAGCTCCATGTCGTGGAGTTTCAGTCACAGCGAGGTCCGCTGCCCATGGTGGTGGCGAGTCCTAAAGACGGGACACGCTCTAATCCAGATACAGAGGATGAGATCCCCAACACACGTTTACACTGGGACGACGTACGAGCCGCGCAGGGACTCAAGCGCTCAGTCTGGGCAGGTGTGAAGCGCACCATCTGGTAGTGTCTGATGGGCTGATGACACAGATGATTGGACTGCGGAGAGAGGTCAGGTGGGCCAGATGGTGGGCCTGAATTTTGGCTTTGATAGGAGAAGCTGAATGTATGTGTGACCAAGGACTATAAATTTTGGTTAAATGATCAAAGTGAAGATATTTTATTTTAAAACATTATACATAGCCCCCAGTAAAGGTCATTTTACAATATTGACTCACAATAATGTTTAAATGTTTAGGTCCTACGTACTGTAAAATATCCTCTAGTAATTCATCCACGGGCGTTGTTGCGAAATACAGTCTTTACTGTTGAAATAAAATATTGATTTGAAAAACATCCCGTCTCTGAAGCCCTAAATAATGTTTAAAATAATGATGAAATGCATCTTTTATGTGTTAAATAATGGCATCTTGACAGCATGGACTCTTACTCTTCCACCATAATAGGTAACAAGCTTGTACCAGAGGTAATGTGACTTCATTCACTGCTAGTTATGTCAAAAGTGATTTTTCCTGTCCGGTGACCTTCACACACTCGCATAATTTAAAAATGCTGAATTTTAACAATGAGACAGTCAGAAATCTACTCAGCAGCTGCGACAATTTTTGGGATGACCATTGCCTACGATAGACAGCTCCAGGAGGGGTTGTTTGATATCTACAGCTTGGACTCAAGGCTGCTCCTGGTTACCGTCTGGTTCCAGGAAAGTGAAGATGAAAGACGGTATTCTGGCTGGCCAAGCAACAGCCACAAAAATCAGCTGTTCCACAGCTGTCGAACCTTTTAATATCTTCTTGTTGCTGCTTATATTCACGTAAACACAAATTTCCAAAATGCACAGATTTATTGCCTGAGGGTACAGAATCCCTGTGAATTTAAACTAGTATGTAAATGACTATGTTGCTCTGTTTTTGTTTTCAGTTTCCCATTTTGTTCTAAATTACCTTTGTAACATGACGCGTACTACAAAATTCTAACTCTGGTGTAAACCCCTTGTCTGAATTTAATGTGCCTGTTAAAAGAACAGTTTGAGTTATGCTGAAGAGAAGAGTGATGACTATGGAGCAAGATTGGCGTCAGTTGCACTTCATCACCACTTTATCCCATTGACTGGCCTAAAAAATCCAAAAACGTGAACTCAACCTCAGCATTGCCCTACAGTGTACTACGAGAAGTAAAGCACGCCAGGGGAACAATAAGAGATTTTATCTTTGAGTATTAAATCTATGCTTATTGCCAATAAATGTTGAGTTCCTTTCTTCTTGCCCAAACTCAATTCATATATACAAGATACAGATTGTGAGAATATAAGTGGCTGCTCATGACTTATATTACACCGTTTTAATCCAAGTATTCCTGACAATTGCATTAAATGCAACAAAGAAATTGGAACTTTATTTTATTGCATGTGGCAGTTAAAAACTTGTAAGTCTCCAATTCTGGAAGAGGTTCTTTGCTTGATTTCTAAATTTGCAGACAGTGATGTTGATGCAAAAAGGTGTATTACACATATACCCTAGTGATTTTCCCCCCCAAAAATGCAAGGAAATGCAAACTAATTAATTTCTGTTTATTGCAAGCAAAAAGTGTAATACTACAATCAGTGGCATTGAGATATGCTGTATTCTAGCATTGGAAAAAACTGACCGTCATATTAAGAGGTAACATTGGGAATTTTTATGAAATATGGATGCTTGCATTTTATATATGACCTGATAATGTAGAGTGCCTATAATTAAATGGCTGTGTAATTATTTCCATTGTAGTTTGACTAGTAATTGGTAGCCCAGCTAGAAAAACTTGAATGTAAATAGTAATAATGAATAGCAACTTGGTTGTAAGGTAATTACAATTAATATAATTTGTTTATTATCACTTGAATTTATCATAAATTTGTTTTATAACTTTATTTTTCTTTAAAATGTTGAATTTTAATTTTTCTTATTCTTTTTATTTATTTATTTATGGATTGGCTTAATGATGCTGAATAAGTTGTGATTCTCGTTTTTGTTTGAGCCAGTTGAGGTGGTTCGGGCATCTGGTCAGGATGCCTCCTGGACGTCTCCCTGGGGAGGTGTTTCGGGCATGCCCATCCGGGAGGAGACCCCGGGGCAGACCAAGGACACGCTGGAGAGATTACATCTCTCGGCTGGCTTGGGAACGTCTTGGTGTCCCCCCGGAGGAGTTGGTGGAAGTGGCTGGGGAGAGGAGCGTCTGGATGTCCCTGCTCAGGCTGTTACCCCCGCGACCCGGACCCGGATAAGCGGCAGAAAACGAAACGAAACGATTAATCTTGTTTTTTTATTTATTTACTTTTTCTCATTGAGAAGGTTGTGTTGTTGGGGGTTATGAATGTTTTAAAAAATGATCAAATGTCAATAAACACTTGAGAAAATGTTGAGTTCCTTAGAAACAATTTAAACCCTCAGATGAAAGCTGTTAACTATTTTTTTTTTCATTTAAAACGACAAGTTTTAGAATGAAGAAAAGTTACTGACTTGCACATGCAGGTGTCATAAATAAAAGATCGTTGTGCATTAAAACACGGTAACTAGTGGTATTAGTCTGCACATCAGACAATCAATTATATTAACTGTAACAACAGCATAATAGAATTCCTGAAATTCAGCGTTTAGTTTTTGTTGCACGCACAGAGCTATGCTTTGCAGCCGTAATCTGTAGCAATTACAGATACTGAACTGGTTTTAGAAAGTAAATCAAAGTGGAGCTGGTGGAATTAATCGTTGCTCAAGTATTCTATTCCAGGGAGGAAGTGGGACAAATAAAACAAGATTCAGTCATGTTTACATCTCGTTTTAATCTTGAGAGTTTAAAAAAAAAAGTAAAATATAAAACAGTCAGCCAGAGCCCAAAGACCTTAACAAGATGCTAAATAAATCTGGACTAAATAAACTGATATCATGAACAACCGAACATCACATGGAAACTGTTATGGATTAATGAATATACAAAACATAACTGTTTCCTGCTAAAATATGCTGAACTGGTGCTGTAGCTGCATATTTACTAAACAAAGTTCAATTTTACTGGTTTGCTCTCAAACCTCCTTTACTCTACTTAATATTATCACATTTCCATCAGCTCCATTACCATCCAATACCAGCATTAAATCATCGTCTAGATTTATGTTGTTACTTTTGAAATGTATCATTATTTTAATGTCAAGAAGTACTTGTTTAAGGCACAAAACGAATATATAATGAATAAACATTTATGTAATGCCGTGATAATTCTTAATCCATTCTATATCTACATTTAGTCCATGGTTGTCAAAAAAATAGATGACAGATGCTTTAAAGTAATAAATGATAGGCCTAAGTTGCTAAATCAAAACAATTGAATTCATTTGTATTAAAAATTACAGCTTAAGGACATTTCTTCATTTCACTTCAGTACTTTGATTTTGTTTTATGGTGCTTTGTCACACATACTTTTCACTCAACATCATAACATGTCCAGAAATTAAGTTTAAAAACCTTCAATCTTACCAGAGAGAATGTGGTAATTTCACAATCACATACACACACACGCACATGGCCTCACACATTGATTCATTCAGCGAGATACAAGGCCCGGTACATCTTGAACACTCAGCGCTGCTCTTCAGAAATGTTTCCATCGGATGGAGGAAAGAATCGTGTGGACGAAGTACAGGAGTGTAGTAACATAGGCGAACACCTGAGGCACAAACACAAGCACAAACACAACACAGACTTAAAGCACAATTCCACCATTTCAAATACTTTAGGATAAATATTCTTATCTTGCCTGACTCACGTTTAAGGGAATAATATTTTTGTGTTTCGAAAAATGCCCTTAGGCCCTATCTCCTGCCTTGCTGCTAGATACCACTGCCATAGCTGTGGCGTAGAGTTTGTTCATGAAACAAAGACAGTTAGTGTAGCTTAGCATAAAGACTGTAAACAGGAAAACACATACTCATAGGTGCATATGTTTTTCCTGTTAATTTTAAACATGCATGTCTATCTTTAATATTCCCAAATACTGTATAATAGTAACATATATTGATGGACGTTCAGGTGTATACACAGTGTCCATCTGTTATAATATTATAGTGCAGTGATTAGCACTGTCACCTTACAGCATGGAGCTCCTAGTTTTGATTCCTGGCAGGATCACAGGGTTTGCATGTTGTCCCTGTACCTGCATGCCTTCGCTTTACATATAAGTCAAAATATATGGATTAGACATACATATTTATAGAGTGTAGTCACATATGTTAATATATTAAATTGTTCCCATTTCTAATAGCTTTCATCTTTATTTTATGCATATTTATACACATATCTTGTTGACTCGTATGCTCATATGTTTTAAATATGGTAATTCGATATATGCACTGAACATATAATTGATTTGCATATGGGTTGGCCAACATGTATTTGTTTTTTTAAAACAAAAATGTAGGCCGATTTTTTTCTGTTTTTAAATTTAAAAAATGGCATCATGCCAGTGTCCATCTTTTGTGCTAAGATAAACTAAAGTGCTAACAATGCGGCAGCTTCCAATTTAAACTAACATACAGCCATGACAGCAGTGCCGAACTACTCCTCCTGCGTAAAATGTAAAGACAAACCATAGAATAATAGAAAATTGTGGCCCCTTTGTTTTTTGTCACAACAGCATTTCAACAGAATAAAAGTTAAAAGAGTAAAACAGAACATCCAAATGAAGGTACTAAAGCTGTTTTTAATTGAATTGCTTTTTATACATTGTGTTCTCACCACAGCAGCGATGTCAATCTTGTAGGTTTTTATAGGACCAAATTTGCTCCAGAAGGTGATGTACGCCAAGGCCACCGCCGCACTGAGGTAGAAGAACGCTGCCAGGCCGTGATAAGCAAAGTCCTGGACACACACATTAAAACATTACCGCATAAATCTTATTTCCTGTTTCATCCGTTCATTGCCTTCATTGTTTCATTCCAAAGATCTTTTCTCAGGTCTTACAGCAGCTGCCCAGCTGGAGCTGTTCTTATGACCTCCGGCAGCAAAGATGATCAGCCAGAGGAACGTCATGACGAAGCAGAAGACAGAGA
Source organism: Mola mola (assembly GCA_001698575.1). NCBI lineage: Eukaryota > Metazoa > Chordata > Actinopteri > Tetraodontiformes > Molidae > Mola > Mola mola. Next base: position 4,460,754 of record KV751325.1, read on the forward strand.
CAAACATCACCCAGCCAAGAGGGTTTGGTGGGCTCACGTAGGTCGACGCCACCAAGATCCACACCAAACCACCAAACACCTGCAGAGCGTGGACAGACGGTACCATGGTTTTTGAGATAAAAGGTATTTGTTTGTGCTATAACATGAAACTGATGTCAGTTTGATATTCCAGCCATTTAGTTTTGCAATAGTAAAGCGCACAAATGACTGAACCATATTTCATGGCTATCCATCTCATGGTCGCATTTCATCCGTAAGCACAAATGTCAACAACATTATGCCAAACAGTTGAACAGTTAAAAGTCGATACAGGATTCATCTTTTGTAAATGAGGAATATCTGGTCGCTGACAACTTCAGCAGCGGACATTTATCAAAATCATGCACAAGTTGTAAGTCACACTAAACAGTACAAAGCATAATTTTGTTCTCAAATATTTTTGTGTCTCATCCTCCAAATATGAATAGTTTTTATCTTATTGTTTTAGAAAATGATAACTAGTTAATGCTTTGTTTTTTTCATTATCTCTGTTCAATTACTCTATTTTCTCCTCTATTTGTGCATCATGATTCAAGCAATCACTTAACATTTACTCCCTAAAGACATGAAATCCTACATGCAGCAGAAGTGTGTTTTTTGGTTTCTGCTCTTTGGGCAGCCTAAAGGGAAAAAAAAATGATTATGAGTCATTTTGAAATAGCTGACATGATTCCAATGACACGGTTTTTCTTTCATGACCAGGTGAAACATCTGATCGGTGTACCGGCTCTTCCTATTGTCTTGCCATTCTTCACTATTATTATTATAACCTGGCCTGTGTTTGATTGGTCCCCTCTGTTATTGATGAAACATTACTTGTGTGCACACTATTTATACAGCTACATATGAATGGTGTTAACTTTGTCCTTAGATTTAAAAGTTTTAATTTTGCTAACCTAATTCAAAGTAAACATTTTTAGCCCCGCTGTTGCACGGCCACGATGAAAAGGGCATTATAAAATTCATCTAAAATTTGATTTAGATTTAAAATTTCAATTAAAATGTTTAGATGCAAATTGAAAATACAACTTTCTTCTTTCGCATATAATTGTTCATCAACAAGGAGGCTTCATTTCATTGTAGAGGATTAGGATTTAGGATTAGGGGCGCCCCTTATGGGCTGCGGCCCCTCAGCAGCCACTTAGTTGGCATACAGAGAGGACTGTCTGTGATTCTGTTAACCTTCTAAAAGTAAGTCCTTTCTCAATCTCAAACATTAGCCTCAACTTATTTAAAACACGTTGCTGGTAGCAAGTTCAGAATGCACATACTGGTATAATTGCAAAAATGAATGCAGTTTATAAGGGTTTTAATGCTTACTAAAGGTAAGTGAAGGATCAGCAAGTTTTAATCAGTGTTGTACATCAAAACCATGAAATGTTAAAAGAAATTCAGGGAGTCCACGGAAAAGCCGTCAAAAGACAACTGCCAAATAACAAATCAGCAGAATCACCTCTCTGAGTGTTGACTAAACAAAGGTTTCTCTTTCTATGCGTCTCTGAGCACAGAGCAGGGGGTATTTGGTTATCCAGCTTACTTCAGATAGACTGTTTAACTACATCTTTGTAGTCACAACTCTCTGGAATTCACGTATATCATGCAATATCTGGCTGATATGATGTGAAACCGATAATATAACAACACCTTTTATGGTTAATCATGAGTCAGCCTCATGTAATGACTCAGACCCAGGGTTGGTACAGAATTTATTGTTGTTCACGTAACAATAAAACTTCCTATTTGAAACTCGCAAACGCAGTCTGGCTGAAGCTTATTAAGAAGATCTCATTGCACAGTGAAAGGCTTCCTTCACTGGGAAAAAAAACCCATCTTCTTCCTTAAGAGAATCATTGCTTTTACGTTTTATTGCTGCACATTGTACAATAGAGCAACCATACTGATGTGTTTATGATTACTGAGTTGTTGCTTTAATACATCATTTTCTCATCCACGCAGGATTTTGGAACTTAGATCATTCAAGTAAGTGAAATATAACATGATGTTGGGATGCTGGACAATGGGGCAGGAAGTTACAGAAAGCTGTATTGACTGGATTGATATGATATAGAAAAGAAATGACCCTCCCTCAATGCTCAATCAAGCATTTCTTTATTGTCCAGCAAAATGTATAAGATGCATTAGCACGTAGATCAAAAGCAATGTGCACAGCATCCCAGCATACAAATGGCCTATTAAGTTATGACCTTATGCTCTAAATGTGGCTATAATATAAGTTCATATGTAAAATATGAGCTTGCATGTACAACATAACTCTTTCAACTATTTTAAACTGCTTGTAGTTTGCCAAGAGAAGCTGTTATCTTTTGACCTGCAAGTCATTAAGAAACTTTGATTAAATGAGTGCCAGCAATGACCTCAGACACATAAGGGTGAGGAAAAACAAATGAAAGGAAAGAAAAACTTTCTGGTAAGCTTGAATAAAAAGAACTGGATAGCATAAACCCTGATAAAAATCAAACCTCTGTATTAAAATTAGAATAGCACCAGGAAACTACTGCACACCTAACCTAATTATTCAGCATCAGCAATCTGTGTTTTACGGACATTGTATAGCCAAAGGTGTATTTATTTTGCTATAATTTGCTATTAGTGATAAGTAAGTTTACTTTCATCCTCTTTAACCTTTTGTCCTTTAGAATTTGTGCAGCTTTGTTGTTGGTTAATGCAGCCTTGAGTGTAAACATGGCTTCCTACGTGGATGAAGCAGGATATGATTTCAACCCTTCCCTTTATAAATAATAGCTAAAGTAAACAAGGAAAGAGAAAACTTTTTATCAAAAGTGCAACACCTTCCTCTGTCCGGTTTTTTGAGCAGTTTCTCTCTTTTGCCATACGTAATAAAAAGAGGAAGCCGCATTCTTTGCTAGATCAGTAGCTCAGATACAATATGAATGAGACGTGAGACATTAAAAGGAGCCAGCTTTGGAATATGTTTCATCATCTCCCATTTCAGCAAAATGTGCATTTTTGCATCACAAACACACAGAGTTTAGTATTCAGTACTTATGTTAGGCCAGAAACAAAACAGCTTTACTGTTGCAATGTAATGGCAATTTAAAAATGTCCTCATGACTAGCCTCAAGGTCACCCACTCTCACCTCTATCATCATCCACTCACCAGCTCAGGCAGGTAAAATATATCTGGGGCTGTAGTGCAGATGCCCAGTCCACTGGGCAGGCTTCCCATCACTTGAACACTAGTTGCAGCCATCTCAGCCTGTTCCTTCTCCCAGGGACGAGTCTACAACAATCTGCCCTCTCCTTTGAAGTAACCGAGCAGTATCAGGTGTTTCTGACTTTTATAGGGAGGCTAAGTTAAGCAAACAAACCTGTTCTGCTATTGTGGATATAAGAAAATCCCCTCCCACAACTCCTTGCTCCACCCTTCATCTTTTTGCACACAAGCTTACCTGTTCTTTAATGTATGGTAGTGACCTGCTAAGTGATCCTGCAATGACAGAAAGAGGAATTTTGTGCCCTGTGGCTAAGAATTGTGCAGATGAACTTTCTGCATTGTTGCTGCTGAGCTTACTGAGTTGGGTTGAGCTTTATGACCCATTGCATAGTGTTAGCTCATTGCCTGCAGCCTGTATTTATTTTGCACACAGGGGCTATAATAGGAGTTTCTTTTCAAAATATAGAAGCTCATGATTGACATTATTGATAAAACATTTCAACTATGCAGATCTACAAATCTAAAAGTTGCACTTTTCAATGTTTTTTTTATGTTAACAATTGATTAAATGGTTACGTGTAATATGAGTGGTGTAAGTGTTCACTTATGACCACGAACATATAGCTAATGGTCCCACCCCGGTCACCCCTGGCATTTCCCTGCTCACTGAGATGTTTTTACAGCACAACCTTAGTGTTAAGCATTGCCATTAACCAGTTTCTGATGATGCAAACTAGCTTGATAAACACATGCACACCTTCCTAGCAACAAATTGGCAACCAGCTTGTCAATATAGAGGAGAGTTTAATTCTTCAGCATCAAGACATTTCTCTTTGATAGAATCCAAACGAACTCCAAAGGGGAACTATTGTCTGGAATGTACAGACTCAAAACGAAAGCTATAGTAAATAAGTAACTGTTTTTATTAAAATTTGAGTCATATCACCCACCAATAAAAATGTGTCCATGGGCAATACAATACTATTATGTGATGGTATATTGGAATAAGTCAGGGACATACACAATAAGCCTTTGTGCGGGTTACAAGGATGCAGTAGTTTTAAATATTTAGTGCCATTCAGTTTACTCAGGGATATCATTGTTTTACTTACCAATAATTATGGCTAACTTAAACTGAAGCTTCACCACCTATGGTTAGACAGATTTCAGTGCCATTTTTACATAATTACATGAACCATTCAGAGCCAAGTCAAGCTGTGGCACATTAATCAGAAAGTCTGGATAATGTGTTCCACTTTCCTCTCTTTCATTCACACGCATGTATTCTGTTTTGCTACAACTGACTTTCATTCCTCTTCTTTCCAGCACATACCTCCACCTCTCCAGGTTTTCATTCACCTGCTCCCTGATTTCATTACAAATCACAATGTCATCTGCAAACATCATCGTCCTTGGAATATCCTGCTTGACCTCACCTATCTGTCTATTCATTACCATAGCAAACAAGAAGGGGCTCAGGGCCGATCCTTGATTCAGTCCCACCTCCACCTTGAAGCCATCCTTCACTCCTACAGCTCACCTCAACACTGTCATACTGCTCTTATACATATCCTGCACCAGTTTAACATACTTCTCTGCCACTCCAGACTCCCTCATACAGAACCACAGTTCCTCCCTCGGCACCCTGTCATAGGCTTTCTCTAGATCCACAAAACTTAACTCTTTCTGACCTTCTCTATACTTCTCCATTAGCATTCTCAAAGCAAACATGGCGTTTGTAGTGTTCTTTTTCCTGAAAAATCATCACTTCTTCTCTTAGCTTCACTTCCACCACTCTATGCCAAATCCTCTTTGTGTGGCTCATCAGTTTTTAACCCTCTGTAGTTGCTACAACTCTGCACAACACCCATGTTCTTAAAGATCTGCACCAGTACACTTTTCCTCCATTCCTCAGGCATCTTCTCAGTGTCCAAGATCATGTTGAACAGTTTCATCAAAAAGTCCACTGCCCTCTCTCCTAGACGCCTTCAATTTCCAGATTGCACACTCATGACCCTGTCTGACACTCTTTTCCCCTCTACAACATTCTTTTCATATTCCTCCTTCAGGATCAAGCCAGCTCCATTTCTCTTCCTATCCACACCATGATAGTACCGCTTGAACCCTGATCCAATGCTTCTTGTCTTGCTGCCCTTCCACCTGGTCTTTTGCACACACAAAACATCTACCTTTCTTCTCTGCATCATGTCAGCCAACACTTTACTTTTTCCTGTCATCAAAGTACAGTAAATGCATCTTCCATCTTTTGTCAACTATATTCAGTGGAATACAATTTCAAATATAACTTATTTAATGTTCAAGCTGAAAAACCTTTGTTTTACTTATAGATATACATTTGAAGGAAATTATTTCCCATGTTTGCTTACTTGACTGAAGTTGCTGAAGTGTCTCTGGGTCTCTGTTGTCATGTTCATTATCAGTGGGAGAGCAATAGCTAAACCCCAACCCCCAGTGTGCTCTAACTTGACCTTGGCCCATTCTCATTTCTGTTAGGTCAATGAATTTTAGACATTTTGATGAATGCCAGAGTGGAACAAGATGCACAACAGAAGGTGTAAGTAAAGTAAAGGTGGTGCTGAGAACCACATCTTGCATTATAGCACAATTTCCCACTTTTTAGGCCTTTTTAGCCTGATGCTCTTTTCATAACTTAGCAGCAGTAACCCCTTCAGAATATTTTTTTTTTTTTTTAAATAAGTTATTGTCTTTTATTTTTCAATTGTATATATGTGAATATGTGCGTTCTATTTCATTTGTGTTTTACAAAGCATTCCAATTCGGGGGAACCTGTGGTTGTGCCAGAGGTGTTAGTTACCATAGGAAGACATGGTTAAAATATCCGTGTTAAAATTCATATTTATATTTTAAATCACGTTGTTTTGTGAGACAAAACGTAGGTCTGTCACAACAAAAAAAAAAAAAATGCTATGACTGATATTGAATTTGTTCATTTCACATCATATATTTCAAAAATGCCTGTGAAGTGAAATCAACTGTTTACATTCTGTTTTAATCCATCCTGTGATAACATCCATCCATAACGTACATCAAACTTTTAAAATGAAAGAAAAACACTATTAAATACCATTGTTTTCAAATACAGTAAACAGTGGTGATCCAGAGGGAAAGTGGTTTATCCATTTATACTATAGCACACTACTCCTTGGTTCATCATACACATGAAAAAGATGAAGAAAAAAAGGGCATTCCACTCTCTATTGATTTTTTATTCATGATCTCAGATTTTGAAAGTTACAAACATCAGGATTTTTTGGCAATTTACTGCACAATACCAACACAAAAATCAGCTCCTGGTAGACTTTGGTACATTTTTGTGAATTTTTAATTCTAGTAAAGACAAGCAGAAATCTAAATTACGCCAAGTTTTGAGGTCATTGATAATTTTACGAGTACAATTAAGTCCCTATGTGACCAATGAGAGAATTAGATACACTGTGGTGTGACAGCAAAGTAAATCATTTCACCTTCGTATCAAATCCTGAACTTGGGCAGAAACTGGCGCAAATCATCCTGTGACTCTTAGACTTTCATGTTACATTGTGGATAGTGAAGGATGCAGCATTACTTTCTGAAGTCTAACTCAGAAATGAACAAAGCTCAAGCATAGGAGAACTACCTTGGCTGTGTTTGTATGATCTTACATTTCAAGTAACATAGGTAAAATAATTGGGACGAACCTCCTGCAGACTGCAGACAAAACTCCTTGTACGCCTTCTTTGTTGCCTTTTACTGAGGTGAGTCTTGTCATTGGTTGTATTTCACTGCCGCAGTTACGAACATTATATTACGTGTTTGCATATGAATAGTCTAAACGCTGGTCCTTTAACAAACAATCTCTACTTCCTTCACTTTAAAAGTGTTTTACATTGACAGAGTTACAGTGACATTGTCTTACTTTTTAAAATTTCAGCAATTGGTTTTGTGGATATCCTTCAGAAATAACTGTGAGGTACTTTTATTAACATATTTACAGTCTTTATAATCCCAACTGATGTGTGTTCTTCTACACAAAAATACAAGTAAGGGTTTCTTTTTCTTTTTGTAATTTACCTGAATTAATCCAACATGGCCTTTCTCTGGTTTACTGAACACATTCCAAGTAAAAGTTTTACAAGTTTTAATACATTAAATCATTTTTTTAAAACAAAGTATTTTCTTAAAATATCATATAGTAACTGCTCTCGATCTTTAATCCCATCCGTGGATAAATTTAGATTTTATACCTACAGTATTTACCCTCCTTATACTAAATACATTTTTTACAAACACAATTTACCTTCATTTATTGAATTTGTTATTCTACTCAAATTACTGCAATTTGGTGAACCAGACCGATCAACAGTGACATTCATTAACAACCCATTCACCCACTCATTTATTTATAAATCTTCTTTTGAAAAAGTTTTATCTTCCTGATGAGCCTGTAAAAAAGAACAAAAATAGAAAAGGCCATTCTGTGTTCAGTCCAGTGACATGCCAGCTGGTTATTTGGTTTCTTCTTAGTTTGGTCTTCTCATTCTTGGTTTGTAGATGGGTTCATGTTTTGTTTTATTCGCACCTCTTCCAACGGATGGCTGAGAAAATGGCATGAAGGAAGTAAAGAAGAGTGGCCACATAGGACATCACCTATATAGACAAAGAAAATCAGATGAATGATTGTTCTGAAGAGGTAGAAAATGGAAGAGATAAAAGTGAAGTGTTTTAGCAATACGGACGCTGTTTAATTTGAATGTCCAAATAAGACAACATTAGAGATGCAAGTTTTCAAATGTATTATATCATCAACCCTCTTAATCATTATACAGTTGTGTTGGGTAACTACACACATAACTTTCACATTCAATTCTTTATGACCTCCACCTTCGAGGTTATGTTTTTGATCAAGTGTGTTAGCTGGATTACATTGAAACTGCTGGATAGATTTCAACATAACTTGGTGGGAAGATGGGAAATTGACCAAGGGACTGTTGGGCCATGGCAGACACATGCTTAAAACTCTTTCAGAGATTTGATGAATTGTTCTGATGATGCAGCTTCTTAGTAGAGGTCAACTGATTTTCAACTGATTTTAGTTTAACAGTTAGCCGCAGGAAAAAAATGATAGTCAATTAACCCCGCACATCTCTGAAAACCCCAAAATGTACACAATTTGTTATTAAAATTCTATTATTAAGCTATTATTTTTCCTATAAGAAAATTCCTGTTTAAATTGACTGTGCCATTAACCACTTGAGCCAAATTATGCTAGTGGACAGTTTGTAAAACATATCATTCATTTTGTAACACAAAAAAAAACTTAAAACTACTTGCAGATATCAAGTGTGTGTGTGTGTGTGTGTGTGAGAGAGAGAGAGAGAGAGAGACATACCACTGCTGCAATGTCCAGTCTGTAGATTTTGAGATTTTCAGCGCTCAGAACTGTCACAATCAAGTTACTGGGTGCAATTGTTACACCCCTCCCCTTCAGAATGGTGACATATGCTAGATCCACCGATGCACTAAGGTAAAAAACCACTGCCAAAAAATGATAGCCTGCATCCTGGAAGGAGGAGGAGGATAACATTAGACCATGGTGTTGCAATGCCTGTCAAGCTTTTTAATTTAGCAGTATGATGAATGTTAATAGTAGATCAGTGGGATATTTATCATAACTAGACCAAAAAATACATATACAACTATGAGTAGACTGCTTAGTTTAAAGAACCTGGGCTTTAGAGGCAGTGGCACTGCCAAATGATTTCTATTTATGAATACGATAGTAATTTATGAGAATAGTTGTTTTTTGTATGAATTGTTCATTAATTCACATTAATAAAATGTGTACATTTGAGATGGATATGTCATTTTAATGAGCAGCTGGCCTACATTGTAATGACAATCATTCTGTTCTAGCTCCCTCAGACGCAATAGCACATAAATGATTTGGGAAATAAAAAGTAATAACAGGGAAAAAATTTTGTGCAGCTAAGGTTCCACATTGTGTGATGACCTTATTTGTGACTGCAGGCAGTGAAGCAGTGAAATATTGACTGTTTTTTTATTGTTTATTTTTGTTTTGATTGTTTTGTTATTTTTCTGAAATAATTTGGAAGGTGGTCCTGGGAATTTTTTCTTTCTTTTTTTTCCAGAAGTGGGCCTCAATTTCTTCCCTTATACCCAACTCTTCAACTGTTATTCAGTTTTTGCTACGACCTGGTGTACATTTCTTCATTACTTCAACAAAAGTTATGAGAGTTGAATTGTGAGTGAATGCATAACCATAAGCATTGATTGCACTGACATAGACATTCTGCGCCGATGCTGATTTAGATTTTTAAAAATAACAATTTGACCAATAACTGGTAAGGATAGCCTTATGTGTAAAAGAAATAAAGAAATGCTCTTTATGAAAAATTAATTGACACACAAATGCTATATGTCATAGAAAATAAAAGATATTATATGGGCATATTAATCTACCAATAAAGCAGCAGCCATGTGTAGGACTTCTGATATAGCCAGTGCAAAATTAATAAGAGTCAACAAATTATTATCGGCCTCTGGTATAGGTGAATGCAACCTTATTTGCAAATACACTTGTCCGTCCACCTTGTCAATATTGGCCAAGACCAGTATTAAAATGATAAATCAGTGCATCCATGATAATTAACCATTATCCAAATGATCATGAAGTAATAGCTGTGTCTTACCAAGGAAGGCCAGATGGATCTCTGATTGGCTCCGATGAGGAAGCTGAAGAACCAAATTGTTGTAAGCACGAAGCAGAAAATGGAGACAAACATCACCCAGCCCAGAGGGTTGTCAGGATAGACCCGAGTCGATGCAACCAGGATCCAAACCAGACCTCCAAAAACCTGTAAGGACACACAGAGGAGGGTGCTTGGAGATACAGGTAACATAGGACAGAATGTGACAACACCAAGTGAAACGTTCCGACTTACACACTGTTCTTTGATTGTGTTCCCGGTTTTTAATAATCAATTTTGTAACTTGCCTAACATTCCATCATATGAGTTTCTGAAGATGAACAAGTATAGAATGTGGGGTTTTTTTGTAGTTTTTCAATGAAAACGGTTGCCTGCTCGGAATCAAGTGCAGTGAGTGTGAGCAAAAACAGGAAAGTTCCAGAAAAGTCAAATGGGGTGGCAGATATTTTAATACTGGGCACTTTCAAAGTAATCACTTTTATACATTTTTTTATCATTTAATTCATTCAGTTTTAGATCAAAGAATTGCACGATAATGATGCCAACCAGAGAGATCTGGCTTGTTACATCAAAATGGTGGTAAATGAAAGTGAAAGGCACTCATATGAAACGTTTTCAATTAATACGTGTGAATACCCATTACACTACGCCCATTAGCTATTTCTCAGTCTTTAAAACGTCTTCCATATATAAAATTGGAGGCCAACCCTTTGAAATAAGGGTTGGACAAAATGACTACCCTTGAAAACACACACACAATATTGAAACTCTTTAGATGTGCTTTGATAGACCGTGTCCCTCCTCCTTTGACAAGCATTCCACTTGAAAAGAATGTTTAGCATTCAGGGAGAACATTATCATCCAGCATTTGTTCCCAGATAAGAAGCATTTTGAAATACCTTACTGTAGACCTTTGGACATCCTTTATTTTTTTATTGCACAATAATTCATTTCCGCATTAAGGCCTCAAATATCAGAGGTACAGAAGAGCTAGAAAAATTGAAATCAAGATGGATTTCAATTGGAAAATCTTTTTTTTTTAACCCAGCCCTACTTACAAACCAAATATATAAATACATTTAAAATAGAACACATTAGAGAAACAAAGTGCAATTACAGAAAATTAAGCAATTTCAAAGGATACTATAGTGCTGAACACAGCGTGGCTACTCTTGTTGCTGCGGTTTGTGACTTGTGTATTGTCTGTCCACGCTCGTCTTATGAATTATCATGCCACGCTCAAAACGACAACTTCATACACTGGAATCCTTTTTCCTTTGATAATGGAGGAACGCCCTGCCCCTTGTCCACCTCTGACCGCTCCGTTTTGATTTTAACCTAAACCTGACCAATCATCACTCCTCATGTATTAGCCAATCAGTGGCACAGTTGGAAAGATCATTTCTTCATCATCTCTTAGGTAAAGAAATTTTTTTTATGGCATGCATGCACCCATTTACAGTAAATTCATCATCTCAAACTGTAGCAACAACAAGCAGGTCAAAGCGGCGCTTAGTCCTTCATTGTCCTCGTGTCCTTGTGATCTTTGTACCGTTTTTCTATTTGCAGTGAGTTAATAGATAATACATGCTTGTAGAAATTAGACTCAATCTGAGTCATGCCTTGTCAAACTGATAACAAGATATGACTCAGATTGAGTTGTCTAAGCTCCTCAGCTACCAGACAAAAAAGACAGACAAACATATAGTCCATACATTGCATTATTTTCAACAGCAATCAGTCAGTCTGAAGTGAAGCCAACATTAGGGTGAGTGACTAACCATTTGTACTGCTTAGAAAAGGCTGATTAAAGGTTTATTCTGGTGTCTGTCTTTACCTTGCTTATCTCAGTGTTATTTTGGAAATTATTTCTGACAAATGCAGTTACTTAGGTTTCACTCTGTGTAAATACAGAGTGCCAGGACAGGCTTTTTTTCTACCTAAATAAACAAACAAACAAAAAAAGACATTTTGAGG
>KV751325.1:4472784-4502279 GCA_001698575.1 Mola mola
TCACTAAAATCATTTTTAATCTCAACTGTTCCATATAATAAGAATTATATTATAGTACCATTATTTAAGATGAATAAAGAGAAAAAATATTTAAATTTTAAGGTAATAGAGATTCTGCAGTCATTATACTATGTTATGTTAAAAACAATGTTAAATTTGTCATTTCAGCAGCATATTAAAATCACATTTGTTAAGCTTTTTTTTCAATATTTAAGGATTTCTGTCATAATCATAAGAATGCAGAAATATATTTTCAATAAGAAGTAGTAAATTATCTGTTCTGTTTTGCTGTTTTTTTGATATTATCCGGAAAGCTGACTGATCATTTAACTACCACTTTTAGAATAAGTGTTATGGTACCAGACAATTCCCTAGTGTTTCCCTGTGTGTTCCCCTTCCCTGTGTTTCCAGTGCTCCCCTATCTCTCCCTCTATCTGTTTGTTTTATTTGTGTGGGGGTGTGTATTGGCCTGGGCGTGGCTCTCCTGGCTCCTGTCTCTACACTCCTGTCTGCCATCAGCTCATCACCTCTCCCAGTCTGTTCACCTGCCTCTCATCAATTCATCAGCCTGCAGTATATCTACCCCGGCTCTTCACCCACTCATCGCCAGATCGTTGAATCCACTTCAGTGGTAGCTTATACTTCAGGCCTCCCACTTGTCTCAAGATCTTTCCAAGTTGGTTGTGGTCTTAACTATTGTTTCTCTCTCCAGTGCTTCTCGACCACTACTCACCTGCCTGCCTGCTTGCCGGCTCTCCTACACACTACCACCTGCTTCCTCCTGCCAGCCCTCACCCTTCTCCCCCACTCATCTCAGCCATCCAGTCCTCTGCCTCGGCCTGCTTCATCCCTACGTCATCCACTTCCATTCCCCACTTTCCTAGCAATAAAACCTGCTTCATTCATCACCACGTTGGTCTGTGTCTGAGTTTCGGTCCGCATCGCTACTCACAACAATAAGGGCTGCTGTAAAAGACTAATTGGCGTTTTATAGCGGCAGGTGACTTGGCGGTAGTGTTTCTATTCCCCTCATGTGCATGACACTCACTTCAAATCAAAACATTATTCTGATGATTTATGAAATAGTGCTTGTTGACAAAGACTAATGCAGAGGTGAGTACAGAATTTAAAGCTATTGCATATAACTATAAGAACACTGCATGAGCTCATAAAAATAAAGTTCACACTTGGAGCAAATATCACATAAGCCTTATCTCTCTACCTCAACATATCAGACTTATCTACATAACTCTCTGCAAGAGGAACTTTATATCTTCATGTCCATTCCATTCCTGTTCAAAACGAAGCGGCACATTAAGTACAACTGAAAATATTTTCATATCAATAATCAATACTTGACCAGGTGAGGTTGGATTCACAGCAGATACAATGAATTGTGAGACAAAAAGACAAGCAAAACTTATTAGAACATTAAAAAACGTCTTATCTTCAAAAAAATCCTTGCACCGCCATTAACCAGTACATACTGCTGCTGCACTAGGTTAGCATAAAAATATATTTTAACCCTTCTGATTCCAAGCTTTGCATTACACCTGCCCTATTATTCCTTTAAATCAGTTGAACACAGCCCACAGTATACCTTGAAATTACTGCAAACTCAAACAGTACTCTATTGTCCCAATGTTTGCTCTCCATTTGATTCTTTACTCAGGCAATGTAGTGTCAGTGTGAAGGGTCAAAAATCAGAAACATAAAAACTATTTTCCATTACTGCTCTAACTGCTGCACCAATATTCACAAAATGCAACCTGCTTGTTTTGCTGTGATTACTACAATTATTTTTTCTCCAAGGGCTACAAATACATTTGTTCTACCTAATACCTATTTTTGTTATCTATAACTTTAACTCTGACCAGATAGTAAACACTTCTAGTACATATTCATAACACTAGAATACTTCATTTTTAACACACTGTCCAAATGAACTGTTGATATTTTTACTCTATATCTTGCTTCCTGTTTCTTAAACCAGTTGAAGGTGCTGTTTTCTTTGTTGCTATGCCAACTTATGTATTTTGCCAGAAACAATCTGCCCAATAAGAATGACTTAACAGGTCCCCAAGCTCTCTGAGTTAACACATTCCTGTGATTCTGTGCCAATATTAGCAATGCAGAAATTAGGAATTGCTTGTAAAATAGGGCTCTAACCTTCTCATTTTTCATATCATCCTTCTATCTTTTTAGACCAATCAATCTTGATGAGGAGTCTAATATATTCCTCTTGTTGCATATTATACATATGTAATTATGCATTTTAGTTATTGAATTATCCTCATTTTCCTTGAACCAATTCCACATACATTTTAAGTGACAAACATTAGTGTGGTCATATTTAAGTGTATAAGCTTAACCAAGTGTGAGTAACACCTGTACTTTCGAGTGACATTTGGACCAAACCTTTTAATTACTCACACTCAAATGCAGATCCCTGTTGACCAATGCAACAAGAAAGATTTCTATCTGAAAGAGACTTGCCTCAGTTGAGAAATGAGTGAAGATGAATGAGGGACAATAAGAGGAGAATGTGCAAAAAGAAGATGGGCAGATGAAAGACAGGAATCAGATCATAATCTATGACTCGCCTGGCTCAGCATGGAAAAGATGGAGAGCCTAAAACAGAGACTAAAAGAGATAAACAAGACATAGACCCAAAGAGGAAGAGCAAAACGACAATGAAGCCACAGGGAACTCACAAATTCAGGGATGAAGAAGATGTCGGGAATGGAGGTGAAGATCTTGCGGCCTCTGGGCAGAAATTCTTTTGAGGTGGTGGTTGCCATAGTCCAAAACTGTGAGTGTTTGTGTGCTGAATATCTTCTAGAATCATATACACAACCTTTTTTAATGTGTGTTTTTAAAGGCTGTCTTCTCTCCCTATCATTATCCTCCTGAACCTCCCTCTACCCACCCACTCCTCTGGCCAAAACAACCGGTTTAGCAGGTGCTTTTGACTTTGTTTGTGTAGCAGGAGGTTGCCTCTTCTTATGTGTGTGTGTGTGTGTGTGTGTGTGTGTGTGTGTGTGTGTGTGTGTTGTTTTCTTTAAACCTGCCCTCATATTCTTGTATTATTTGTGTGTGTCTGTAAATAACATGTTTACATGCACACAAAAAAAATGACTGTGAAGCAAAAAATACAGCTTTCATGTGGGATACAAAGGGAGCTGCAGGTAAATATCAATCACTGTCTCTGTGGTTAAACAAAGAAGAACATTTCCTGTGACTAAACCTGAACCAATACAAGCACTGTTTACATGTCCATTACATTAGAATTGTATTTATTGATACCTTTACTCTAGTTTCACAATAGTTTCGATTTTTATTTGGGAGCACAAAGGTTCCGGCCTGTTCTGAGCCCAATTTCATCACTTATAGACATAGACTCTGAGGTTATACCCTTTAGGGTCAGGCAGTCTGACAAAAGTGATATTAAAAAAAACCCATCCAGCAGATGCAGATACACTCATCCTGTATTACTTGTAGATTGAGAATCTCATGACAAGATGTTAAGTTTGGTTTTTCATTCATTTCAGTTTTCTCACTTGCTTTTAAGCAAAATGTATTCATTAATGCATCCAAGATAATGTTTATGGTTTAAACCTTCCTGTTCATCAAAAAAAAACCTTCATTCAGAGGTTCAGTTCAGTTTCATAGTTTCAAATCTTATTGATCAATCTGTATAATAAGTCAATGCATATCTAACTTTTCCATGTATTAATGTATTTCAATCATGGACATGTATTGAACATTTTCCCACTGTGGGACTAATAAAAGAATATCTTATCTTATAAAAGCTTCTGCATGAAGAGCAGATGTTAACAAAAATAATCAAAGCTAGAATGCTCAATTAAATACATCTACTTGAAATAAAATATTTATGAAGCACAGATCTCACTGATGCTTGTAAGCTATGACTGATACCTAGAGGCAGCTCTCTGACCCAGAAGACCAAACATTAAGTAAATCACATGAAGAAGTCCTAGTGGTGCGTATCAAATAAGGTGAAGATACCCGAAAAGTCATAGTTTCATATTGAAATTTAAACTTTAACATTATAACATACTATATATTAATTTTCATGTATTCTTTTGTATTTATTTCAGATAGAATTAGATTGTATTAAAAAAATATATATATACATTTTATTCATCATTTTTAGTTTTGAAATAAATTTAACATTTAACATAATTTAACATCCCAACCTTAATTTAACATCCAGCCCTCATATGAAAGTGGTATAGAAATTTTACCGCTGCAGAAAGGTAAAGTTGATATCATAACAGTTCGATTGACAAATGGTACGGAGCTTATTTAGACACGAAATCCATATGTAAGGTTGTTATAAAAAGCAAGAACCGGTCTGAAAGGGGCTTTTTAGTCATATACAGTATTTGTTCTCTTTAAGTCCTTATCAGCATCAAGTGGGAGTTGAGTTTATGTTCATTTCTGAGTCCGTGTGGGAATCCACTCAACATTCTTTCTGCGTTAAGTTTAAGCTAAAATAAACAATCAAGACAGCCAGAGGACGACGGAGAAGACAAACATGGACACATGTAGATGAAGTGGTTTGTAACGAAACCACAGAGCAAGCAAAGAGCAAACACAGAGAAGGAGAGAGGCTGGGAGTGGCTGGGATTTAATCGGTTACCTGTTGCACAGTAGTTTTCCATGTGAAACTACAAAACTAGCTATCCAACAAGTTTGGACTACAGCAAGTTACTGGACCCAAGATAACGTCTAGTGAATAAAAAACTGCAGGTTAGTTTTTGCACTTTAAGCAGAAAGAGATGAACAAACCTGGTATTCTTTTTTAGCATGCTTTAGGGGTACCGAACAGCATATTTTATTTGTTTTGTGCAGATCCATAGTACCTACATCTTGTTGTTTTCCAGTCAAACACAGTGTGATGGTTTCCAGGCTCAGGGATTAAAGCTGGGCACAATACACAAAACCTTTTGTGTTGCACGGTCTAAGTCTTTCTTTCATTTCTTTCTCAATTAAGTCTGTTGTGTTGTCACAAAAAAAAACAAAAACCCAACCCTGTCAATGCAAAAGAGATGAACAAGAAATTAGACTGTGGCTAGCTTACTGTTTCCAGACAGCAAAAGTATAAAATGCCAGTTTAAAATGTTTTCAAATGTCAGTTTTCTGTAATAAAAAGCCCAATTTGTGGCACTTTGTTTACTTTATTCAAGTGAGAATGGACCTCAGGGAAAAATCGTTGCCCACCCCTGTTTACCGTCCTACAGGCGATTCAAATCTCAGCAGTGCTGAGAAGTGCAAATTGAATTGTTGTGAGAGCTCTTTATGGCTTTGTCAGTTCACATTTCCAAATAGAAAGAAGAACTGGGTTATAGAGACTGTATTGCAGTCCTAGACAGCAGACTGATATATGCCCCTAGAGCTTATGTGTTTTAAATATTCTTCTCAAATTTTTCAATGTCTTCTGTTTGCTGGATTTGCATGTTGTACATTGTGTGTCTTAATGAATTTCCAAAGGAGATGTGACAAAGTATCGTGAAACCTGCAGAGAGCAAGTTTCAAAGGGTTGAACCTATTAAAGAAGGCCACTTAGTTTCATTTACTGGCATATCTGCTTTTATATTTCATAATAGCAATTAGGCATAAGACTATGACCCTTAGAGCTTCAATTCCCTTTTACGTTGTGGTTGACAAATATGTAAATCACAAATTAGGTACAGTGTGTATAATTGTAAAGGAAAATAATCTCTCATTCCTCTTAAAATCTTGCTTCTGTTTAACACTTTCCTTTACTTTACTTAATTATTTTATGACAAATCAGTCTTGAAATCCTCGTAAGTGCTAGGTTCTTCCGATGCACTTAGCTAATTAGTTATTGTAAAGATACCCTATAATATGCCTATCACGAAATGAGTAATTTTATAAAAGTAGCTTTCATGTTGTCCACATAGGTTTTGTCTCTTTCAGAGACAGAGAAACTTGCTTTGTTGTGGAGATGTTGACACACCCAGAGTCAACTTATTGATTTTGTTCCTCTGTTGCTAGCAAACAATACTGTCCTCCGATCATATTGCGTTTAATCAAAGAAGGAACAAGAATTGGAAGTAGAGTAATTATATCTTTCCTTTTTGCCTGGACGGAGATAAGTTGATTCAGGTGTGTTTCTTTGGTCTGTTTTATTTGGAACGATAACACCAACCGGGGGGGGGTCTATTAAGGAGGTTCATAAAGGGGAAATTTTTTATATTTTGAGTCTAATTTCCAGGTTGCCAAATACTTACACTTTGGTTTGATCGCTCAGGCTGGCCACCAACCCAAAGCATCAACGAACAACAACAACAACAAAACCTGTAGTCTGTCTGTCTCTTTATGTCTGTCAAATTCTATGATTTTGAATGGAATTGTGTGGTTTAAAGTTGGTGCATATGCAATGCTGAACACACACACACAACAAAAACAACCAATACCAAAGAGGATGAGTGCAGTAAATCTGCCCAAGATAATTCAAAACAGACTTAGTGTAAGGGGAGATCACACTAAATACTTGCCACTTAAGCCTACATCCATATTTCCTCCACTCCCTGGTTGTATTCCAACAAAGAGACTGAGAAATAAATACAGATCCAATGAAGAGGTCTTGTTAAGATCTCAGCAGCTGAGGCCTACAAAGTATTTCCACATTCAATTAATCTGATACTATTTTCAAAAATGAGGCCAGCCCAGGGTACTATCAGTATATATGCAACGATGAAACCTAAAGGCAAAAATTAGAGAAGTGACATGCTGGGTATGATATCAATGAAGTGAAGTTTTCGTGAAGTGAGTAAAATATTTAAATGATTCAGTATGTGCTTTGGATTTTTAGATGTAAAAATTCTCTAAAAATTAGGTTATTGGTTACAAAATGTCATCTTATATGGAAGTGTTTGGGATACTAAGATCGCGCTGTGCCAAGCAAGTTGGGAAACACAACAAACGTTTATTATAAAGGGAAAAGTTAAAAACAGCATTATTTAAGTGAAGTACAAGACAAGCTAAGTTGTACTGTTTCATTAAAATGGATGAAGCACATTTGTTGTATCAAAATTAAACATTCTTTTCAACAGTTTAATTAATGAACCATTTTTGTGGCTTCATTTATATTCAGGATACATCTTTTAAAGCCACAACTAGATGCTAAATTTGACAATATACAGTTCAATGTGTTCATCTGAACCTATATGCTGAAAGCAGCAACCTGACGCAGCTGGTAGCCAAAGCTGTTTGAATAGGTTAATTCAAAACAGGAATGTTTATTAAAAAAAAAATGTGCAGTCAACCTTTTCATATTACACATCATCTGATCCATTCTTATCTAATATGAAAAGTACTGATATGACCAGCTTCAAATTGGAAAGATCTTGTACTTTAACAAGTGGCAAGTACACATCTCTACTATATATCATTCATATTATATTATTGTAACCCCAATGGCTTCTTGATTAAAGAAATCTTAACGTTTTAAAATCTTATACGATTTTAACACATTTCACAGAGCAGTATTGTCACTAACTCACTAACCAGTCAACCTTTCAGTCAATAATCTCCATCTCTCCAAACATCTCACAAAGATACACATCACTCAGTCAACAAACTGTGTTTAGCCAGAAGACCGAGACACACCTTGGACTAACTCCCCAGTTATGGATCTGGTTACATGCTGTTAACTTTCACACATACACACACTTCCATGGAAACCTCTGCCAACTCATTTAAAATACAATGGAAATTTGTCAGTGCTACGTGAAGTTATACTCTAAAATGAGATGAGCAATGCATGATATTAATGATTTTAATGCTTTCATCATCATTTAATTAACCATGCGTTCATTACTTGAACAGCATACAAACAAATAAAGCCTGTCAACACTTGATTTGTGGATTTGAATGATATACATGCTCATTTCATAGCAAAGTCATATGGAATCAGCTAACCCTCTTTACCAGTCCCACGGATGAAACTGACTATCAATTTGACACGTGGAAGCTGGTGAATGTGCATGTTACAGTGCATAGCTAATATCTTAGGGTATAGTTTATTGTATTTTTTTATGATGCTTTTGTTACTTTAAAAAAAAAAAAAAAAAAAAAAAATAGGTAGCGTAGTAGAATTTACCTATTATTCTATATTTCACTTTATGGTTGATGTACTTAAGGAAAATTTAAATGATAATAGACTAGATAAAGGACTTTGATAGTGTTACAATACAAGTGTCACCACACCGTCTCTCTCTTGACATATTGCTGCAAGTTGATACACTGAAAAACTGTCAAACTACAAACTGTCTGACACTGTCAAATTCAAAAGCAACTATGATCTTAATACAGCATGATTAATCAGGAGTTTGACCTTTTGCATGTTGACGACAAAAACTATTATCAATAACTTATTGTACATTTAGGTGTTAACAATATGCAGAAGTGCAGTACTAAATAAGTTGCATCAGCTGGTAGAACCTGGCTCAAATATGCAGTTAAAGTCAGTAACAACATGTTAAAGGCTAACAGAAAGATGTGGAAATCTCTCAATGTTGTCCAGCCTATGTGGACTGATACTCAGCCACAGACAGCAAAGTTCATTGTAAACATTACTGCTATTATCATAGCATATCATAGCTTTGTGCCCCAAGACAAGCATTGTCTGGGGAGAAGGAGGAGGAAGAGGAGGGCAGTGAGGACAGGTCAGGACCAGTTGAGCTGGAAAGTGGGAGTTTCCAGTGGAGAAGGAAGATGATCTACGAAGGCAAAAGAGGCTTTCTTTTGTCTTCTATTAAGACGTTATCAACGATCCTTGTCAAGATATTTTATGGGGAGAAGAAAAACAATTTAAAAAGGGGTAAAAATATTTTTCGAGAAGACATATGAGAGACTTCTTACATACTAGAATATACCACACAAAATGCACATATAAAAATGAATAAATGTGTAATACCATATACACAAAAAGGATGATCACTCGTTTATTCTTCTTACGACATTAATGGAGAACCACAATCAACACGAGTTTCATACTGAAATACTTAAAAAAAATTAACAGTGTATGTATGTTGAAAAAAACAAATTAATTCATGTGTAACGGCACAACAGCCTTCTTCAGGGTTTAGGGCTTATCAATTTAGAGGTTGGACTCTTTCCACAATTAACTTATGGTGAGCATTTAATAACCCTGAATGGCTAAATTAACACTGATAAATAAATGCATGCCCTCTCTCTCCTGGCACAAAAAAATTGTTTTGTAAACGTAACTTGTAAGATTGATGGTAATGGCACCTGTTTAAGGCTAATTGTACGATCTTAGTACGAGAGCATGCCAACATCAGCTGCTCACCAGTTACACACTCTGTAGTGAAGAAGGTCCCTGCCTTTTTTATACTGTATATGTTGTTGCAATGCCATGTGGCAGAAAAATCCTTATTAATATTCATTTTTGCTTTAGGACCATTTTTGTTGTACCTGATATTCCATTTTTGCATGCATAATTATTCAAGAACACAGAAAAATGCTTGCTTGTATCATTGTTTTTGTTGACTCTTAGCAGTTTAATGAGTAAAACACAAGCGGTGGAGAAAGCTTTGGTGACGAGGCAGCCAATCCATTCCACTGCTCTGTGTTAACATGTTTTTAAGTGATTAAAGTGACAGCAATCAAATTAGAAAAAAGAGTTGGTTTGTTTTCCCTCCTTTTAGATATTCCACTACTAGTACCCTGATTATTATCCTGTTCTTCCATGGCAGAAATGCTGGAATGTGGAAATACAGGATAGTCATTATTCAGCAGGTAACAGTGCACCAAAGACTGTATGCACCTAGACATCTTAAGTTCTGGACATGGGAAATTGAGGTCTGTTAATAATCAGGTTGAATAGGAGGCCATTTGAAAATTTCAGGTGATGTTGTGGATTAAATTTGTGAAGATTAGTATTACATAATATTTGACTGTTGTAGTTGGAAGACTGTTAGACAAAGAAGGTTGTTGGGGACTGTTTGCACTCTACGAATGATTTTGGCATTTAAAAAAAAAGTTTTTCTTTAAAGTTATTTCTTGTCTTCTTTGTAAAAGTGAAAACAACTGGTCATTAAGAAAAAAATGTTTATTTCAATGGTTGGTTTAATACTTTAAATTTGATGTAAAACCTTTTTGGAGCCGTGACCCAGGGTTTATGAAGGATTAAGCAATCTGCCTGGCTTTCAAAGATTTTAACTGATTCTGATTCCCTGAATGTAATGTCAACAGTTAAGATGTATATGCCAACTATTCATTCAATCTAATAATGAGTGTTACTTTAGGGGAATGTCAGCACTGAGTCTGATCCAACCTCTCACAATTTTTTTTTCCCTTTATAACAGGCCAACAAAAAATGACAGCGGCCTAATTATTAACCCTTATGTGTTGTAACTCTACAATACACACATCTGATGTTGTACTAATGGGAGGAAATGAATGAGCTCAGATCAGTGACAAATAAGATGAATGGGCACAAAAAAAAAAAAAAGCTCATAAAAACAAGTTGTTTTTGACAAAATGTTTATTAAAAAATAGAGCAACATTTGGTTATAAATAGCAGTATCAAAACATTCTAATTATGTAACAATCGATTTATTATTAAAATTTGTTTTGCTATCAGGACAAATGGTTTTCCCATTATACTGTAACCTGTTTAAATGTTTATTTTTAGGAGTGAATTGAATCATTTCATTAAAGAGGAATGTTAGCATTGGATACATTTGCTCACAATGCAAGTAATCTTTTGGCATTATGGTTTTCATTTTAAATCAACTATGTGCCTAGATTTATGTTATTGTAAATGAAAGATCAAAAACCAACAACTAGCTGATCCAACCAACAAATGACATCTGTGTGCAAAGCCTGAAAATAGTCCAACAAACACTATGTGCTATTGATTTCTAAAAACCCAGTGAACATTTTACAGGTTTTTTTCAACAATTTTGTAAAGTATTGGGAAATCCATTTTTTGTTTTTTGTCATTCATACGGTTGAGCAACAGTTAAACAGCTAAAAAGTTACAAGTTTTATTCCTTTAAGTTTAGGATGTTCAGAAATGTAATATTGGTACATTTACATGTTCTTCTCTTTTAAATATGACTTGCATTTATAGTCTTTTCATGTCAATTTGACTTTGCAAAACACTTTTTCAATGTTCGTACCATTCATCCATTCACACACATTCATACATGGGTGTAGTTTCTAAGCTGGAAACTATGAAGCCATTCACACACACAATACTCACAAAGCAATGGCAGAGCATTGGGAGCAATTTGGGGTTCCGTGTCTTGCCCAAGGACTCTGTACTCACTGGGGAATCGAACCACCAATCCTCCAGTCAAAGGGCGACCCACTGAGTCACGGCTGCCTAGAATTTTTAAAATCTTTTTTCATATTACCAACTTCAAAATGTGCCTTCCCTCTGACAGACCTGATGTAACCATCACCGTGCCACACAGAGGAGGTCAAAGGCCAGCTCTGAGACATCAAAAGCAAGGTGCTGATGCACGGGGTCGACAAAGACCTCTGGGTTTCCAGAGCCGCCGGCGGTGTGCTGGGTGTGTTTGAGAGAGTTCAGGGTGTTGTAGATGACTCTCGCTCGCTGTTCCTCTGAAGGCGGGTCTGCCCAGCGATGACAGGGCAGTGAGGGTGAGTGGAGGAGGAAGTAGACCGACGACATGTAGACTTTAATAAACTCCTGTTTTAAATAGGAAAAGTCTCTCTGCAAACACACAGGGAGGAAGGAATAGATTTTATACACACAGGCAACAACCTGCAGTGACAGCAAGCACGAGATGATTACACATTTCAACTTCTTGGTATACAAAAGATTGGTTTGACCATACAGTTAGCATCCTCTACAGCTGTACCCTGGTATTACACACACACACACATGCTGACCTTCTGCGCTCTGCTCATGTTGATCTCAGCATCAAGCCAGGCACTCTGAAAGAAAACACTGCTTTGGTTCATTTGAGACTCTATCCAATAATTAAGTTGTACTCTTTTGTGAATCCAATAATTTATAAGTAGTAATGTATTCAAGATTTCTTTGTTATTCACAACATGAGATTGCTCACATTGCTTTAAAAGCTCTTAACCCTAAGAACATTTCATTTCAGTCAAAGACCTCAATCACACTTGATTTTACAATCCACCCCGATTGATCCAAACACAAGTGGACAGTCGGTAGAGGTGTAAACGTAAAAACAGTCCGAGGATTCTTTTAAGATTTGATTTCTCAGATCATACTTTGATCATTGATTGATAGTTTGATGTGATCTCAGTCTCTCAGCAGTCTAAAGTTGAATGTGTCCTGTGCCAAACTGAAGGACCACTTACTCAACTAAAGTCCTCTGAAACAACAATGATTGATTACACACATTAATTCACTGTGATGTAAATTGGGCTCTCTTATCTATTCAGGTAAATAGCAAATGTTTGTAAAATAAATATCCTCAGAATCCCTTAAAATAATGCAGCTTTTAGGGTTTTACAGTAAGAAGACACTTGCACCCTCATAAACTTGGCCTTAAAATATTTTTTTCTTCTATGTCATGGTATCTTTGTGCCGGCGTGTCTGCAGTGTCAATACATTGTTTGAAATGTCACCATATAAACTGACCTTATAAAAGAAAACTGAATTTTATTAACGATAAATATGTCAAATATTATAAATAATGTAAACAATAACAAGGTAGGCTGTTTCACTGTTGTCTAAAAAACGCTGCAGATATGTGAATTGTTAGGTGAAACAGTCCAACCTTATTGAAACACTGTCTGTGATAAATCTGTACTTATTTGGGTCTTCTTGTAAACTGAGAGGCTGTTATACATGAAGTTATTTCTTTCCTCATGCAAAAATATGTATCCAGAAAATACAGTAAATGGTCCTAGCGATGTACATACTTGTTTGCACACAGAATGGGGAAATAAAATCTAATCACAAGTGGTCTTGGAGTGTTTAGTAGAAAGCAACTGGACTTCTCATCTTGTTTGAAGACGTTTCGCCTCTCATCCAAAAGGCTTCTTCAGGACACCTTGCGATCACATGGCCCCAGATGTGTATGAGAGTTAAACCGCCTGGGGAGGGCTCCCAAGACAGCATTGTAGGTTGCAGACAAGTGGTGTCTTAGTCCACCACCTCTGTTTAGAGAAGGTTTCTCCAAGTGGACATAGATGGCGTCTTTTACTCCTCTTTCAAACCATCTGTCTTCTCTGTCCAGAACGTGGACATTGGTGTCCTCAAAGGAGTGATCTTTCTCCTTAAGATGCAGATGTACAGCTGAGTCCTGTCTCGATGAGGTGGCTCTCCTGTGCTGCGCCATGCGTCTGTGGAGGGGGCTGTTTGGTTTCCCCTAGGAAAGGGCACTGACCTCAGAACTGAAGAAGCCTTTCGGATGAGAGGCGAAACGTCTTCAAACAAGATAAGAAGTCCAGTTGCTTCTTACTAAACACACCAAGATTAAGATGACCTGGATGACTGAGAATCTTCACGGACAATCACAAGTGGTCACTTGACAGGGAGACACAATAATGCAGGATGTGAACTTCTGTACTAAGAGCTGTCCACTTTTGATTTGAATGAGGATGGATGGTCATACCAGATGTGAAAGGCTCATCAAGTATCAGGACAAAAAAACCCCTCTAAAAACAATATTGTGATAACAAATGGAAAATTTTAAAGGAAACGATATAAGGTTAACCATCGTGCACTTGTTACTAACCCTAAGAGCATCCATCAAGTCTGGCTGATCCAACAGCACAGGGAAAGTAGAAAGTATGGGGCTACATATTAGATCTGAAAGAGAAAAATGTAATTGATAAAAAAAAAAAAAGAAAAGATGAATATCTCCAATTTGTATTAGAGACACTGATGGTATGTCACACCTGCATCCTGCATGGTCGGCCTGTCCATCAGTAGTGTGTCAGCAAGCAGTTGCCTGTGTAGAGCCAGCAGATGGACGCAGCTCAAACAGTGCAGCAGACTGTCTGGGAGAAGACTGACAAGGAAAACAACCTGTCACTAATGTGTACATTAAGGTGCATGTTCACACAAAGGCAAAGTCTAAATGTCTCCAAATACAGCAAGGAATAATTGCTGTTAGTGACTTAGATTACACAATCTGCTGCATGTGTTTAAAGTACAGCAGTTCATACAAAAAAAAAAAGAACAGTCAGGCAAAACTGAGTTCTTTTTTCACTTGCTTCTTACTTTCCATCAACATGGCGGTGAGTAAATACTGACTAAATTTCCATCATTTTGTAAACTCTTCCTCTAAAGTTTGGTGGGTGCGCTTTTTTTCTCTCACCTTAGCTGTGCTCTGATCTGATTGCTGGAAGATTTTAACTTGATGACGAGTTTGGGCTGCCGCCTGGCCTGAAGCATCTGCTGGAAGACGCCAGCTGGAGCTAAAAGATGATGAGAGGAGAAATATTATTTTTGTTCACTTTCACAATCCTATTTAAAATATCAAGAAACCCATGTACTGGACAACCTTGAAATCTTCTCATTATCCAGTTCCAACAAATAATAATTATTATTTTTTTGGGGATATTATGCACTTAACGTCTGATTGTTAAATAGTTCTTTGGAAAATCTCTATGACCATGCGTCTTTTGATCAGTTCTGTTGTGTCTTCATACATCCTCTAGAGACTGAGGTCTCCACCGCTACATCCTTCTCATAGGGACTGCCTCCATTCACTGGTAGCTCGTAGGTCCTACACAGGCACACACACAAATCCTAGATTAGATTTTAAAGTAGCAAGTGAAGACTTGCCCATCCTGGTTTTAATACACACAAAGCAGTATCTCTAGCAGTTTGGGGATATAACACTGTGAGCACAATCTGAAGTGATATATTTGCATCTGTGTGCGTGTCATATGTGTGTACCTGCTGGGGAGTGGATTTCCAGAATCGTCAGTCAGCTTAAGGAAAGCCCAGCCACAGCTCAGCTCTCCTCTTTCACCTGTTGACTAAAAGAAAAAGGTTTACATTTTTCTGTGTGATTCTACTTGTCTCTTAACCATCACTTGTGTTTTGGTCCATGTGTGTCCGTCCTTACGTTCCTGATAAAGGCGACTCCCAGTTCAAAGAGGATCCCAAGGTCAGGAGATGCAGAGTTGCAGCGTAGAAAACAGTCTCCATCAAGGAGGGTGGACAGGATACCTGTCATCTGGGGCAAACACACACAGATTTAAGTTCAGCTGAAGGTGCACATGATTAGGCTCAATGCTGTGGCTTCATTTTGGATTTCTCGTGCTGGTTTTGTGAAGTTTCAGCACTACATCTCAGAAAACTGCCATCGGACCAAAAAGCACTTTGAGGAAAGTTCTAATTAGCTGAACAGATAAGAGGGTAAAACAACAAGACAGTAACCATACCCGTGGAGAGAAGCTCCAAGTCTTGGGGCTCTTGGGATTATAGGTTGCCCTCACTGTGTGGATGTTACTCAACACCTAAAACACAAATATAACTTATTATAAAATGTATGGGAGACAACAAGAAAGTAAAGTATACATACAGCTCCAAAAATTAGGATGCTGTGATTTTTCATCAGTTATTTTAGGAAGTGACTAGATAAAATATTCTACACATAAATCAAAACGTGTCAATCATTTTACCGTTACAATCAATAATCATGACTCACAGCTCACAAAATAAAAACACATCTGAAAATAATAGTATAAGTCAAATAAATACAAAAAGAACTTAAACACTTCACTTCAAGTGCAACGAATACAAAATACATTAGAGTTTAACTTTCTGAATTGTCGGATATATGGCATACCACAGACAAACCAACAGGCAACTAACACACAATGCTCCCTAACAAGGCAAGAAAATTTACACTATACATCTCGTACAGCTGGTTTTAGCTAAAAATGAATTCTTTAACAGTGGTTGCACTTTGTTTGTAGAAACAGACTTGAATAGGATAAGGAAGTTGAATCATGAGAAAGAAAAAAAAAAAACTGTGTATTACAAAGGAATTACCTGAGTTCTATCAGAGGCACAGAGGCGAATGTGTCTGCTGAGGACCTGAACACCAACACCAGGAGCAGGAATCATCCTGCAGCCCCACAAAGTGAAACAAACACACGTCCTGACCTCCCGAGCACGAACCTACAAGACAAAATGGACGTGTTCATGGCTGGGTGTTCTGTAGAATGAGAAAACTTCTTTACTATCTCACACACACGGACTGTCTCACCCTCCCAGTGTCTGGGTCAAGGAAGAGGTCACTAAAGGAGAGCTGTGAATGGCTGAGCTCAGGCTGAATATAGTGGCTCCCTCTGTATGTTGCCCCTAGAAAATGACACAAACAAACGTACCTTTTGGACAAGACCTGACTGCTATTCACACTATATTTATTAGTAAGAAATGCTGGTACTAATAATGACTGACACCACTGGTGGTAGAAATAGGGACAGAAACACCAAATGATCATTTGTTTCCCACCGCATGACAGCTGTTCTTTGACTGGTTTAAGAAGCAAATGTAAAACACAAAACAGATGAGGAGGAAAAAATACCAGATTATTTTTGCAATAACTTTCAATACACAAAGGCACTGATCGTTGCACAACTTTGATAATAATGCAAAGTGGTTTTTTTTAAACCTGTGTACATTCCAAAATATATTTTTTTTCAAGATTTTCTTGTGTAATGGTTTCATTAACCATATACTATACAGTATATTATATAAAAAAAAGCATTTCAGTGATTTTCCAAACAAAAATGCAGAAAATTCAGTTTCTAGCAGCTCAGCTGTGATGATTTGCTACTGTTCCTTGTGAAACACAATTTTTAGTTTAGTCAGACAAAACAGGCAACATGACTAAAACTTAAGTGTACATATTTCTGTTTGATAGAATGTGTTATGCATGTGTGTGATAATGACCTTCCTCCATGAACAGTTTATTGAGAGTTGATGCTCTGAATCCTGAAGGTATTGCTCCCATGGCAGAGAGCACATCTGTTGTATCAATCTGTCTCATGCACACACACACACACACACACACACACACACACACACACACACACACACACACACACACACACACACACACACACATACACACACACACATATATATACACATGGTGAAAGCCATGCCTACGTTACAGTAAAATCAACAGCAGCAGAAACTGCAGAGTTTACTGATATTTACCTCAGTTAAAGCCTTTCTGACCGTACCCCAGTTGGAAGTCCTGATCAATGATTAATGAGTGTTAATCAGTATGATAGAGAGCTTTGTCTTATTTCACTGTAGTAGCTGGAACCACTGACACAGGTACTGTTGAGTTTGACCACATCACTCAAACACGAAAATGACAAGAAGGAAATTAAAATGTTGAACCTTTTTTTCTCTCCATCATCAGTTAGTTCTCCACCATCTTGCTCTTCCTCCTCCTCAGACTCATCCTCTTCATCATCATCATCATCATCATCATCTTGAGCAATACCAGAGCCAATCTGAAAATAAGACTACAGTTACTTAAACTTAAAATCAAAGGGACAGTTTAGAGTGAAAAACTATTCCCTTTCCCTCTACCTGAGGTGTTATTCATCCTTCTGGTTTGTTTTGGTTTGATACAGCTGTATCAGCTTGGATAAAATCATGACCTGCGGACTCAATAGAAGCCACAGACTCTGCTGTGAGCAGTTTCATGGAGGAGCTATTTTCATTCTTTATATCTCTCTAGAACAAAGCATACATCTACTTATGGACAACAGTCTAGCTGACTAAACTGTAATAATAAACTAAAATTACAGCTCAGCCAAGCAGAACTCCATTGATGTTTACACCTACTGTCTTAAGTGAGCCTCTTGTTTACAAGTACAGATATATCTCCTGTGTGGGGACATGGAAAGAATATAGTTCCAAAATGAAACTGCTCACGACAATATGTAAGGATTATTTTGAGAAATCTGATCATGATTCTGAGCAGACATTGCTATGAACTTTTTTGTGTTTTCAAATTATTTTTTTTCTTTTGTAGACTCAAATTCCTTATCCATGAGAGAAGAAACAAATATGCAAGGATAAATAAAACTACAGGCAAGAAGGGAAAATATAGAAACAGTCTCATCAATATCACAGTAAGGTGTGAGGTACATGAAACAGAACTCAGAGAGTGCAAACCTCCGTTAAATGTCACTAAATTCTCTAAAACTAACCTTACTTTTGTCTATATAAGCCATGACCTTGACCTTTAACCTTTTACGGTCAGCTATTTGCCTGTTAGCACAGAGTTTAGCTTCATGCATGACTGTGGTATTTGTTTTTGTTTTGGCCACTACTAAACGTGTGAGTGTTTTTTTTTTTTTTTAGGTCAAGGTCTTTTGGTGTAAAAAGCAGTTGTTGATGGTGCCAACTGATGCTTGACAAATGAACCCTAGAGCAAGCTGGTTTTTAGGTGTGTGATGGACACCGGAATTAGCTACATAATGATGCTATTTACACCTCTGTATGTTAATTTCATCTGGAGGTAGGTCCAAAATATATGTCTGATCTTTCAGGGACCTTGAAACTTTGACGCTGACCTTGAAAGCTCCAAAGTTATTCATTTTTAGCCAGTGTTGTCAGCCAAAAAAATAAAATCATTTGGATCTTTATGTCGATTCTGTCTGGAGCTATGGCCAAGAAAACCTCTTTTGGACCTTTGGCTACCGAAATCTAATCGCTGTGGGATGGGTGAAGATACATCTTTCATGGAAATTTCCTTAAATGTGGGGATATAACTTTTTTCTTTTCCTTTGATTTTAGTCAGCTGAAGTATAAAATCAATATGTTTTAATAAAGCTCTTTATCTGAATGCTTGCTTAAAGGAATAGCAACAAACAGCCAATCCACTGAAAACTGACTGTCATGCAGATGTTTATCAGGTTGCATACAGTACCTTCAGAAAGGTTTTTGGAACTACACCTCTGTTGCCCTGACTGTCCTGAGCCAGCCACCATCCATCTGCTGCCATGTTGATAATCCTCAATACATCCCCCCTCTGGAAACAGCATAAAAAGCGATGTAACTTGACACTGCACAAGCATTAAAAATAAACAGACTTTCTTTGTATCCATTATAATAAGTGTGTAGTTTACAAGCTCGACAGGAATACAAGGTTTCATATTGTTTCCCTGTCAACCTTCAATATTACCTGCAGCACTGCGGACATTTGAATTGTAGGACATGAGCGCCCTCCTCTGTTTATAAATAGAATAAAATGCAATTTTTGAGACGCATAATTACTCATACTGTATACTAAGCTCTGAGAATGTGGACACCGTGACAGTAAGAATACGTTTGGGTAATAGCAGGGAAACAAAGAAACTAACCTTTGAGATTCCCACCTCATTTAAAGAACTTCAGCCACAGTTTAGAAAAAGTTTTAAAATTCAAACCACAATGTGCACCTTTTACAGAGGCACCATCGAGAGCATTCTGACCAGCTGCATCAAGGTGCGGTACGGCGCCTGCAACACGTCCTGCCGCAAGACGCAGCGCCTAATGAGTACAGCTGAAAAGATCGTTGGTGCCTCGATCCCCTCCTTTGACAACATTTACACCACCTGTTTCACCCGCAAAGCTCTCTGCATCGCGGGTGATCCCATCGTGCCAGGACCAGCAGACTCAAGGACAGCTTCATCCATCAGGCTGTCAGGAAGCTCAACTCCCTCCCTAAATCCATTCTGCCCTGCAACCTCTGTTTATGTGCCTATGTATATATATTTATATATTTACCTATACTCTTATATTCCATTATTCATATTTTAGATTTAAGTCTGCCAGTTCCATTTTAGCTTATTTTGTATGCCCTCTTTTTTCTAATGTTTACTTGCTGCACCGCGGATCTGAGAGAAATGCAATTTCAATCCTCTGCATGTGCCAAACATATGGCAGAATTGACAAATAAAGGTACTTTGACTTTGACTTAATCACAAACATTCATTTCTGTCCCACAGATAAATCTCCCACTACCAGGAAATACTTCACCTGCACAGACAGATCTCCCTCCTGCTCTCCTCTGAATTCACTGAGGACTGTATAGATGCGGGGAACTGACTGAAACGGCGGTTTCGAAGCTCGCTTCACAACTTCATCACTGTCAGCATCATTGTCATTACTGTCTTCATCATCTTCATCCTCACTATCTTCCTTTGAAACATCACTGCAGATTTAAGACATTGTGATGTGAAAAGGTCAAACTAATTTTCTTTTCTTTTTCATCCACAAGGAAAACACTGAACACTCAAAGTTCAAATCCACTAGATGTGAACTGATGAGATAAACTGTTTCTGTGAAACTCTACATCTTCACAAAGGATAAATGTACATTATTGTCTTTTGGGGGACATTTAACCATACAGCAATCATAAACGACCCCCTTTCATGTGTTTCTTTTTCTTTGCATTGAACACACAGGTAACTGACCCTGCAGCAGCACTGGGTCCTGGCGGTGAGATTTCCAGAGAGAGTGTGTTTAGACGTTCCAAGATGGTCTGCAGTCGTCTCTCTTCCTCCTGCTTCCTCTGATCATAATTCCCGACTGGAGCCAGCTCGTCGGCCTAGCAATTTAAGAAACAAGTTGCAAAATTAATTTAGCTAAGTTAAAGGTATACTTAAAAAGAGCAGAATAATACACAATCTAGTAAGTTTAGCTGTTGAACTGAGTAATCTGATATCTGAATTTCTTTGAACAACTTATATATGCCAAGCAGTGATATATGTTGCTTTCATTGTTGATATTCTGTGACATTAAGCAAACAATGGTATGGCTCTATATATAACTAATGAGATATTTAACAATAAAATTTGAATGTATGTGTCCTTTGTAGTACAACACTAACCTTAGTCAGTTTTGTCACCCTCTTTAGTTTCTTCTCTGCCAAAATCTGCAGTTCTTGACATCTGTTTGGAGTTGGACATTTCAGCTAAAATCATTTCTCAATGCATTACTTGAAAATGATTATTTAAATAAACTAAAGTCTAAAAATCTAAAAGTTGAGTGCAGATTAGTGTCCTGGGATTCCAGCAAGAAAGAAGAAGAAAGACAAAGCTGTTTACCTCCAAAATGCCTCTTCAGAAAATCCATCCTTACTTGACACATCCTTTACTAGACTGTCAACCTGGGTTAGTGCAAAAAAATAAAAATAAAATAACAGGATACATAGAGGAGTTGAGGGCAACGTAAAGTCATGGTTAAATTGCAAATGCACATTTCACAGTGTATATAGTTCATGTTTAATATTACACTTCTGTTAGACACACTATGTTTTATATTGCTCGGGCTCGGTGTTTCTGCTAACAAAAACTAATGTTGACCAGGTAACGTTACAATATTTATGGAAGTAGCAGCACAAGGCAGATTTGTAAAGGATCACTTTACCAGGAAAGTGACTATTGACTAACTTAACTTACTGTATAGCTGTCACAGAGGAGTTTGAACGGCAGCGTGAAAAACATTTAAGCACAATTCTGTGACGAACCTGCGTCTTTATTTCGTCCACTTCTCCATGGACAACTTGCAGGGCTCCTTTTCTTTTTGGTGGCATTTATAAGCTATTTCTGGAGCGTAGTCCATGTAACGTTCGATAGAAAATCGCCAGGGTAGCCTGCTAGCTAGCTAACTGACGCTAAACGGCCACCGGTCGCTAGGCAACCATGCAGCTCTTCAGCGTTAAGCTTTACTGGATTTAATTCACTATCTACAGTAGCCCTTTTCCTACATATTCAGTATTCGTCACTTTTAGAATAAAAGAAAAAAATCTGCATGTTGTATGTTAACAGTGTTTTAAATCTATCTTTCTGATGAGCACATTTTACGTAATTCAATAGGCATGCTATTTCCACGTATTTATTGGCAGTCGAAAATAATTACCGCCATCTAGTGATTGGAGGACCAAGCCTTAGAAAATCTTTGTTGAAGTTCCCCATTACTTTATACCAATTAAATCTAGAACACTATATTTTGTCCACGATGCTTCCAAAAAGACACTGTTGTTGCTTCATATTGTTTCAATAGCATGTAACAAGTTTGTTTTTCACCATTACAGCTAAATCAAATTATGTCTAAAACCTGGTTATTTAACTTGCTCGCTGACTGTTAAGCGTCTCCCCAAAGGGCCCTATGGTGTATTAAGTAATATTATCCAAATCAAATAAAGTAGTAATGTAATTAGAAACCCTTGCAAAGTTTTGTAAGTGACGCTTTTGTACTGACCTACAGAAGCCACATGTCGCTTGTTACCGAACATGCTGCCTTCACGGTCACCTCGTTAGTGTCTCATTTTGAATTTGTAAGTCTAAATTGTGGTTTTAAAGAACAATTTCAGCCCATTGGCGTAAAAGATAAATATAGATTACATCCAGTCAAACAGTAATTAGTCAACAAATTCCCTTGCTTTCCTTGCCCAGAAAACCAGAAAACCAGAAATTACGACTCATCCGGTGTACTTCAAGGCAGCAAAGTCTACCTACTCACGAGTCAAAGCTCTGGTGTTGTGTAGTTGAACATCAACTGTCATGGCAGCCCCAATAGCACTCATTCAAGGAGCCAGCAGAGGACTGGGGCTTGAATTCTGCAAACATATCTTGAAAAACAAAACTCCCGCTGCCGTAATAGCGACATGTCGAAACCCGGATGGAGCGTTCGACCTGCGGGGCCTGGCCGACCAACACCCGGGCAGACTGACGATCCTCAAGCTGGACGCGAACCGAGAGGAGGACATCCTTGGGGCGGCGGACCGGGTTAAGGAGAGCTTCGGTCGCCTGGATCTGATGGTCAACTCCGCGGCGATGCTTCACCCTTCCGGAAAAGGAGAGACCAGCTTGAGAGACGTCTCTGCTCAGGTATATCATTATGCTTTGGAGGATTCTTTTCTATTGTGATGTCATGTACATTTGGCTTAGATTGGCTGTATTCTGTTGTCTAAACTGTTGCAACTTGGCAGTCACACTAGAGGTCATTGGACATATCATGGATGAGATCTGCATACGTAAGGTATTTTGTAGCTATTTCCCTATAATGATTTAGGATGCGGATTTCCTGCACTGCCATAGCAAGCCATCTATGGAAGAACAACATGCTGTAATTTGATCACTTTTATCAATTTTTAAAAGCTTATCATTTATATAAATGACTTGGCTTGTTTAGCTGAAATATTGCACCCCCATTATCTCCGTTCTGTCCATTCCAGCTGTTACTATTCATCCCCATCCTTTTAGGTAATAACAAATATTAAGATTGACGGATTTCCCCTTGCAGGGCATTATTTCCACCTTGACGACCAACACAGTGGGTCCTTTGATCATGGCCAAGTACTTTGCTCCCCTCCTTCAGAAAGGTTCAGGTGGTTTTGGTCAGCAGCCTGCAGAAAAAGCCAAGCAGCACAGTGGCATCATTGTGAACATAACCGCCAAAGTGGGTTCCATTGGAGACAACGGTATATAATGTGTTACAAATGGTTCAGAAATACAAATATCATGTAGATAGAACGGGAAAAGTCGACGTACTAATGTAGGAGGGTGTACTTAATTAATGGTCGGCCATGTTTTCCTGCCTCTTATCAGGTCTTGGTGGTTGGTACAGCTACAGAATGTCTAAAGCAGCCCTCAACATGGCTACCAGGAATCTGTCTATAGAGCTGGGCAGAAGTCGACCGAAGGTACAATAGGTTTGAGTGTTAACATATGATATCATCCCTACTGTGTATACCCGTCCACATGGTTACCATCATTATAACGATTTAATGGACTTGTTTCTAATTTTTTAGGTGGTGTGTGTGTCCTTACATCCAGGCACAGTCAACACAGACCTCTCTCGGCCATATCACAGGAATGTACCCAAAGACAAGCTTTTCGATACTGAACAATCTGTAAACTATCTAATGAACATCATAGACATGCTGAACATCGAAAAGACTGGCAAGGCGTACAGCTGGGAAGGGATTGATATTCCCTGGTAGAATCAATAAATGCACAAAGACCAAGATGATTTAACGTGCTCTTACTGTGTTGCTAAATCTCTCGTCACTGTTTAGACTAATCTTTGTACTGAAAAGTCATTCGAACTGAAGTGCAAGTGTTTCTTCAGTCAAAAGACAAACCTCTTCCGCTACCTCATTGTCAGCTAAAGTGCTTTATCACCTTCGCCACATATAATAGTAATGCCATTGCATAAAGGTATTTATGTAGCCTTAAGATTTGACACAATTGATTCTATAATATTGTGCGTCGCAGCCTTTACTGCATTAGCAAAGGCAAACGTCAGTTTGGTGGTAGAAATAATGCCATATCATACTAAGAGTTTGAGGGGTTTTTTAATATTCTATTGTTTAATGTACAAAGTACTGTGTGAGAAATATTTTAACAGACCAATGCTACTCTCATATTTGTACATACAGTATGAAGGAAACCAGGAAACTATTATTGTACTTTATGAAAATTCTAACTTGGCTCTACCCAAAAGCCAAGAAATACACAAAACTACAACCTTATATTCAAAACAGGAAACTTTATGTTTCCCCGGTGTTCGTACTAGCTAGGCCAACTTAAACATCTCCTGGTTGTAGTTTCTTAATGACGTCAAAGTCATACCAAGAAAACAAATATTTCTGAAAATGGTGAAAGATTCCTTTACATGTGATGTGCCTTTTGCCCTTAAAACCCTAATGTTGAATAAAAGTCTGTTTTTGTCATGAAATTTGATGAATTACATGTCTCTTTCTCTAAACATTGTTATATTATTGCCCAAGACTAAACAAGATTATCTGAGCGGTATTTGTTTTCAAGCACAGTGGGGCTGTGAGTAATTGGCTGCATGAGCTCAATCCTGTGAAGGGTTTTTTTTTTATAAAGCATCGACCTGATTACCAGGTTAACCACACAGTGTTGGTAAAAAAATTGGTAAATATTGCTCCCAATACAAAAAGGACACAGACTTTAACAGTAGATCAGCCATTTCTTTAATTTTTCTGGAACCATTGAATGTAAAAGGTCAATTACTTTTAACCAGAAGATGGCAGCATTTCAAAGTACATCCACAGTGTCCACATGGATGGAAATGATGGATTTTATTTGTTCACTGTGATGTGATGGACATTGCTACAACATGTGTCATGTAATTAATTGTGTTTGAGGTAGTGTTGTATTTCATCAGGGATTGAGATTGCTGTGCATCTGCATTTGCCACTTTTCATTTTATGGTGACAACGTTACACCAATCAATCAATATGGTGCATTTTTACTCTTCTGAATCTAAATTGCCTCACTATTTAACTGTAGCTTTGTCGGTGGTACCTGTGGTTGATTTTCAACAATGAATGTAATGTAAACTGTATTACGCATTTACATGAGTCCGTCTTTATACGTTAATAAATTTATAGTGACTTCTTTGATAGACTATAGATTAACCTATAGCATAGGGCTGCTGAATGTGAACATTTTATTCTTTAAATAATCATTATTATTCACAACACAAACAAAAGATCAAATATGGTAATTTCATAGATACGGCAATCAAACTGGAAAGCAAATACACGGTAAGAGTAATACACCGAAAACAAAAAGGAAGATGAAAGACTGAAAGGATTTTGAAAACTGATTCGTAGCAAGAATTAAGCAAAGCACAAAAAAGTCTTCCGGTAGTATATTGATTGTTTTTTCTTTATCATGCAGAGATTTTTTTGCTTGATACCATCCATTGCTCTGTTTTCTCATCGGGTTTCTCTGGGATAATAATATCACAGGTTTTCTGAAATAAAGTTCAGTAACACCACATTTAAACGAGTAGAAGTGTTTCTTTGCTATAGCTATTAGACTATATTTCTTTTAACATGCTGCATGACGTTCACAGACACCCCATATAACAAAATCTGACTAAATAGTATAAAATACTATGCAGGACAGGAAAAAAAGATTTGTTATCAGAGGCTAACCCTGCAGACTGCTCTATGCCACAGTGTTACCACATGAACTGGCAGCAGCATCGCGCGTGGAGCGGTCGGACTGTTGGACATCTGGCCCACTTAGAGCCTCCACAGCTGTGTCTTCACTTCACTTTAAAATCCCCGTCCCACTGCTCAACTGGGTTCGACGACTCCTCTCTCTTGAACTTCTTGGTGTTGGAACGACAGCGCAGTTTTACCGCAAAGATGGGGGAAAACCGGTCAGAGGAGGTGAACCGGTTCGTGCCTTGGCTGGAGGAGCTGGTGTGACGTGACGTAGCCGTCCACACACACACGCACTCCGCCGGCTGCTGCTGCTGCGCCTGCCAGAATCTCAATGTGGGTAAATGACCGCGAGTGACCTCAAAGGAAACCCTGCATAGTACCAGATACGCGTGTTTCCATTTTACAAATAGTTAACGTTTCATTTTTAATTTGTTTTAAATGTTATATTTGAGGGTAAATACGGTGTATAAAGGAAAAGGATATAGTCTAACGCTGGTCGGTCGCACGAACCTCATTAGCTTGAAGGCAGCGCGGCTAACATCAGCTACCTAAGCTACAGTAAGCTAGCCGGGTTTGTCATTGCTAGCGGACGGACTTTTACATTTTTTCCTCTTGCAGATGCTAAGCTAGGCTAGACTGGGCTAGGCTAGCTGCTGCCATGGATAAAGCCAAGTCTATGATGGACAAGAAGGGAGCGTCGGGAGCCTTTCATGTCAACAACGGGCAGAATCAGAGGGGCGTTCACGGCCAGGTCGCTGTGGCCACCAACGGCAGCTGTTGCAGCGGCAACGCGCTAGGTTCAAGCACCGTATCAAACGGTGGCACGTTTGACAGCATGCATCATCTGCACCGCGGGGACGATGCGGAGTGCAACGGTTCCCCGGCCAAGAGGTGCAGGCGACGGAGAAGGACGGAGTCGGTGCGACGGAGCAGACCGCGTAAGTTCCAACCAGTTTGGGGAAAAATACGTTCGATAGCTACTGTCGCTAATGAACTGACATGATTTTGGTTGCTATTATGTTAAATAAAGTGGCGACTGATACCCTCTGCCGTGCAAGACTCATCAGCCGGGTTCTGCACAACCACCACCATGTCGTGTTGCAATGAGACGTCAAAAACTTGTGACAACCTCCGTGTGTTCACTTTTGTTTGTAATAGTTGCTGTTTTGGTTTCGTGAATAATTTGTGTTCCACATCACAATGTCGTCCCTTCAGATGCCCTCTTTTTGATTAGATAGATTAGGTCGTCTCTCCAGGAGATTTGTCCAATCCTGCCGTCGTCAGGGAGACCCCCTCTTGTTTATATGAACCCTTAGGTTGCATTTGGTGCGCTGTGATTGGATGATTATCAGCTCCTGATAAGTGGGCTTGGCTAGCTGCAACCAATCAGCACCAGACTCTTGTCTTCAGGAGGCAGGTTGAATAGACCAGGACCCCGCCCCTTTATTTACCGACAGTGTGAGTAAAGATCATCTAGGCAAACTTTGCAGCTGTAGCGCATAATGTAGAAAAGTTAAGTATTCTTCGCCGTTAAAACTCTCTTCTGACAACCAAGCCTGATCGAGTGCGTCTTAGTTTTCCTCCCACACACTTGGAGTTTTCGTTGTTGTTTACTTTTGATGTGATTTTTTTTTATATATGCATCTGCGATTTGCTATTTTGCCGGAGTATGAAGCTCATTAGTGAGAAGAAACCTGGTAAGTCTGAGTTGTTTTGTGTCTCATTGTATTGGAAAGGTATTAAAACAGAAATATTCTACATCTCTTTGCTATTTTTGTATTTAACTGAAGTTAAGTCTCAGTTTATAACTTAGTGTTAGGAAAACAAAGTCAATGTTTTCAGTGACAATGTTGTACATTTGAAATTGACGATGTTTGATATAGAGGAAGCTGTTGAGTTTCAGTGTAATTTTACCTAATTGCTCCCTTCTGTGGCGAAAACCATGGGATTTGTTGTTCCTGAGAATGGCTGTCATGGTGAAACTCATTCACATTGAAAATGTGTACAAAACACTTGTTGCAAGTTTGAGGTTCTTGTTACTTACTCAATAGTCATCCAGTCAGCAGTTCTTACAACTGTCAGTAATTGTGTTAGGGAGAGACAGGAGTGAGATAACGCAAGAAAGCGGGCAGCACTGTTGGTTGCTGCTTAAATTTTCTTATTTTCTAATAACCCTTCATACTGCAGAATTAATTAAAAGCAGTGTTGGCCAGTTATAACTAAGTAATACATTTGACTGTACCACCACAATATTTCATAATCTAATCTAATCTAATATTGTGCTTTGATATTGTAATGTAAAATTTAACAAGTTTCAAGTTTCTACCTAAATCTGTAACATTGTATTTAACAAAAATGAATAATGACACAATGTATTGGGCAGTATTTTCCCTGTGAATATGGATGTTTAAATATATATTTTATCAGCATTTTTGTCATAATGTTATTTTATTGCATATCACTTCCAGGTGCATCTAAAACAACTGAATATTCATGAAAAGGTTCATTTTTAAAATTTAATTCAAAAGATTAAATTTCATATGCTATATGAAAGTTAAAGTACACATAAAGTGAGAGCCTCTTTTGTTTTAACTTTGATGATTATGGCTTATAACTCAGGGAAACCAGGAATGCAGTATTTCCAATTATTACAGTAATTCCCAATATCAATCATAAAATGTTTTACAATACAGAAATGTCCAACTAAATACTTGGTTTGGGCTCCTGTACCATAAGTTAATCCATCACTGTGGTGTGGTGTGGTGTGGGGGTGGTCAGCCTATAGCACTGCTGAGGTGTTACTGAAGCACAGGTTGCTTTGATAGCGGCCTTCAGCTTTTCTGTATTTTTGGCATCGGGGGCTTTTCATCTTCTTCTTCACAGTACCTTATGCATATATACATATCTATGTGGGGTTCAGGTCAGGTGAGGTGACTGGCCAGTCAAGCACAGCAATATCATGGTCAGCAGACCATTTGGTAGTAGTTTTGGCACTGTGGGCATTTGGTAAGTCCAGAAAATATCATCTGTATCTCAATAAAACTTGTCAGTAGATAGAAGCGTGAAGTTCTCTGAAATCTTCTGGTAGACAGTTACATTGACTTTGGACTTGGATAACACACGGCGAATGAACACCAGCAGATGAAATGGCACACTAAACCATCACAGACTACAGAAACTTCACCCTGGACTTCAAACACCTTGGGTTCTGTGCCACTTCGCTCTTCCTTCACACTCTTGGTCCTTCATTTGCAAATGAAATGCCAAATTTTCTGTAATCTGAAAAAAAAAAAAAAAAATCTTTGTTCAAGACAAATTTGATATTAGAAATGCAACAACTGTAGCTCTTTCCTGAAGACGTCTGTGCGTGGTGGTATTAGATACCACTTAGACGGCAGCCTCAGTCCACTCTGTGTAAAGCTCTCCCAACTCCTTGAATCGATTTTTCTTGACAATCTTCTCATGGCAGCGGTTGTCCCTGTTGGTTGTGCTTTTCCT
>KV751325.1:4502335-4526194 GCA_001698575.1 Mola mola
TGTTGTGCTTTTCCTGCCACACTTTTCCCTTCCAGTCAACTTTACAGCATTGAACTTCTGTGGCTTCCCCTCCTTGGGGAGGGTGTCATATCGATTGTCTTCTGGACAGCTATCAAGTCAGCGGTTTTCCCCATGATTGTGACTGCGCGTACTGAACTCGACCAAGAGATACACGATATTTATATGTTTGAATAGTAATTTACTCAAACTCAGAAATATATATTTTAATATTTTATATGTTTTTTTTAGCTTTAAAAAAATAATTATAAAAATTAAAATAGAAAAAATGCCTGAAAAATGTAATATTTTTGTGTAATGAGTCTTTATTAAACGGTCTGTTTTATAAAAACAGAAAAACAAAAAAAACAATAAAAAATAATATGACTTTTTCGCAATATTCCAATTATTTGAGATGAACCTGTAATGTAACATCAGAAACACTTCATGTATCACATTATGTGGCTCCAACAACAAGATGCTGTGAGCATTTATTATGTCACATCATTTTTAAAGTTATGCTGGCAATGTTGCCTTAACAGATGGTAAGTTTAGTAATTAAAGTCAATGTTTCATTATTGCTCTGTATCATGTCAGTGTACTGTACAGTTTCTGCTTTTGTCCTTGATTGATAGATCTAAAGAACTTCAGACATGTTAACTGCCAGGGGACAAAACTGAAGTCTGTATTTTGCAGAGAAAATGTGTTCTGTTAGATCTAAATATCAGTGCGGTTTGTTCTTTTAAAAATAAACATCTAATACTACAAGATAAAACAGATTCAACACATGCTGCATGTTCAGGAACAAAATTCTGGGAGAAGTCCACCGTTCACAAATAAACAAATTGTTTCTGTTTTCATGTAATATTTTTTGGGTCCATATCCTGGTGTGATTATAGAAGGACACATTTGGAAATGTGATGTTGAATTGAACAGATAATAATGTACTTGTCCTTTTCTGTGGGTTGTTGTGATGCTTAGCTGTCTGAGAAAGAGATGTCTTACATAAAATGACCCATTTACAAGGACACCTCATGGTTAACTTAGTAAAACTCTAGCCAGCGATCCTCTGCTTTATGGCTGAGCTATCCTTGGATGACGGCCAACCATTATGATAAAGCCAGATAGCCCTCCAAGCTTTTCGTCACTAAGGGTTGTGATCATCCGGCCAGGGATGTGATTTTTCTTTTTCAAATTCTTTTTTTTTTTTTTTTTTATCCAGCCCATCGTTGACATGGTGTAAAACCAAGTGTACTCTGTGTCTGTGTTACTAGGTAACATTGTCTGCTGTATTCTTTTCTTACACAAGAATCAACATGGCAGAAATATAAGCAACTATTTGCCCGAACAAAATTTAATTTAAACCGACAGGCTCATTCTTGAACTCCATCACATGTGAGGATGTTCTATTATACTTAATATCTTAATATAATATGTTAATTTAAGTTAAAATGTCTTCTTAAACCCCCAATGAGATTACAGACAGGCAAATACAATACAAACATTTAAACCAAACGATTAAAAGGCATGAAAACATAAATCAACAAAACAGAAAAAAAATAATTTTCAAGATTTTTTTTACAGAGGTTGTGTACAAATTAATTAAACAAAACAACTGTTGCTGAAATGTGCTATTTAATGCTACATTCATATGATATATTTTGTGTCATACCTTAATCCTTTGGTTTGGCTCATAATGCTAAAGTCTTACTGTATGTTTGCTGTACTAGAGATGTGGTTGGTAGTGGGAAGATTAGGTTAGTGGGCAATGAAGTTGAGCCTGGGAGCCCAGCACCGGGAAGTCAACAATATCTGCTGAAGAAAGTTGTGGAAACCTTCTTTACCCCACCAGACTTGTGTTCAGTGTGCCTTTTTTTTGTTTGTTTGTTTGTTTTGGTTTGGGGCTTGTGTGCTGATTGCTGAGCAGGTATTAAAGCCCACTGCTTGTGTTCCCATGTGTGAGACACATGGCCAATTGTGTGTAGAAGCTGTAAACAAGTAACTCTCATAACAACATGCAGGTTTGCCATTCTGTTGCAAATTAATCGAGAAGAGGACGTGCTCACAAGTAAGCATTTGGTAAGTATTTAGGTGATTTTGGGTGGAGTCTCATATAAATTCACAGGGGAAAATGTTTGAACAATGGCACACTTGAAAACCAATTGACCCTCACCTGTACCTGAAACTGCACAAAACTACACCTGTAGTTCAAAAAGAATTTTGATATTCATGTTAACCCGTCTGTGCAGATTTGTAGACTGAGATTAGTTCACATGAGTTCTCTGTTATCATTGTAGGTAAACCATGTAGTATCTGCAATGTCAAAGATAATAGTCAGTGATAATGTATTACGTGGCTGTAGCAGGAGTAATGCTTATAGTCAATGTAGTTTTTCTACCCAGAGTATGACTTGAAAGAGGGAAAAAAACAAGAGACTTATTATTGGACTGAAACTAATTTTAGACTTATTTTTCTATTTCATTAATATGGGATGGTATTTTGTTTTTTCTAATCATTCAGTGAAAATGGCTTAAACCTCATGCTACTATGCCAATATTAATAGTTTTATTTACCAGCAATCCAAATCAAGACATTTACTTTTATCTGAAATACTTTAAGGTTTGAGTTTAATTTTTGTTTTTATTTATTTAAGAGAGGTGGAATCAGCAAATATTTTTATCAATCACGGGTAACATTACAGTATGGAGGCTTGCCATGCCAGTATATCTACTGCTACAAGAAAAGGACAAAAAGTATGAAGAAAACATAACAAAACATTACGTTCTGCATTTATCTAATCCGACTCCCTGGTGACCCAGCTGGGATTTCA
This sequence comes from Mola mola, assembly GCA_001698575.1. NCBI lineage: Eukaryota > Metazoa > Chordata > Actinopteri > Tetraodontiformes > Molidae > Mola > Mola mola. The sequence continues at coordinate 4,505,163 of KV751325.1, forward strand.
TATTCCTGCCCCCTAGCATCCAAATTACAATAATAAGATTTTACTCTACTTTAAATTGCCACCGATATCATGGTCTGGGGTCTACTTTTCTCTACTTTTTGATTTAACTGTTGGATTTTGGACTGCTGGGCGGACACAGCAACCACTTTTTGTAAGACACAATCTTGTTAACCCTATGGCAATGATTTAACCTTTTTTGCAACAGCCTCCAGGTTTGCGGTATATCCTTGGGGTGGGCGAACAATCGATACAGTGAAAATCTTGGTATTTTTAGTAGCAACATTTATCAATTTACATTTATGCTCCAAGTATTGATAACTTATTACATAAATTCTAAATAGATTTTGCACTCTGGATACTAGAAGAATTGGAATTTGCATGGACTGGGCAGTTTAGTTTGTCAGCTGGGAACATTTGCTTGTTAGTCTGGCTGCTTGTATTTGCACCTTTTTGCTGCAATAAAGGTTGATGAAGTGAGATTTTTATTAGATAAAACAGATGTTGACAAAATTTTTCTTTGGGGACATGCTTTGGAGTTGAAACGGATGAAAAATATGGCAATACGCCACAGTATATATCATTGCAATATATCTATATATATACAGTATATGTTTTTTCTTAAAAACAAAAAGGGAAACAAACTAATTTGTGGTCAGATGATAGCCGATGGTTGTTAAGATTGCTTTTTAGTCTAAGCAATACAGACTCCAAAGTTTTGGCCCATGCCTTCTGCATACTGGGCTTCCCAGAACAAGGTCATAATTGATATTCTCTATGAAAAATCACCTAAATTAAAAATGGGTATTTGCTGATTTGCTGTCCATTGACTACTTGATAATCAATCACCTATCAAGCCTAGTGTGTGTACTATAATACTAAAAGTATATAGCTGTAAAAATAGTAGCAGTGGGCGTAATGATATTTCTGTAACTATAGTTCTGTGAGTATTAGATGTGTTAGCCCTAGTATTTAGATTCATTATTGTTAGTTTAGTGAAAGAGATGCACAAAGATGGAAAATAATACTGAAACACTGCAAAGTGATAAGATTGAAGTACAAAACTTCCTGTTCCTGTGTTCTATTCAGTAACTAATGTATGTTAATATATCCACACTGTACTCTGTTTAGCTGCGCATTTGTATATTTTCTTATCTTATCTCATATGCATGCTGTGCAAGTGTTCTTGTCTTGCTCTTTGGCAGTGTAGTAACTCACATGCACACACGCCAAGCTTTTTTGTAGAAACTGAGATTAAAGGTTAAGCAATAGGAAATTTAATATGAACAGATTCTGCCAATAATCACTAAGTGAGTAAGAAAGTAAGAAATCTGAACAGCAAATGAGAAAGAAAGAGAAAAAGAAAAAACCCCAACAACATATGTATATATATACTGTATATATTAGACACATACAATATGCACCTAGGTTATGTTAGGCCAAAGACTTTTCACCTACATAGACACTCTTCACCCCCCCACGGTGCCCCTTGTTACACTGACCTTTGTCTGGAGTTTGTGTGTGTATAAGTGGACATCTATGATGACCATACGGCATACAATAAAAGGAGAACATTTTATTTAGTTTTTTGCAGTTCTCATCTCAGGGTTGAGATGCTGTTTTTCAACATCACATAGCAATGCTTTAATTTGGGCCTTTGGGTAGCAATTCTTGACTTGCTGCTGAGGATTTAAATGCTTGTTTAAAGAAATGTTGACTACAGTGGCTTTTTTTCAAATATGAGCTCAGATATAAGCAATTAATCTCCAAGTGTTTTAGTAGTACTGTGCAAATTTGCACAGCTGAGTGTGTGAAAAGTGTACACAACACACTTTGAAACTCACATTGTAAATAAATATTTCATTAGTAAAAAGACAGTGCGCAGGTGTTGCTTTTGTTTTCAGTGAAACAATGACCAGCCAAAATGATATTAATACCTGATAGACAGAATATTTCAGTTGATTGCAACAATTGCAACAGTTCCTTACTCAGTCATAATTTGTTTCAGTATAGCAGCAGTCACTGTAATATTCAGGCATTTCACATTGACTGTAATAATTCAGCTCTGACTTGTAATGTGGCATGGCCTTCAGTAAACGAAATTAGAGGGATTTCAACTCTGACAACATTCATTTCTTATGAGGCAAACATGTACTTTGGTTGGTCTCAGACAGTGTTGCTTTTGCTTACTCTGATACTTTTAATCAGTGAAGGAAGTTTTGTTAGATAAACGGATGACATATCTCTTTGCAGCCTTTCACTGTTATATGCCTTAGTTTTGGTGCTTGTTATAAAACTTGAATTTTAAATTTTATTTTATGACTTCAGAGGGGAAGCCAGTGACTTTGATAATAAATCCTGTTGGGGGAACAAATTGAATGTGCAAGAGTTCCCCTATATACATGTAACTTAATAAAACAATAGAAATTATACACAGAAAGTCCACCATAAAGTTTCCAGCTTGTCCACTTGGTATTTTGAGCAATTTGAAATTACTTTATTTAATTTAAATGACTTAAATCTTTGAAATGAACATGGTCCCAAAAATATTGTAAAGAAATTCAGTTGAAGCTATTCACAGCAGTTGGTAAGAATATCTATTTTTAAATGTTTGTTTGCCAAAAAATCAATTCAGAGCGGACTGTTTGACCATTTATAAGGGCCACTGCAAAATCTGCACTTCTCAGTTCATGGGAACAGACATCATAGTAGGATAGTAGGTGAGAGGTGGTGGAAACATGGGGGATAATGCGTGACTCCTGCTGTAAATAACCCACCATCAGGACAGTTTTAGGTATAGCATCAACACCTAACAGTGGTCCTCACAGACATAGTTGATTTCCGTTATTGAAAAAAGTTTCAATGACCCAATGGACAATGTACTATGAACACATCAACATATAATACATACAATTATAACAGAAAAATTGCATTATGGGGTGCTGTTCCTAGCAGGTATAATGAACCAACTGTTTTATGTTGTCATGTGTTCTGGAAATTGCAATGTAAACCTTCAAGAAAAAGAACAGCAAAATTGATGTCACATGATTTTTTTTTTTTTTTTTACCTAAGGCCCGTAGATTAATTGTTTTATATCACCACAGACTATATCATATCACATGTTATTTCACAGAACTACTCTAGACTAGGCTGAGGGTTTAAGTTCAGTTAAGCCCTTGGCAGATGTGGCTGGCTGCTCACACAATTACGCAGTTCTTCAATGAATGTATCATGTTATATATTTTTTACCTAATATCTGTATTTTAATTTGTTTATTTTACATTCTTGATATCTTTATAAGAAAGTTAATTTACCTACCTATGGCACTTGGTTAATGTTAACTTTGAACCCTGCTTTGGACTAAAATTAATTGTCTGCTCATATGTCTGATGTCAGTTGATTATAGACATCAGCTGAATTCTTCTTTTAAACATTGTAATCTTTATTGTCTCTCTCTCTCTCTTTTTTTTAAGTACTAAAAAAAAATTAATTACTTTTTTTTCCCGATTATCCTCTCCAGCCTTTCCCTGGTTTGGGATGGACATAGGTGGCACCTTGGTGAAGTTGGTTTATTTTGAACCAGTTGACATAACTGCAGAGGAAGAACAGGAGGAAGTAGAAAACCTCAAGTCCATTCGCCGCTACCTCACCTCAAATGTGGCCTATGGTATGTTTACCCACACGTGTGTGGTCACACCTACATACTTTCTCGGTTAACTTGTGTATCTAAAGCAAAGATTACATTTAAATTTCCACTGTTTTGTTCTTCACTTTAGCTTCACTTGTTAGAGACATTTTTCCCAGGCACTGCTCAAGTTCATAACACAAACAAATAATCTTTTAAAGACATCAGCTGAACTTTAATTGCATCTTTTAGGAGAGTGTGTTTCAAATTCCTATATCGTCATCAGTACATTGGACCTGAATTCCCTAATGTAAAAATTGTTCCTCCTTCACCCAGGTAAAACAGGTGTCCGTGACGTCCACCTGGAGCTGAGGAACCTGACCATGTGCGGCAGGACAGGGAACCTGCACTTCATCCGCTTTCCAACACAGGCCATGCCCCGTTTCATCCAGATGGGTCATGACAAAAACTTTTCCAGCCTGCACACGACACTTTGCGCCACAGGAGGCGGCGCTTACAAGTTTGAAAATGACTTCAGGATGGTGTGTGTGTATAAAAAAAAAAAAAATAGAAAGAGAATATAAAAAGAAAATAAAAAAATAAACAAAAAATGTTGCAAATTACAGTCTTACTGTGAACATTTAGTTGCTGATAGAGTTAATAATTGCCTAATCTAGAGAAAATTCCTCTAATACAAAGATGTTTAAAGCAAATTTCCAAACATTTGACTGGTCCAGCTTCTCAAATGAGAAAATATGTTTGTTGCAGTTTAACATTGTTTTACTTCTTTGACATTTTGACTGTCAGTTAGACAAAGCATAGCCATGTTAATAGTTAAGAGTATGAATCTCCTCTGATTCCCATGTTCCCGCCAATACAAGTGCTGGAGGCGCTTTTCACTGTTTTCAATTGACAAAATTAAATTGTGGAAATTAAAGAAATATTGATCAATAATGAAACTTATCTTTAGTTGCAGCCCCAGTTACTGCTTAGTCTACATATGCCACGTTATAACCTGATTTGAATGGAAAATTTTCTTTGTCCCGATATCTTTGCATTTAATTGAGGGTCTCCTTAAATCATCATTCCCCGAGCCACATAGCATGAACTGAGCTGAGCTTATGAGTTGGAATATTGTTATCATAAAATGGACGAATCAACTTTCTAATCAAGCTTTCAAAGAATATAATATTCTAGTAATTTAAATTAACTCAAACAGTTCAAACCAAATTGATAGCATTTGTGAGGTGAAACTGTGTGCCCTTAATAACCTTCTTCCATTTTTGCTGCAGATGGCTAACCTAGAGCTGCTGAAACTTGATGAGCTGGATTGCCTGATCCGCGGCCTGCTGTACGTTGACCGGGTGGGCTTCAATGGACACCCAGAGTGCTACTATTTTCAGAACCCATCAGACACCCAGAGCTGCATGAAAAAGCCTTGCAACCTGGACAACCCCTTCCCCATGCTGCTGGTCAACATTGGCTCAGGGGTCTCCATACTGGCTGTGTACTCCAAGAACAACTACAAACGAGTAACTGGTACTAGGTGAGCATGATTAAATAAAAAAAAAAAAAAAAATGTTTCAAGTCAGAATCAGCAAGCTCTTAACTAGATGAAGGCAGTACAATTGTTTTTATAGCCTCAATAAATCCATCTGAAGGGTCATAATACTTTTTTGGAATGCTTTTTATCATTATTTACTATGAACACCTTTTGTACTTTAAGTGCTTATGTAATCCTATGACTAGATTGCAATTAGGTAGCAAACTGTTAAAAACAACAATAAAAAGTCCAGCACAGGGTTATTTCTACAATTTGTGTTACCTAACAACTGATAGAGCCTTCCCTTGGTCTGTCACAACTGGATTCACCTAATAAACTTGTGGAGCTCACAGTTCAGTCAGCATGCACAGGTGCCTTTTATCCTCTTTATTATTATGTTATGTTACTTTCAAACTTAGCTTCAATGACTTCATGTTTGCTTCCTCATCTCATATTAGTACTAGGAAAAGTAAGATTTTTTTTTTTTCCGTCTTGTTACTTTTTCATATTCTTGTGATGAATTCCATCTATTTCCTCTATTAAACATGTGATTCAGTTATTAAAATGTGTTAAGACATTCGAAGTCTGTCTGAATTTCTAACACAGGACTGTTACCTTGATGAGTCACAGTAGGTCTGAGAACAGATGTATGCTCTTTTTCCCTTTCTACTCCTTTCTCTCTTCCCCACTTTTCTCTCTAATAATTTGTCACTCATACTGTTTTGGCTTTTTCCTCTTTCAGTCTGGGAGGTGGTACATTTCTTGGCCTTTGTTGTCTGCTGACGGGCTGTGAGACATTCGAGGAGGCGTTAGAAATGGCCAGTAAGGGCGACTCTACCAATGTGGACAAACTGGTGAAAGATATCTACGGTGGAGACTACGAGCGCTTTGGCCTACAGGGCTCTGCTGTTGCTTCCAGGTTTGTGTCATGGCAGCTTTATTGCCTAGTGGTCCACAACATTGCCATAGTTCACATCAGCTACATTCACATTGACATGCGAGTCGTTGCCCTAGTCTTATTACTACTCATTTTTATTCCCCATCGGGGGTTTGTCACTCACATTGCCCCATACTAAACAACATCACCCTCAACTATTTAATTTAATATGGAAAACAAGGAACCAGTGATCTGACTGGAGGGAGATGGTTTTCATTTCAGTAGATCTTTTTAGCATTAAAGCCATCCAGAAAAACAACTTTTGAAAATTCATTGAAGTCCATCGGGTTTGCCCCATAATCAACGATGACTTGAATAAGTACATTTTGTCATTCACATCAATGAGTTTAATTTAAGCCATGTCAAATTAATAAAAAAGGAAAATACTCTGCCTTAATTGAGAAAATCACAATCAACATAGAAAATTTTGTGAGTAAAGTACTAAAATAATCTCTATTCCTTATCCCTAATTACAGGCTGAAGAAACCAAAAAATCTAAAATATGGTAATATATAATTTCTATGAAGTAATGTGATGCAAATGATCAGAGGAAATTATGTTGGAAAATGCTTAAACAGCTTAAAACACTGCTTTGTTTACATTCAACAGGAAATGGCACTCAAAACACAATGATAAAAACATGAGTAACACACACACACACACACAGTCACACAGTATACCTTTACCTGCTAATCTGGGTTTAGAGTGTATGCAGTAAACTAGCTGTGCTGTGTTCAAAGGTTGATCCATAAAACAAAAATGATGCACATATTTTCGTCACAGACTCTAATCAATGTTTCTTTTTATGTCCCATACTTCCTGCTGCCCTAAAGCTTATGAATGTGCCCATAATAAAATTGTCAGATTTTATTGGCATATTGTGTTTATACATATTCTGTTTTGACAGTTTTGGTCACATGATGAGCAAAGAGAAGCGAGACAGCATCAGTAAGGAAGACTTGGCCAGGGCAATGCTGGTAACCATCACTAATAACATAGGATCGATAGCACGGATGTGTGCCGTCAACGAGGTAAACTTATCAATAAACACACACATGAAAAAACCATCTATATCATCAGAAATAATTAATGCACATATATAAACTATGAGAGGCATGTGTTGTTTATGTGATACTTGAGGACTTTAGATTGTTTTCAGCAACCTGTTCCATTAAAACCTGTTGGTGTTGAAATGCCTTTGATGATGATTTAGAGCATGACGCCATCAGAGGAACCAAATTCACACTGTACACATACCTCACAATTGTAAGGAGCAAAAATGTAGGTTTTGTTAAAATATGCATATTTCCTTATAGACTCCCTAATTCCTAATCCTAATTCTTACATTTCCTCCCATCTCACTGTTGTTCATGTTTTAAAACTCATGAATGGCAATGAATATCAGTCAGCTGGATTCTAAATAGCACACAAAGTGTATACAAAGACAAATACCAAGAGCCAAAAATGGCAACTTAAGGGTAAATAAATTAAATTTAAAAAAAACAAGATTTTTCAGTTTATATTTGTTAAATGTTACAAAAATGGAGTTAAAATGGAGTTGAAAGTGTTTTGGCAAACTCAAACGTGTTGTTTTGTGGAGCAAGGGATCACTCTGGAGTTTTTCTGTCTGCTGTGAGCTTCTTTACAGTGTTGCCTTGTGGCATGGCGATCAAGCAGCATTGTACAGGGCTATCACTGCACACAGTGCTGCAGCTTAAACATGCATACAAGTCAAGTGAATGTATGTTGAGGCTGTATTCGTATTTTTGTACAGAATTAACCAATAAATCCAATTTGTCTTCCATTGTCCTTAATGCTAATATAAGTGCTTCTTTTTTGTTTTAGGGTTTCCATGTACTCCTTAAAGTTCTGCTGACAAAGGGCCTCATATTACCTGCTCTTAAGTAAAAAAAAAACAAAAAAACAGATATTATTGGGGTGCAAACATGAATTTATACAGATTGACAATCAATTTACTGATTGGTCATCAGCAAGTGGGGAAACCAATTGATCATCAGGTTATTCAGCACTTTAACGATTCTGATGCTGCCACCTATGTTCTCTGGTGTCTCAAAGAGCAAAGGAAGAAACAGAGTTACAGATTCTAAGTATTATATTTAACATTATTAGACTGCAAGGCGTGTGTTGTATGAATGATTAACAGACTAATCAGAAAAGATACATCTTACACAGTAGTGATTCCACCTCTTCCTCTTTCGGCTTTACTTAGCTTTTCTAGGAGTCGCCACAGCGAATCATCGTCCTCCATCTTTCCTGTCCTCTGCACCTTCTGCTGTCACACCAACTATCTGCATATCCTCTCACCACATCCGTGAATCTCCTCTTTGGTCTTCCTCTTTGCCTCCTGCCTGGTTGCTTCTTTTTGAACATCCTTTTACCAATATATTCACTGTCCCTCCTCTGTACATGTCCAAACCATCTCAATCTAGCATCTCTATCTTTGTCTCCAAAACAACAATGTCAACTGCAAACATCATTGCCCACGGAGATTCCCGCCTGACCTCACTTGTCACTCTGTCCATCACGATAGCAAACAAGAAGGGGCTCAGGGCCGATCCTCGATGCAGTCCCACCTCCACCATGAAGCCATCCATCACTCTTACAGCTCACCTCACCACTGTCATACTGCTCTCATACATGTCCTGCACCAGTCTAACATACTTCTCTGCCACTCCAGACTCCCTCATACAGAACCACAGTTCCTCCTTCGGCACCCTGTCATAGGCTTTCTCTAGATCCACAAAGACAAAATCCAACTCTTTTCTGATCTTCTCTATACTTCTCCATCAGCATTCTCCAGCATTCTTAAACATGGCGTCTGTAGTGCTCTGTCTTGGCATGAAACCATTCAGCTGCTCACAAATCGTCACTTCTTCTCTTAGCCTCACTTCCACCACTCTATCCCAAATCCTCATTGTGTGGCTCATCAGTTTCATCCCTCTGTAGTTGCTACAACTGTGCACATCACCCTTGTTCTTAAAGATAAGCACCGGTACACTTTTCCTCCATTTCTTAAGTATCTTCTCACTGTCCAAGATCATGTTGAACAGTTTCATCAAAAACCCCACTGCCCTCTCTCCTAAACACTTCCATACTTCTACCGGTATGTCATCAGGACCAACTGCCTCTCCATTCTTCATCCTCTTCAAAGCTTTTCTCACTTCATCTTTACTAATCTTTCCAACTTCCTGTTCCACAGTTTCCACCTCCTCCACCCTTCTTTCCCTCCCATTTTCTTCATTATCAGGTTCCTCAAAGTACTCCTTCCATCTTCTCACCATACTCTCACTTTTATTACACATTTCCATCCCTGTTCTTAATCACCCTAACCCGCCGCACATCCTTCCCAGCTGGATCCCTGTGCCTCACCAGTTGATACAGATCCTTTTCTCCTTCCTTAGTGTCCAACCTGCCATACAGCTCATCATACGCCTGCTGATTAACCTCGCTTTCTGTTTAGCCACCACTGTTTGTAATTAACATGAACTTCCAATCCACACAACACCATACAAACTCAAGTTAACAAGCAAGTTAACAGCTTTAGTCCTTTTAATCAGGGAAGATATCTACACTGATATGCATATGTAGGCTTATTGACTAAATAAGTTGCTTTTACTGATCAAATAGCCAATGAGATCATTTCCCAAAGAGGTCACGAACAGTAGATGGATTTTATTAGTAGGTACTAAATAAATATCTGAGAAAAACTTTTTTTACACTGCTGTCCTTTGACTCTGGAAACTGGACTTCTGTTCTGTCAGAGGTCCGTAACCTCATAACTGACATTACAATGTCCTGTATTTTTTCATTATATAGGCAAATGCCAATTTTGTGCCCATAATATATTTACTACTCTTAAGTGCATTAAATGGACAAATGCCTTTACGTGCTCTGAATATCAGTGCATTGGCCTTGCCAAACTTAAACCTAAATGTACTCGTGTCAATATGCAAACACATACACAGTGTGTTCCAAGTGCACAGTCAGGATCAGGAAATTACACACTACAGTCAAAGGCATGAAGATAACCTCTCAAAAAAACAGGCAGAATTTGAAATTGTTGAATTTCAACATTGTTAAATTCTGGTCTCAGTTCAATTCCCCAGTATTCATCAACTACTGTTGCTGGTGAAATTTTACCCGACTGAGGCCATTGTTACATATGTAGAGACTACACTTTCAAAGTAAATGAGAATGTCAAAGTATTACTTTGTAAATCTATAACTGTTGTGCTTACTTTACAGTACATAACAAGTCCTCCTTCCAGCACACCTCAAAATATATTTAAGCAATTGTTGTCTTTTCACGTCACAGAATTAGCAGTTACATTTAGCAATTTTCCTAAATCCTCACTGTAGGCTTGAGAGAGTTATAGAGTACCAAATGTAATCCCCTGTTTATTTGCTAGCTGATTTTTTCTGAGGTAGACCAGTTGTAGAGACCAGTAGGATTTTTATCCACTGTAGCGAAAGAACAAGCAAAATTTCATAATAATACTTCCAAATTGTAGTCCTATAAGCTCTTCATCCTATTTGATTACGTGAAATAATAATAACTCTCCAACACCATCTTGTGGTTTGCAAGAGATATTGCAGTTTTAGTTCCAACTCTGATCTGTTTCTCATAAAAACACTGAAAATAAATAAACACATTTTTTACGTCACACACTTGTTGATTGATACTAGTATATGCACATAAATATAATTATTTTATTTATTTTATATTATTTTGTATTTATTATGACAGAATTGGTGGATAGCTGGTTGTAAATCAAAAACCGTTTGTTCATAAAGGTTATTACTGCTAGATTTTTGCATACATAATTGGGCTGGATTTGTCTTACTTATTATTTTTTTGTATTTCTCTCCGTATTAGAAAATTGAGCGTGTGGTGTTTGTCGGGAACTTCCTTCGTATTAACACAGTGTCCACAAAACTGCTAGCCTATGCCATGGACTTCTGGTCTAAAGGACAACTAAGAGCCCTCTTTTTGGAACACGAAGTAAGCCTTCATGTTATTTACTGAATGATGAATTTCATCAAGCTGTGGAGATCTGTTTAGTGTAGGAAGTCAGGACAAAGTGCGGCAAACATGTGTAAAGTGTGTTTGTGTGTGTTTGTAGGGTTATTTTGGAGCAGTCGGGGCACTGATGGAACTGCTTAAGGCAGCAGAAGATCCCTGAAGGAATGATATCGTGTCATCATCCCAAGACAAGACATGTCAATACATCCCTGAATGCTGTGATGTCATTGACTCTTGAAGCTGCTGATAGGTCTCATTCACAGAGGCCGCTTAAGGCACACTAAGAGAGCGAAACAGAAACTCAGAAAAGCCATTTTAATAATTTAATTCTTGTAAAAATCGATAACCTTTAACATTAATCTTCAATATTTTCCAGAGTCCCCCTATCAAAGAGTTTTTAATATTGTAATCTTTAATTTATGGGTTCCTGTAATCACATGTGTGGATTCCTGCCCCGTGTCAGGAATCACAGAGTATTTTAGTGTTGTTGTTGGGTTTTTTTTGTTACCATGTGAGTTTGTATGAATAGCTACTGTAGCATTATATCCTGGAGGCTGTGGCGCCCGTATGACTATTTGTGCAACAGTTCTCTGAGATAGGATGTTGGCCTATAAATGAAGTTACTCCTGAATGAGTAACTGTTAATGAAAGGAACTCAAAAAAAACCTCTTTCTTCAACCGCTGAAACGTCATTTCACAACCTGTGTCTCTTACCTTAATTTTGTAGTGTGCAAATGGAAAGCTGTAGCTGAACCTTTCAGTAAAATTGTCTTGAGTCTACAGTTAACTGTCTCGCAGCTCCACTTGACACCTGGTCACTACTAGTAGTTGTGGTAGTGGTTAGGTTTTGGGTGGCATTTTGTCGCCTGTTTGTTGCACAAATAGTTGCCCACTGTTCTCCAGTCTTCTAAGGAATGCATTGAAGCCAAATCCTGTTGAGATTCATATGATGCCTGCCTCCTCTAACTCAGATGGGAAGCAGAAAAAATTGATCTTTAATCATTCTGTAATTCTGCCCGTTGCTCCACTGTACATGGCCTTTGCTTTTTGTTTGATTCCCCTCAGTCTTCATCAATACCATTATTGCCACACAGACAGTGTTTGGTGAGTTCGGTGTTAGATGATGGGACCAATACAGGTAGCGCTACAGCTGTGTCTGTTGTTAATTCTGGTGAAGAGCATATTTACAATTCAGTTTAGCAGTGACCTGAGTTTTTGATACGACATACTGCGAGAATCCCTATGGAACATTTCTTTCTTTCTCGCCCTTTCCGTCTGTTTGTGTCATGTGCAGGGAAACTTGAGCAGGGCGGAGGCCTGTGTCTCACTCTTTGAGCCTCTCTGACACCCCGCTGCCTTGTTTGGAAGTTGCCGTGGGATTTAATGAGGCGCTCAGGCTGGGATTAAATTTGTCCCACTTGAGTCCTGGCATCTGAAAGATGGACCAAGATGCTTTTAGCCAAAATTCCATTCGAAATGCAACAATGCAAGTGTAACAGGCATCAGAATCAGTCCATCCCCATTTGACCGTTCTTATTGTCCAATGGTATGAATATTCTTTATGGCATTTGGTGATTTGTTTCTCAAAGTTCTGCTGGGCTGGAACAAGTTTAATACCCCTTTACAAATTCTCAAACCAATGAAAAATGGTAAACCTACAATTTCAGAAAGATATCTTAGATGCCACAACAGCACTGATTATTCCTTTTTCTGTCTCTTAGACCATTTCAGATTTGTTATATTCGATTTCAGCCCATCATGATCCCTGTTGCATGGCCCAGCTAGAGATTGACCCAGCTTGTGTTTATTGGACAAAATGACTGAATTGATCAGAATTAACCACACCTGCGCAAACCACAATGTGGAAAGGGCCACATTTACCTCTCAGTTGCAGTTTGCATGCCCTCAAGGCTTTTCCTTTCCTGAGCTGTTGCCACTTTTTTTAAAGAATCTTACCTGATCTGTGATAACTAGTGGAAGTTGGAATCACATCTTTTTATTAGCAGGGTGAATCTGTAATCTATTATGCATGATAATGACAGCTGTCGTCACTGATCATAGCTGTTTTGGAGCAACATGGACCACATAGTGTATGTACAGTTTGAGGATGCCCTATTTTTATGAAAGTAGTTTCCTAATGTGTTACGGTAATGCCCACCAAGTGGACCTTTCAAATCTTTTATCTCTGTTTTAATGTCAAAGCAGCTGAACTCCAAACTGGACATGGCAGTCTCCAATCACCGCTTATATACATGCCTTTACTGTTCATCAGAGAAACTGTGATATTTCCATTTTTGGATTCACCAATTCACCTCTATCAGCTTTTATATTCTAGACTATTTATTGGTACAGTACCTCCAACCCATCACTACCAACTCCTTTGTTTTGGTTAGTTTCTGTGTTTTTGAGCCTCATGTACAAGAGTTAGTTCAGCACTGGGGATTTTCTTGGCAGGCCCTTGCAGTTTTTGATTTTTCTCCTACAGTTTAACATGGGTAAGTAATGTGAATGCCTTGACAGACTCAAGTGATTGCAGTCATTCATTTTTTTCTTCATGGCCTGCACTTTCATCCTGACACATGCCATGTTTACCTTTAAGTACTTCTTTTTTTTAAGTTCATTTGTAAAAAAAAAAAAAGACACAAGTTTTTGGGAGGTTGCAGTTCTAAATGGATTTTTCTATCCAAAGTGACTGACCATACCCTAACATTTAAAGAGTTTTGCAGAAATGAATGTGTACCCATTTACAGTAATGGTGAGGACAGTTAATAATTGGTTTGCTGTAATAAGTCAACCTTTTGCAGAGAGGGGCCTCTGTAGTTCAAGCATAGTAAAAATAAAGTACTGTGGATACATGTAATAGGTTTCATTAACTACATACTAATTCTTATAACCCAAAGTACTGCACTTACGAAAGTGTTAAATGTAAAACGGTGATAAAATGCTATTCGACTAGTGTTTTGGAGTTTTGCAACCATTTCCTCTGAGAACACTGAGTGATCAATGTGTTTGATCCTGTACGTTTTCAGGGGTGATGACACTGCATTTTTTTTTCTGTGCTTGGATATTTCTCCTATTGTTTCTTTTTTGCCTTGTTCCAACTGATGTTTGGAAGATATCAGTGGCCTCGACCTGTCAGTTGTTGCTTATTTCGTGCCACCCCTTCGTTTGATGTGAAAAATCCAATCAGTTGCCTTCACTGTGTGATAGCCTCGTTACACCACGTTTGTGCCCTTCAGTTTCTTGCATGATTCTATTCAGTTTACCTGTTCAACTCTGTTATTGTGCTGTTGTGCACACAGTCATACCTTAATGTTCCAGTTTCATTCTTGCTGTCTGTGCATGTTTGTTTACTTTGTTGTTTGTAAATGTAAAAGATTCAGTGCCGTTAACAACTCCTCTGCTTGTCCCAAATGTGTCATAGCACAAAAACATTAAGTCCAGTACCAATGCAATGGACATGGTAAGGCAATTTGATCATTTAGAACGCCTCTGCATTCTTAGGTTGAAAGATGATTAATGAATACTGGAATTTGAAAAGCTTGTTTTCTAGTCTTCTTGATTATTTTTTGTGCAACTATGGGGTTGGGGAACATTTGTAAAGAGTATGTCCTTTAATTTCTTTTTTTTTTCAATGCCAGTAATAATAATTTAAATGTATTTTTTCGTTTGTTTGATTTTTATGCATGATTTGACTTTATTTTCATTGTTTGAAACTGAATGATTGTTCCACAAAATGTAAATCCCTGCCACAAGGCCCTCTCAGATTAAAACATGAGTTTTATTGGCAACACTTTAAAGAGTTTGCTGTGAGCCCAAGTCGAAGAATTGAGTTTTATTAGAAAAGATAAATGAAGATATGAAAAATTTTATTATGTTGCACTGGTCCTGCATAATATAGGTGACACATCCTTTGAAATTGTCCATTTAAAATGTACCTGATCATTTTTGATCGAGTGTCATGATCGAGTAATTGATTATCCAGAGTTCCAAACTCTTAAGCGAATATCTTTAAAATACTTTTAGTGCTTCTGACTCAAAAACAAAACTAGTGAAACTTGCTAGAATTCACATTTTTGTTCCCAGCAATCATTCAATGCACTGTAGGTGACTGTTAGAAGTGTTTCCTAGATTTTTCTCCCAGTGCATCACAGATAACAGTATGAAGCAAGAACTTAGTAATACAAGTAAATTAGCTTTTAACTGCTCACATTAGTCATAAAAATATTTATGTATGTCTGTCTGCTTTTATAGCTGCTTTGATTTTAGGTTTTGAACCTTTCTAACACTTTCTGAGGTTCAGTTCCCACTCGGACCATCTGTACTCAATTCACTATGTATTTTTTTTACTGTAGTAAGGAGCTTTGGCTGAAAATCGCCCAAAGAATGGAAAATGTTTTGTCATTAATAGTGAATTCTAACCAACAGGCTATGCAGTAACACTCTTTGTCCCTCTAAAACTACCAGAGTTTATTTGAAGCGTTTTTGTACATTTTTGGTTTGTTTAAGAAAAACATATGCAACCCTGTTAGTTTGTACCTTTAAAAACCTTGTCTGGTTATGTCTTTAAAGGTTTCTCATTTTGTAGTTTGTCCTGCAGATTTAGTCGTTAAAACTATTTAAGGGGGATATTCGCAACAGGGTGTTGAGCTCATTATATATGCAGTGTTCCAGAACGTCATTTTACACCGATTTTGCATCTTGTTTGGTTAATTGGATGTCTGAAAAGTTCTTCAAATAGACTGAATCTCCGTCACTGTTCATTTTTTATCTTTAACTGGGTTAGTGTGGCACAGATATCAGACTGTAAACACCTCGCTACTGTCAAAGTGAGATAACGCTCCTTGTGACTTTCATACCTTATGCTCCTCTAATGATTTTCACCCCATGTTTTTGCTACAATTTTCAGGGTTTCCTCAGAGGTTCTTAATCCCGTCAAACATCCTGTTGCGTGAACACATCCATCCTTTTAAACAGTTCTTGTGGAATGCTTGATTGACAGGACAGACCTTTTCACCCCCTGTGTATTGGATTGTACAAAGATAATTGTAAATAATAATAATATGATATACACCAGCAATCTTGTCTGTTGATGAAGTCTTTTCAGCTTGTCGGGTTCAGGTTTCCCAAACATGACTCAGCACAGTCCCAAATCAGACAGAAGACACATAGATAAGTCACTGCCCTGCAGCTCTGCAGCACCACTATTGTGATATATATTTATAGGTCTGTGTTAAGCTCTTTGTGGTACATGTTTGAGATTTTTCTCATTAGGAGTAGGAACATTTGATATTTTTTTTCCTGTATATTGTCTTTTTCTTTTTTTTGGAAAGATTTTAATATAATTTTAAATAATAATTTTAATGATGATAATGATGCTAACCAAATCATACTCGCTCTAAATGGTGATTGAGAACTGCAGGGGAGATGTGGTTTGTTCCCTCCACATTCATGATTCATGTCTGTTTTCTGTCTGCTAGATTGCAGTGCGAGTTCACGTCTGTTCCTCTGTGATCTGGATTTGGGTGTGGTTTTGGGAAGCTCACTGCTGGTTGTTTGTGTCAGTTCTCTTGCTGCTTTTAACTCTGGGTTGATAACATAAAGGGTTAAAGTGGGAAAAAAAAAAAAGGAAAAAAAAAGGCTGCCTGCCTTGTGCAATGTATATGTACTGAAGTGAAGAGATTTTTTTTTCTATAAAGGAATTAAACTCGAACTGGATGAAATGTGTTTTGGACTTGCTTTTATTTGAAAAGAAGACAGAAACAATTAAACATTAGAGGCTTAAATTTCTAAAACTGTTGTATCTCTTGTAGCAAGAAGATGAAAAAACAGCAAAGTTCAAGATCTGATTCTGTGAGTAAAAGTTACACAGTCTGTAGTTCTTTAACTTTTTTAAAGATTATAACCAGAAATAAAAAAAAACAATACAGTGACCAAGTTACTATAAATTCAAGCTAAAAGGCTTCTGGACCTCCTCCTCCATCTCGTCCCTCCCCCTACTATCTCTGCTTTGCCAGACAGCCTGCAGTTGTTTGCAGTAGAGTCAGCAGTAGAAAACTTGCTTTGTGTTCCTGTTGAATCGTTGCAGCAGCAAAAGCGCAGAAGCTAATGTAAGTCATACTTTATTCGCTGCTTTGTCTTTGGGTTTGTTTTTTCTTGCGCTACTTCTACAGATTCTGCTTTTTAATCTCTCAGTCTAGTTAGTGTTAATCCCATTCTGTTTTCTCTCAGGTTTTCCATTAAGAATTAAAGTAATAGTTTTTCATTACTTAATTCAAAAAGCTATATTCATGTGTTCAAGTGAAATATTTTAAGGATTTTTCTGGCTTTAATTTTGATTATGGCTTACACAAGTACAGGGAAATTCTATCTTTTAGCTGTAGGCCACAAGTCAAAATTGAAATAGTGAAATGCTTAAAACACTTTAGTTTACATGTAATGAAAACCGAATATATTCAGTGTTCACTTTCTTGAATATAACTGAAGAAAATCATGTCTTTTTATTGACATGCACTAATGTACTGTATAGTTGGTCAATCAGTCTTTTTCTATGTAAAACATTTAAGAAAAACATCCCCATACTGTATTTTAAAGTTGTGTTTGTTATAATTTATCAAAAATAATCATGCTGTTTTAAGTGGAGTTGAATCGTTGTCGCTTACAGCTTTCAATTAATCTGAAAAAAACTGCTGTTGTTTTTATGACGCCGCACTCATTTGCTTTGTAGAATGAAGGAATTTTTTTTTGTTGGTGATGTATGCATTGGGTCAATGAACAAATACTTCACAACTTGTTGGCAAAAGTGAGGAGATATTGTTCTTATGTTTTTGTTTTACAGATTGGGTTTCTTTTATTGTTGTTTTTTACAGTTAGAATGTTGCTGTCCTTCGCAGCCTTTTTCATTTTCATTTTTTTTTTTTCATCAACACGTGCACTACTGCTCTTCCGGAAGATCAAGCTTTTCCTGGTTGAACTTTTTGAAACGACCGAAAATAGATCAAGTAGGCCTACCTGTAATGCAGAAACAGCACAGCTGGTGTGAGAGCCTGAGCTTTTCAAATGGAAACACACTGTGCTGCCTTCTCTGCGCCAACACGCTGGCGAGACACATTGAAGCAATAAATTAAGCTTTACCTCAGGGTGTCACTACTTAAAAAGAGCAGGAGTTGAAAAACTTGAAAATTTCCACCACGGACATAGACTGAGGCCACTACTTGGTCCAAGTGGACTTCTGACAACCGATCTGCTCTTTATCCATTTGTAAACCAGAAGAACTGGACAAAGTGATTGGTGAAACAACCTGTTTTAAGGTTTTTAATCAGATTCCTTTTATTCTGGGATTTTGACGGATGCAACAGTTTAGTTTAATTAGTGACACTGCTTTCATTAGTCATCAAAAACCTCTATCCTCTACCCTGATTAGACTCAATACAATGAAACTTAAAACCAAACTAGTTGTTTTAACTTTTCAAAGGTGACTTAATTAATTTCATTGACTTAAATTAGTAATATCAAGGTTGGTGACCTGGTGAATTTTAAAGAAGCAACAAAAAAAACCCTAAAACACCAAAAACTTTTTAATTTAAAATAGTTAGTTTGTTTTTACAGTTACACCATAAAAAAAAAAAAAACATATTTATAAATCTTGCCAAACAATATTAAAATGCCCCTCCTCACTTGTATTAAAGTTGTAACATATCTGATAGTTGACTCATTCAAGTTGTTAAAAACAGATGTTATCGTTGCCCATGACTAAGATTCAGAAACTGCCTATTTAAGGCATTAAAATTGTCGTGTGAGAGTGGTTCAGTAGAAAAAATACGATAAACACAGTTTCACAAATTTAAACTAATCACACCCGTTCTTCATGAAAATTTAACCCGGACTGGATCCCAAACTACATTTTGACTGTTTGACTATTTATAATGTTGCCACGTACTGCCGGAAAGTTAATATTTTACATTTCAAAATGTACCTGTAAACTTGATTTAAATGATTGAAATACTGCTCCAAAATCAATCTGCAAAACATTTTGGACAGTCATGCTTTTGTTACACAGGATAAATCCAGGATAGAAAACCTTTACATTGTAAACGGGTTAAGTAACTTAAATAAGTCAGATAAGTTAGAATGTGCCGACTTTGTTAAAGATTTGTGTCGATGAGACATTATCTATTACTTCATGAAATTTTGCATCTTAGCATGCATTGAGTTTACAGCTACAGTAATTGGTATCCTTCTTCAGCTCAGTGGTAGATAGAGACGCGTTTGATCTTTTGTAATGGGATCCCTCACTTTTTCAGATGGAAATGGTTGGGTGAGGTTGAGAGGCGTCGACAAGCTGTCTCTAATTACTTTCCCATTCTGTGGCTATGCTGCCTATTGTTTTTTCCCAGTAAGTCGGCTTTGTCTGCAGTACGAGCAGTGGTTGAAAATAACTAATAATACTTGCTAATACTGAAGAATTGAATAGAAAGTGTTTTTACATTGTGGTTTTGCCAATCTTACAACCTTACTTGGACGTTCCGTAAGTACAATGGGTTTTTACACAACCAAGGCAACAAAACAAGAGTGCTTTCCAGTGTTCTTCATGCAGAGGCGCTGTTGGTTCTTCTTGGTATTTTTCAGCTGACTCATGTCTGACCAGTGCTGCTCTCTATTGTTACACATTTCCAAAACTCTTCCTTAATATTTTAAATAAAGTGTTTCAAAATTGCTTTTTTCCTGGAAAATGAATGACTGTCAACCAACCTGTCGAATCATGTTGAACATTTCATGTCTTCATGTCTTCATGTCTCTATTATGCGAAAATGGGATTGTACTGTATCTGGTTGAAAATAATATCATTTGGCAATGTTGCATGGAGGCTTTCAGTTACAGGACATTTCATTTTAAATTGATAAGCTAAATGTTGCAGCTAGCACTCCTTGGTTTAGGAATAAACGCACGCATGAGTAAATGTTAGCGTGAAACTAACAATGTACCGGCCCCACAGAGCAAATAGCATGGTTGTAGACTCTTAGCTTCAATGATTGATTTTACCAAGACCAAAAACTTTTGCCCTAACCAAATAACTTTCATCTGATTAACCTTTACTCTTTATAAGGACTTTTCTTAGTATTTCATGCAGTCAAGTATTTACTTGACTGCATGAACTTTCGGTACTGTGTTATTTTGGTTATCAGCAAATGTGCTATTGCCTCCCACTTGACACATTAATAGTACGCAGCATACAGCTAATTAAAGTTTCATGGTTTAAGGTCTGACTGTTTTTGTGTTTCTCAGTGACTGAGGAAGAGGAAGAACAAAGAATTCAGGAGAGGAAAGAGGTCCTTCAAGGTTTCTGAACCTCTTTAAGTGAATGCAGGTCTGACTGAAGCACAGCCAATGAAAACGTGTTGTGCGTTTAGAGTCCAAAGGAAACTATTTAATCTTGGAGCTTTGACCTCCAATGCCCACAGTGACATAGGGAAGAGATACTGATGTCTGTCTGCCCTGTGACTGGCTGGAGCTATGTCAATGGTCACCAAGAAGGAGAAGCTTGAGGGAGGCAGGAGGGTGTCGGAGGCCAAGACCCTGCCGGAAGGTGGCTGGGGTTGGATGATTGTCGCCGCCTGTTTCCTCGCCACCATCTGCATTCGGGCAGTGACCAGGTGATAGTGTGTGTAACAACAAAAACTCCCTCATAAAGTACAAAAATAGATGGAAGATGAGTAATTTCTTTAATATTGTATCTCAAAATCACCCTCAGAGGATGATATGTACTCTTATTAAGATTTATAACATTGCAAATCTAATACTTATAGCTGCTCATTACGAGTCTATGTTATTACTTGGCAAGACTTCATTTCCATTCATCTCACATTTTTTAAGCCACTAACCTGGTT
>KV751325.1:4534055-4547109 GCA_001698575.1 Mola mola
GGGCCAACTGGTTAGCAAGCTAGCTGGAGTAGATATCCCAGCAATACAGTGTGTAGATGTCTTTGATATAAAGTCTGCATTGATGTTTTTTTTATATATACAGTATATTGTATATATATATATTAAAAAAAAAATATATTCCCCACTCGCCTTCTGTGGGCAGTCTTGTGTCTCCTTCAAGCTCAGGTCCTCTACCAGAGGCCTGGTAGCCTGAGGGTCCTGCGCAGGATCTTAGCTGTTCCTAGGATTGCGCTCTTCTGGACAGAGATCAAATCAAATCAAAATTTTAATCAGTCAAAATTTTATTTGTACAGCCCAAAATCACAATTTACACATTATTTCACTGGGCTTTGACAAACTGTACAAATGTGACACCCTCTGCCCTTAGACCCTTGAACCGGTGAGGAAAAACTTAAAAAACCCTTAACAGGGAAAATAAGAAACCTCAGAAAGAACCACAGAGGAGGGATCCTTCTTCCTAAGAGGGACAGACGTGCAATAGATGTCACTTGTACAGAACACAACAACATGACAATAACATGACAATGTTATTCCTGGGATTTGTTGGAGCCACTCTCCCAGCTTGGGGATTGCACCCCCGAATGCTCCTATCACGACTGGTGCCACTGACATCTTTACTCCCCACGTCCTTTCAAGCGTCTCTTTCAGCCCTGGTATTTCTCCAGCTTTTCGTGTTCCTTCTTCCTGATGTTGCTATCACTTAGGATGCGACATCTACAACTAGTGCCTTTTTATCTTCCACCGCCATCTTATCGGTCTGGATCTGGAAGTCCCACAGGATCTTAGCTCTGTCGCTATCAACCACCTTTGGAGGTGTTGTCCACTTTGATTCTGGAACCTCCAGCCCATACTTGGCACAGATGTTTCATGTTTCTGTATACTATGCCGGCCACTTGGTAGTGACGCTCCAAGTATGCCTTACCTGCCTGCATCTTGCACCCTGCTGTAATGTGCTGCTCTGTCTCATCTTGGGTCCTGTCTGGTGTGGTAGATCCCGGCCTCTATCGATGTTGTGTTCAATGTGGGGTTAATAGAATATATATAAAAATGTAAGCACCAAAATTTAATGAGCTCTTCTTTGGATCATTGTTCAGTCTCATCCCACCAAGTGTTATTGGAATAAAAAGCAGTATTTGCTTTAAACCTGCTAATTTAAATGATAAACGCACACAACCAGGAACATACCGATAAAATACAAATCATAAAAATGTCTGCTCAGTCCTGGCAAGGTTGAGTTAGTGAGATGTTTTGAAGCACCATTTCCTCTGAGCACATGATTTACAACATGACTGCTTGAAGGTGCCTTCCATCACCCAAAGCTTCCACATGTGTGATCAAACACTGTTTGTGTGTGTGTGTGGGCATGTTGTTCCGACAAAAGTTTCCACTGTGTAGGTGGATGCGTGGGAGGCAAGCGGAGGAGGGGTTTCCTCTGAGGTTGGCATCCCCAAACAGAAAAATACAGAAACGAAAAGGACATCCCCTTGTTTCTGTACTCCCATACAAACTCATGCACACACACAAACAAAACTGTTTTACTGTCTATATGACCATTTATTTGAAATACTGAGTAATTCTAAAATGCAGCCTAGAACCTATGATATTGTTCTTTTTTCTACATTTCAATCAATGCCTCCAGAACGTTTTGATCAGATTCCATGCGATATCTACATTATCATCAATTTAAACTCTTTATTTAGTGCAGTCTTTGAGTCCCAGAACCACACAGGGCATTGCACATAATGCCAACGTGTGTTGTGGGTTATAAACTACGAACCCACATGGTTGGAGGTAAATCCCGTGTGATACTTGAGAAGAGCATTTAAACTTTAAACTTTGCCGCTATGTGGACGCATGTGCGTTTTTCAATAGTGCTTCAATGGTATTTTCTTTTATGTACACAGGAAATGAGAAATGCATTATCCTGTATTATTGTCTTGTCCTACATTGACTCATTAATATTTTCATACAGTTTTGAACCTGGAGAGAAGTTTTGCTTTTTTCTGCATTTTTAGTCCAAATACATGGACATGATTACTGGCCTTAGTTCTGCACCTAAAAACCATATTCAAAATTAGGCCTTGATTTGAAATGAAAAAAAAGACAGAAGAAACGCTTCTTTAAACAAAGACACGCTTGAAAAAAACCAGAGAGCTCTCTTGATGTCAGTCAGGAAACATATACACACATGACACCTGCATTGGTTTACACTAGATTCACTTGCAGATAAACTTTTCTGATGCTGCAGCCAGGTGCAGAATGTCACTGTGAGTGTGTGTGTGTTACCACATTACTAATATGCACATCTCTGTGGGAAGAAGAAAATACTCTGCAAAACACAAGGTACACCTGAGAAAACACCGATGAAAAGGACTTATCCCCACACACCAGATGCTGTGTGTTTTCTCATGACATATTCATCATGATCATCATGGTGTCTTACCTCTACCTTTTGGAAGTATACATACCATCTCTGTAGATCAAAATGTTGGGGATTTTCAGGTTTGAGCAACTTTATATAAATTGATAAGCTTTTTCAAAGGCTGTAACCTCAAAGCTGTCCTGTGGTCTACTTTTTTTTATAAATACTGGTCTTTTCCACGTGCTCCATTTTTCAAAACTAATTTCATGTCAGCTGTTTACTTGAGATGTGATTTAGTATAGTCTTGTGTTTACATGTGCCAACACATTTAATCGAAAAAAACAGTGGGACGTGCAGAAGTGACAATGTCTTCCGCAGCAGCTACGTATATTACCACTTTGAAAAGTATTTTTTTTTCCACTCCCTGTCCCTTTGTTGTTGTGGGTTTTAGCCTTGTAGTGGGCTGTCACCAGAGTTTGTTTCAACAGTTTTTGTTTGATGCTATCATTTTAAGTCCATCCAAGCGTTTGTGAGTTTCCATTAAAAGCAAGCTCTCCGTACAGGACCATTTGAACTTGAAATCTGCCATTGTGAAGTGGACTAACATATGTCATGACGTGTTTCTGTGAGGATGGAGGGTGTGCACATAAAGAGCCCAGCCAGGGAAGAATCATGTTCACCGTTTACATGGTACACGTTTTTTGTTTTTTTCCTTGATGTTTTTCCACCCCATTTAAGCAATTGGAATTTAATTCGCTTTGGACCTTTTATCCGATTTTAATCAGAAAATTAGGCTCCGTGTAAATATACCTCCAGCAGTGTCTCTTTCTCTTTTTCTCTCTCCCATTTTTGTGATTATGGAGATCTAGATACGTTTAAAACTGAAAACTTCTCCACGACGATAGGATGACAGCTGGCTGCCAGTCTGTGTCGGGCTGCCAGATAGAATGTGCTGAATTGGCTGTGCAGCCTTTCAGTGGACCCTGTCAGTGTATCCGTGCTCCAAAGCAACAAAATCAAACAAATGACTTAAATCAAGAAGGGACACACAGTGTGCTTAACCTGTGCCATTCAATTCCTTACTTAAGGTTTAATACTTCAAATGTCTTGTAATTTACCAAGTTTTTGTTTTGGGACAGAATGTAAATTGATTGTGTTAATATTCTAATTACAATAGGTTCATTTACCTCCAAGACTGTCCCATTCTTATCATATCCCCAAACTGTAAGAAAACAGATATTGAAGCATTTTTTTTCATGTATTTAACTTTAGTCTGTGATGAGAATGACCATAAGTACTGGACTGTGGTTGTAAATAGTAATAAATTATGTATGTGTAGTCACAAATATGCTATAAAAAAAAGCACTACAGACGCCATGTTTGCTTTGAGAATGCTGGTGGAAAAATATAGAGAAGATCAGAAAGAGTTGCACTGTGTCTTTGTGGATCTAATGAAAGCCTAAGACAAAGTGCCGAGGGGGGAACTGTGGTTCTGTATGAGGGAGTCTGGAGTGGCAGAGAAGTATGTTAGACTGGTGCAGGACATGTATGAGAGCAGTATGACAGTGGTGAAGTGCGCTGTAGGAGTGACGGATGGCTTCAAGGTGGAGGTGGGACTGCATCGAGGATCGCCACCTCTTTTTTGTTATGGTGATGAACAGACTCACAAATGAGGTTAGACAGGAATCTCCGTGGACGATGATGTTTGCAGATGACGTTGTGATCTGAAGTGAGAACAGGGAGCAGGTAGAAGAAAAACTTTTGAGAGGTGGAGGTATGTGCTGGAAAGGAGAGGAATGAAAGTCTAGCATAGCAAGACAGAATACATGTATGTGAATGAAGGGAGGCATGTGGAATGGTGAGATTACAGGTAGTAGACGTGAAAAAGTTCCATGAGTTTAAGTACTTAGGGTCAACTTTACAGAGCAATAGGGTGTGTGGTAAAGACATGAAGAAGCCAGTGCAGGCTGGTTGGAATGGGTGGAGAAAAGTGTCAGGAGTGATCTGTGACAAAAGAGTAGCAGCAAAAGTGAAATAAAAGGTTTACAAGAGGGTAGTAAGACCAGCAATGTTGTTTGGTTTGGAGACGGTGGCACTGACCAAAAGAAAGGAGGCAGAACTGGAGATGGCAAGATGTTGAGATTCTCTTTGGGAGTGGCGAGGATGGACATGATTAGGAACAAGCATATCAAAGGGACAGCCCAGGTCAGACGTTTTGGAAACAAAGTTTGGGAGGCCAGATTGAGATGGTTTGGACATGTGCTGGGGAGGGACAGTGAATACATTGGTCAAAGAAAGAGGTAGAAAAGGTCACCAATATACTATGTGTGTTGAAAACAGGTTTTGCTGTTAGTTTTGCTCTGTTTAGTTCTAAATGGTTCTGACCTTATTATGAGGTTGGACTCAAAAACAAGGTCAACCTGAACTGAACTTGTTCAGAAAGGTGTATCCAATCTTCCCATCAGTGCCTCCTGATTCATAAAATATATGTCTGATTTTATAATTATCTCCGAAAATATTTTGTTTTAATTTTTTTTCCAAGAAATTTGCTGCTATGTGTGCTGGACATGCACTTGATTGTAATTTTGCAGCTCCGTCTTTGCTTTTAATGCAAAACATTATCATAACAGTGTTGCTAAAGTCAGGGTTGCATGCAAAATGAATATAGATTTAAATACTAAAAGATTTGATTGTAATTTTGCAGCTCCGTCTTTGCTTTTAATGCAAAACATTATCATAACCCAACCTTATGAGCAGCAGTTGCTGGCTTTAACGGTTAAATAAGTGAACATGTATTTTTATCTCTCTGGGCTGGTGATTGCACTGATTGGTGGCATTATGCTTTCATGTTCTCAATCATTTCATTCCATTTGATTATACACTGTATCCATGATTATATTGCTAAGTAAATCATTTTCCTCAGTTGGTGACTAAAAATATGAGCAGGAGTTCTGTGATCCAAAAGTGAATCTCTGTCTGTGTAGCAGAACAGTTTTCACATATAGTCACAAGACTCCCAGCTCTGCTGGCATTTGAAAGAAACCTTTGCTGACCTCTGAAAATACACTGTGTGACCATTGGCAATAAGGACAAGTCATATGTTTCTGGTATTGAAGACAGGAGATTGAGTGGATTTGTTTCTTGTTGCAAATAGGTTATCTTAGTTACTGAGATCATGTAAATAAAAACTGTCATTAGAGACATAGAAATCACATTTTTTGCCTGAGTCAAGCCACCTTGTGGACATAAATTTATATTCTTCATCACGTAGGCTAAATTTCCTCCTCAAAACAAAAAAAGGACTGAAAAGGAGAAGTGATGTGCCTGCCATAGGAATCCTATGTGTTGTCCTGCAGTTCCTGGAATGGGGAAAGCTTAAAAGTTAAGTTATGGTCAAACTAGGAGCAAGGAGAGATCAAGTAAAGCAGCTAAGGACAAGTCATTAAACAGCACAGATATATTCTGACTAACGGATCTTATTTCTATAATAATCTGAGAGATGAAAAGAAACAAAATGAAGCTTGTATTGGAAATTAAAGGATAAAAAGAGGGATAGAGACTGAAAGCAATGATTTAGGTTAAAAATTAGAATGACTAGAGAGTTTTAGAGAAGTAAAAATAAGATCACTATGCACACACAGAAGACGCGACACAAATTCAAGTTAGTGATATAGGAAGAAAAGAAAGGAAAAATAATTATTTATAAAAACGAAAAAAAAGGAAAATATATAATAAGAGTAAGAGCTGACAGAACAGTTCTGAAAATGAAGACATATCGTATAATTTCCAGTCTATTAATACGATTTGTGAACTAACATAAGCAAGTTGTAATGTTCTTACAGGTGAAGAGCAATCATCACTACCCAACTCAGAGCTCTGTTGCTCTGCTGATGTGCTCGTCATCATTGGCTGCCACGACTCCGTCAAGCAGCCTAACCTCCTCCCTCCTCAAGGTGTTTATTGTCAATTATGTCATGTTTATTGTTATGCGCATTGATATGTCTTAAGAGAGTCCAGCTGGAAAGCTTTGTATCTCAGAGCAGAGCTTTTCCATCTATATTAAAATGATATAACCATTTGCTTTAAATTGCCTATTACTTGATGTGTCTATAGTCATGGATCTTTAGTGACTTCATTTTCCAAAATTTTATCCGCAGTGATTGTGTTTTTGTAAATTAAGTCCGATTAAAGGAGGACAGGGACATTAATGAGAGTGAAGCAAATAATATCACATGTATTTTCCTAACACTTGTGCTGTTAGTTTACTTTATTTGCTGTATTCTTAAGTGGCAGCAGATAGGTCTGATGATGTATGAATATATTTTTGTTTGAGGTATAAAGATTGGGTTAGTGATATTTGCATGGATGCAAGAGGTTTTATACATGTGTGCTTCTGATTTAGGCAGTTAAGTTGTGATTGTACTAAAGAAAGTTGCGGTAACCACAGTTTTTTTACACCTCTAAGACCAACAATTTCCAGTCTTTCTTCTTCACCCTCCCTCACAAACACACATACAACCACAGACATACATGCGCATGTATGCTTTTGCGAAGAGATATTTCAGAGAATAAGACAGAAAAGGACAATTTGGAAAAGCACTGATGAGAAAGAAAGAAAAACAGGGAAAACATGGGCAGTTTCTTGTGCACAGTATGAAAGGGAATTGGTGTATAAATATTGAAACCACAGTACACAAGAAACAGCTCAGATGAAAAGCAAAAAAAAAAAAGTTTAAAGAGAAACAAAAAGAAAAATAAAATATGTGCTACTTTGTTGTGGCAGATGTCTGTCGCCTTCTCTAACCTGCCTTTTTATGTTCACCACAAGAGATTTGATTATAACTCAGAACCTGCATTTCGCAGAATGATGGTGACTCAAACTATATGCACAACAGTGTTCCCTACATTTTGATGCTAGCTATGCATATCAACAATTTTGTTTTCTAAATATTCATGTTGAAATGTTCTTTCATCCCTCTTTCGGAAGGTGTATAAATAAATATACTTATATGTAAAGACCATTTCAAATAGCAAAGACGGTGTGATTTTTATAAGAGGAAAATTTCTGCCATCTGGGTTTCGCTGCCACCATTTCATTGTTTTGTGTGTGCTATGTTGATATGTTGTAATGTCATAATATAACTGGTATAAAAAAAACCATAACAGTAAAGTCTCTTCTGCTGTAGAAGGAAAAAGTTAGAGCTAAAATTTATCCTCTTGTGTCATGAAGTCTGTCATAAGTTAATTCAGTTAATTAGTATTAAAAAGACTAATATGTGCATTTTGGCCTTTAACCTCTTGTGGTGGTTCTGTTATTTATTTTGCCCCCCTGTGCGTTTCTGCACAGTTACCCTGGAGCAGTTTGCTTTGGGTCTGTAACGGTGCCTACTGCACCTTTTTAACAAAGGTATGTGGGTGTAATGTTATTTCTGTGCTATGGGTTTCTGTCTTGTGTGTATTTGTGAGTATGGTTTTGTATAAATTTTTATGTGTGTGCTTGTGTGTGAAACCAATTTTCTGTCTCTCAGGCTAGCAGAGGAAACATATTCTTACTTTGAGTCAGCCCACTTTACATGGAAACATTTACATGCATGCACACATATAATGAACAAAAATGGTGCAATGAAAGAACATGGCATCAGTTTGTGCATTTGTCAGGCTCCCTGCAGTTTCACAAATATATACTGTAGATGTAAATAAAAGAAAGATGAAACCTGCAATAGAAAAAAAACTACAGCATGTTTCACCTGAAACAGGTTCCACTCTCAGAAACCCTGACACACGCATGAAATTATTATTTTTTTCATATAACTTATGAGAATCATATGCTGTGCCTGTCAATGAAGCAAAGGGTGAGAAGCTGTGACGTCACAAAATCCACAAAGATGATAGCCGTAAGATAAAAATTTTACACTTCTGCTAAACTTAAAACAAAAAAACTAAACATTTGGGTTTGGCTTGGCACGTGGGCTTTTATGAAGAAACACAAGGAAACAAAAACAAACTCGGAGTGAAGCATAAAAGAGGAGGCAAACAAGCGCTTGTTCCTGGAACAATTGATGCGTCAGCAGTTCAAAGTGATGTGATCACACACAAAAGCTGTAAAGACCAGTGAAGGATATGTGGATACCATGTGATTATTATCTACAGTTCCAGTTAGACTTTCTTCAACTACTTGAATATGATTCCAACTGGATAGTGAGCTCCACCCGACTAACATCTAGCACATTACAATGTGAGCAATGTATGGTGCTTGTCAGAATGGACAAGCACTGCTTGACACCAACTCCTTTTGGTTGCACAGTGACGCTTTCTCTCTGTGGTTTATAGTGTTGTAAAGAAGAGAGAGAGAGAAAGAGAATACCAACTTCTAGAAAATTGCAAAGGGAAATATAGGTATATAAAGTAATAAAATAATGTAAGTCGACTGCAACAGTGCGATTACAGCCAGTTAAATTTAAATGCATTAAATGTCAAAATTTGGACCTGAATCTATCAAAAAATACTCTTACACTTGGATAACAGATATGAGAAAAAGTTAATCAATGCTGTTTCAACTTGACACCCTTGGAAGTCAATGCCCTATTTGGGCCATCCGTCAAAAAAGGTCTTGATGCTCCCCAACCACCAGACCTTCAGTGGAAAAAAATTCCATTATCTCTGCTTAAATATCTCATTCGTTTTTTATGTTTG
This sequence comes from Mola mola, assembly GCA_001698575.1. Classification (NCBI taxonomy): domain Eukaryota; kingdom Metazoa; phylum Chordata; class Actinopteri; order Tetraodontiformes; family Molidae; genus Mola; species Mola mola. The sequence continues at coordinate 4,543,132 of KV751325.1, forward strand.
CTTGTTTGTTTGTTTAAGGAGTTTGTTGCAGGTTTTATTTTTAGTATCTGTTGCACGAGTATGTATATACTGTATGTGGATGAATTGTGCTCAGGAAACAGTAAAAGGAGCGGAGTTCCACATTTGGTTTTAATATTTAAAACCATGACATTGGTTTATTCATTTTTTTGGATCTCTAAATGTGAAGTGCTTCTGTGCCCTGAGCTTAAAATTGACACATAACTGACTTTTCCTATTAAAATCAAGCATTGTCAGAATTTGCTCTCAGAGCTGTTTCAGGTGTTCTTTAACAAGCGCCTTGTTTGCATATTGTGGCCTTCATGGTGGTTACGAAAAATTTTAGATTTGACACTATTCTTGGAAGGAATGTTGATACTTGTTGTCACAGAACAAAACACATACGTAAATAATAAAACTGTCGCGGTAAAGCTGTCAGGGCTTGTCCTGGGACTCACGGAACAAACAGAAGAAATATTACATACTGACTTTATCAAAAAGACATGTACTTGTATCCTACTTACAGGTTAAATACTATTACTATGATTACAGATTTAACTAGGTAGCTTGAGGTAGTTTCTTGCTTCAGTGAAGCCATTGCCAATTTTGAAAAATGACAGAACCGAAGCATCCAAACATTAATGAACATGCATAGTCAAAAGACTTTAACCAACCAAATTCAGCACGTCACAAATCCACACAGACGGATAAACTCATTTATATTTCTCAAGTTATTGACTGAGATGTTGACCTTCGTGGACTGTACGTGCTCCTCACAATGTGTTTTTCCATTCTTTGCTTTCACTCATGTGGCAGTTGAGGCGCACATGAGCTCAGTAGAGACCATCTATTAAAGCAAACGTGTCTAATTTTCCATTTCCTCTGTTCACACTTAGCTGTTGGGGTAGCTAACCACGTTTTCTTTTCCAACAACTGTGTTAAGCCTCTTACTTAAGAGCATGGGTTACTGTGTGCTTTATCCACACCACAATCAATTTGACTGGCCATCAAGGAAACATCTCAGTAAACCTCTGAATTTCACTGACCATTTTATATAAATGCAAAGCTTTCATCTTTGCTCCCATTTTTCATGATAAACTGCACATTTTAGAGTGGTCCTTTATTGTGACCAGTTTGCCGGTTGAATTGATTATTTTAGAAAAGGTGAAGTTTCTCAATGATGCAGATTTTATCAAATTTGTGAACTGAATTTGAGAGAAATAAAAAACTTTGATTTGTTTATAGGAAACCGTCCCGCTTTTACATGAATTCACGGAAAATTGAAACAAAGACAAAAGTGTTTATTGTTGAAAATATAAAAAAAGGAGGTTAATTTGAGATTTTTTGCAGTCTCACTTCAGACAACATAACATGGTTGTTGAACACAGTTACCAGCTGACAACAATAGCCCTGCAGCCAAATTAGTTCATAAGAGCCACAGCACATTAAGTAGACCGTGACTGGTCTGTGTGTGGCCAACCGTTGATGTTCGTATGATAGATCAAACATCATCGGCATCAGTTTGACCCATTCAGGATGCTGAATAAGTACCTGATGCAGTCATCCCCTAGCTTCATGTTTTTTCAACTTCTTTCCACAACAAAGGGCAACAAAAAAATAAAGGAAATGAAAGAGAATAATTAAAAACGTTTGAAATGTGTTCGGTTTTTATCCCAAGCGCATGACAAGGCGATCAAACAGATTCACAGTGCAGTGCATTTGATTTGCTCATCAGTTTAAGCTTTAGAGTACAGACTCGTTCTTTTCTCACATGCAAACACAGAACGAACACGCATGTCGTGATTCAGCTGGCCGTCAGCTTTTGTCCCTGCACAAATGCAGCACTTCTTCTTGTTGGCCTTTGTCAGGTCTGGTCTGTTGAGGACCTAGAGGGTAAACAGTGTACTGAATGGACATGACACAGTATTTAATTAGCACACTGCATGACACAAGGTGTGCGTGTGTGTGTGTGTGTATGTCTGTCATTACTGTTTGATCACAGCAAAGTGAGAACAACTGTACTATCAGACTGCTGGAACTGATCGACAGGCCGAGAACACACATGCAGCACGTTTCTCTTGGTCAGCCAAAGTCATTCTGTTTCATAGCGGAGACCCAGAAAGTAAATGAATGGAGTTACAGAAGGAGTTCAAGAAAAACAGACGAGACAGAGTGAGAGGAAAAGAGACAAAGGTATAGACAAACACAGAGAGATTCACTTGGGTTTTTAGATTCATTACAATAGACATTGTGCCTTGCTTTTATTGAGCCTCATCCATTTGGGCTCAGTGCAGTTAAGTGAACAAAGTAATGTAGTGGGCCAGTCTTGTCATGAAGATATAAAAAATATATATCTGACTAAGGAACGGTTTGCAACTGTCAGTGTGTATTGAATTATTCAAATTAAAGATTTGAGTCTGACCTGCAGCGAACGTCAATATCACAAAACCATCAACAGATTGTCCAGGTAACAGTATGCCTCTTATAGCTGCGCACACTGTAGTCTGCAGTACTACACGTGCTACAGTAACACTCTGGAAAAACAGTACATGTTTTTCATATATTTAAGCCCTTTAATAAAGCTAATCTTTGTAAGGCTTTACTCATTTCTACTGAGAAAGACACACATTTTTTGAATGAGTAATTTGGTTGTAGACATATAACGCTGGTGATAACCATAAATCCCAATTTGTTCACTCAATGGAAAAAGCGAAAAATTTGAAGTGACTTTCAGATAAAAGTTCGTAGTTTCGTGTAGTAAACATGAAAGTTATATCAAACACAAAATAATCAAGTGAACATGAAGTTATTTTCTACATTCCTGTTAATCTGCGTGTACTGTATACATTAACATTTTGTTTCGTGGTTGAATTGGTATTTACAGTGCTTGAAAAAATCAACACCAACAATAAATTGAACAATTTATCGAAAAATTGTTTCCAGTAAAGCTGCACCATTATGGGAATCCTAGCCTGATTTCAGTATTTAAAATAATTATTGGCCAAAAATCATTACCGATACTGATGAGCGTTTGTGTCAAGAAAATAAAGAAATTCCTCTGATGAAAAATGATTTGTCATTGCCACCGTATTTGCCAATACATCCATAGGAGACAACCATGTCTCTATCAGCCCCTGAAAATGCAAAGCTGATAAATTTGGTGCATTCCTACTTTGCACATCATGGAATGACGCAACCGATTCCTCTGTGCAGTACCCTTCAATTAATGTCTAAAACCAGATCCAGCCGCTGTGGGTGACACATGGCTTCCTTTTTACACTGGTACTGCAGTTTATTTTGAGTCAATTCCCCACACACAGAGAGCATCAGTTGTATATTATTCCACAGAAAACAATGTGCAATGTTTTCCTGGATGAGTGGGAGTTTGAATAGTTAGTGTCCTTGCCGTGTAAAAATTCCATGTTCATTGAGCTTGAACAACAAGTCGAGGTAACTCAACTTGTTGAAATTAAAATGTTCCCTCAAAAACAATTAGTTTTAGGGAAACTACAGTACAAAATGGATTCCATGTCATGTCTTCACTCTGTTCAATCATAGCTTTTATTAAAGTCTGAACAAATATTTTGTACCTGAGTGTTCATGGTCATCTACTTACCTTTAAAACTGTGAAAATGGAAGCAATGACAGTAACATCTGTAGACAGAGAAAAACATGTGAAGATCAGTGCGTGTGTGTGTGTGTGTGCGAGTGTCTGTCCATAATAATATTGACGGTTGTAATGTGAGAGGTCAGGACATAATAGCACTGTGACTCTGAAGACCCAGCACCAAGCTGTGAGATGTCACAGCTATTTGTCACACACACACACTGCTGGTCCAGCTGGTCTGTATTGTCTCACTGGTGGAAAGGGTGGGACATTGTTCACTGCATGGGAACCAATTGTCTTCCATTAACAATCAATGACCAATCGTCAATATCTGTTAAACACAAACACACACACTCTTTATGTCACAGTTTCAG
>KV751325.1:4556421-4583635 GCA_001698575.1 Mola mola
GGAAACATCCAAAACCCCACAGGATTCATTTCACATTTCTAATCATTAGATATAAAAATGATGGCCAATATATGTATTGACAGGCCAATAAATGTAAACCTTTGTCAAAATCTTGCCACAACTTTTTACACACTGTAATCCAACAACCAAATCCTAAACCTAAAATACTTCTGAGTCTCCTGGACTCTAAACAAAGTAGCTCGTACGTTTTCTGTGTTTGACAACTCTCATTTTTGAATGAGTTTGACTTGGCTAGCTTTGTGAGAGCTGCTGATGTTGGATTACTGCCTTTGATTCTCTGTTTTCATTGACTCCTGCTGAGTCAGATGTACAGGAAGGAAGAAGGGTCCTGACTTCTGGCTAAAGCAACCACACCCAGTGTGTTGTGTGTGTGTGTGTGTGTGTGTGTGTGTGTGTGCTATTCCAGTAAAAGCATAAATGCTACAGCCATTCATTGAAGCTGAGGAAGAAAACAAACATACTCAATACTGACTGGCTGTCAGATAAATTGTCTTGTTTGGTGACTTCTTCATCAAAAATTAAAACAATCAGTCAGTAGCCTATTTAAAAATGAAGCTGTCTTCATAAATACCATCATCAAACTTGTGGATGTGCCCTGCTGAAAACGTTCAGTTAAAAGCTGTCACTATCTAAATAAGACTGAACTGTCATTCATTACTTATCAATGCAGCTGGAAGTGACTAATACAGACTTCAGAGGGATGAACGTGCTACAGAGTTCTGTTGAACTAACCTCTTTCTCACTCTACACGCCCACATTTTTTTTTTTTTTTTTGTATTTTCATGTTCCACTTAATAGGCCTGCCTCTTTTTCACATTTGCTGTAGTGCTGCCAAAGACACGTAAAGAGAGTTTCATGTGTAAGATTTTCACAGTACCCATTTAAAGAGTTGGAAGTATCATTTGAAGTGTTAACATTGAAAGGAGTTGTCAGTGGAGATCAGATGAGATAGAATGTCATTTAACATGCAATAGGTAAAAGAAAATCAGTTGAAATATGAGCAGTGAAGATCCACTCTCCTTTACTACCTTTTTGATCTTAGATTTTTTCATACTGTAAACAAGTCCACAAGGTCAAGAATGGCACCAGTTCCTCAACTTTGGTGCATAAAATAAAATCTAAAATGACGTTTTGTGTGTGAGAGCTTATATTGATGAAGCCACACAAGTGTTTGAAGTACATATGATATTATTTTTCTTCCAGCCTACTGTTTATTTAAAAGAAATAACAAGAAATGCATGCTTTTTTCTATGTTGCCAACAAACAACAGACAAAAATCATCACAAACCCAGCAAACAACTCCTAGCTTGAGTTACATCCATATCTATTTGGATCTTATTCTTGCCTGTACACAAAGATAGTGGTGTTTTGTCAGTAAAAAAAAAAAAAAAGAAAAAAGTAATCTCCGGATGCTGAAATGAAATTAATAAAAGCCACAGCACATTGTAGCCTCGGGAAGTATGACCCTGTTTTTTGTTATAAGAGTGGTGATTTGCACCACTGATTGCCTTGTGTCTGTTTTTTGCTCTTTCACTGCAGCCAGACAGTCAAGATACCAGTCAAAACAGAGCAGTGTGTGTGTCTTTTGAAATCTCCCTAGCTTTTCATTCAGTCTACTCAACACTGATCAGATAGACTGACAGAAGACCAACAGAAGTCTCAGTTGTCAAGAAGGCTGGTTTGTAAAAGAGCGTGACAGACTTTAAGGAGGATCCTCTCGTTGTTGTTGCCGCTCTGTAACTGCATGTTTAACTGTCCTATCGCAGCCCTCCCTCCATCTGCAGCAAGTTGATCACAACTACAGTCATGTTTCCTCAGACTTGGTCTCAGTGGAAGACTTGTTAAGCTTTGCCCGACTCTTTGATCTAACGAATGAACTTCAAAACTAAATTAAATGGACAATTCGCTGCCAAATCAAAAATCCGCTTTATCATCTTACATGTTGTAACAGTTTGAGTCCGTGTGTTGTCATCGAAAGCTTTTGAGATCGAAGCCTGTAGTAGAGCTAACCCAAAGCACAAAGCCATGTTCCTCTTTTGTTACATTCATATTACATCGACTTAATAAAGCCTGTATGTACGGCTGCTGTTTCATACCAGTGGCCATACATAACCATACCATTACGGTTGACTTGAGAGGCCAAAGAAAACGGGAGCTCAGGAACAGGCATCCGTCTATAGCAACTAAAGGAGAACTAAGTTGTTGTCTATGATGTTGATTAAGTACACTAGTATGTCCTAAAGGCACATTCAACTGTTTCAGCTGTTGCAATGTAGTGCTACAGCATGTAGTATCGGTGTGAGTTGCTGAGTTGTGACAAAATCAGCTGTATAGTGTATAGTGCCAATTCACTGTGACACTTTTAGAGTGAGTCTTGACTGTACTCTTTAAATTTTACTGACTCAATTAGTACTCTTTAAAGTGCATGTGCCCTCGAGCAAGCTGTGGTGACATTAATCAGGAAAAACTTTCAAACTTTAGATTTTACCATTTGCAGGCAGAAATCTCACAGATGTTGCATCAAAATAAACAGGTGGCATGTTCTATAAATTTTTTTAAAGAATGTCCTGATGTTCCATGCATGTCTGACAACTAAAACTGCCACCTCAAGGCATATCTTGTTGTCCAACAATTAACAATGTAGTCCTAAATTTTATATTACAAAGTCATTTCAACAATCACTATTTTAATTGAGGAAGACACTAATAATAGTGTGATGGGTGTTACAGAGCTAATTTTCATTATAAAAAGACCAATATATCAGCCCAAATGATTTTATTACCGATATCAGTATCCTGATGGCTATTACTTATGAAGAAATGATTTACAAAATGTCACCAATTGGATGATTATTTTTTCTCCTGCTGCATGTCGATCACAATTCTTTATAATTAAAACAAATACATGAAAAAGTACAGCACTGGTTGGGCTGTCAGGCAAAAATGAGAACAACCTCAATTTTGTATTTTTGCCTCATATGATCTCGCTTAGTGAGAAAAGAAAGGCATCCTTATCTGTGTGACATTTTCCCTCAATACTGTTACTTCATTTGATTTCTCCAGTTTTTGAACAACACAAAACTGTCTTTATGTACGCATTTTCAAGCTATGAACAAAACTAACTGGAAAATCTGTGAAATGCAGTACAAAAACTGTCACTCTGTATTTTACAATGCTCTATCATATTTAAAGGTATTTTAGGTATATTATAAAGGTATCTTATATAGTCTTGGGTCTTGTGCCAACATTTTCCTAAACACTCTTGTGGATGTTGTTGGTGTATTTTGTCTCTTTTGGTACCGAGCATGTGACAAATATTAAGTCTGGGTTTCATAACATTGTTCATGAGTCATAAGTGAAGATTGGTAAGATGTCAGAGCCTTTCACAGTCATATTGTAGTTCATGCAGAGGAAAGAACAGATATAGAATATAACCACGAAAACACACTTATGCATACACACGTATTTGTTTGCCAAGTAAGTTTGTAGATCTACATCTCTGTTTTGATGTCAGACACTGTTAAAATTGTAACTGGTTGAAGTGTAAATCGTTGACACTTTCTGGTATGTACTCATCTTTCCAAGCAACAAAATAGTGTCACAGTTAACATATAAAAAGGACAGCTTTGTGGTTTTCTGTTCTCTCATCATTGTGAATGTTCTGTTTTACATCTAATCTGTTAATTTTAGCCCAGAACTGTGTGCATGGCGCTTTATAACATCAAATAAACACAATTTTCTGGTCTTATACCGTGAACCACCATACATTTGAATGACACACTGCTCGTTCCGCTCTATAAAAATGAAACATGCTGTTGCCTTCTTCTGCTGAGGTCCTTTGTAGCATGATCCTTAATTCTCAAAGTATGGAATCTTTCGTTGGTCTGACAATGATCTGCGGAGAAAAAAAACAAAAAACATAAAACACAATGCTATCCCTGGCTTGTTTGATATGACTGATCCAAAATTGAAAGATGGCAATGGTGTTGTCAGCCTGTCAGCCTTTGGACTGCTTATGAGTTAAAAAATGATGTAGTGTGAAAAAAAATAAAACAGCCAGAGAAACCACACTAAATGGATAATGTCATGGATTGTAATGTGACAGGGCCAAGGAGCTTTGCATTTTCATTATTTCAACAGCCTATAGGAGTGATCTGTCTCACTGGCTGATGCATCAGGTTGGCTACAAAAAGGTGCAAACCAGGAAAAACATTGCCGATGGTGCGGGACACACAAAATAGACTAAGGCAATAGATGTTCACAGACGTTCTGTCAGGTACCAGGTCTGGGGGATCCAATAATGCAGAGCCTACAGGGAGCGTTCTAAATCGATAGTCCTTTTATTTACAATAGTCAAAACCAGGAATTCAAATGATGCGACGGTACAGATTACGGATAAGGCAAACTCGGTAATCGGGAAACAAAACAAGATCAAGACACAAGAAACTCACGAAGAATAAATGCTGGACTGCTCACGGGGAAGATAAGACAATCTGGCAGAGGAAGAAGGGAACACGGGGGTTAAATAGACGAGGGAGAGGTAGACAATTGGATGCAGGTGGGTCACATTAGGGAGAGGGAATAATCAGACACACTTGAGGGACAAGACTTGACAGGACATGGGGAATAAGACACAAACAGAACTTCAAAGTAAAACAGGAAACACCGAATGACCCTAACAGACAGACATTTGACACTAGCAGACCCTGACAGTACCCCCCCCCACCCCTTATGGCCGACACCTGGCGGCCTAGAATCCGGAGGGTGGGTTCTCAAAATGTCTCTTATGAGCTTGGGGGTCCATGAAGTCCTTGGACGGAACCCAGGAGTGCTCTTCTGGCCCGTAGCCCTCCCAGTCCACCAAGTACTGTGTTCTTTGTCCCCCTGCGTCTGTCTGTCAGTAGGCGTCGAACCGTGTAAACTGGTTCACTGTCAATGATGCAGGGAGGAGGAGATGGTTTGGAGGCTGGTACGAGGGTGCTTTCTTTAACCGATTTCACCTTGCTCACGTGGAACGAGGGGTGGACTCGTGAGGACCTAGGAAGTTTGAGTCTCACAACAGATGGATTAGTGACCTTTGACACAGGAACAGGATCTATTAATCTCGGGGATAACGTACGTGGATCGCTGTGTGAGGGCAAATCTTGGGTAGAGAGGCAACCCTTCTGACCAGGACGGTTGACAGTCTCAGCCCGTGTCCTCCTATCTGCCGTCTTCCTGTAGGCGGCCGATGACTTGATGGGAGTCAACCTGGCTCTGGAACACCTCCAGCGACAGTGACAGACCACAGAAGCTGCTGATGGGACGTTTTCACCTGGCTCGGTCTCTTCCTCCGAGGATCCACCAGAAACAATGTCCCGAGGGACGTCCAACCAGGGGCGCTGCACATCCCCCAGCGAGTACAGAGTTGGCCAATTGATTATGGCCTGGAGCTTCTGTTGGTCTATCCCAACGTGACCATCGGATACATCACACCCCATTACAGAAGCTGGGCTTTCATGGAGATCACACTATTTTACTTCCTCAGAAATCCCCTCCTGGAGAGATTTTCTGTCCAAGAAACAGTGTTCACCACAGTTCTTTCCCCACTCTAAAACACTTCCCGTGGACCAATCTATATGGGGGTTATATTTCAGCAGCCATGGGAGGCCTAGAATGAGTGGGTGGTGGACAGACTCAAAAAGGAGGAAGTTTACTTTCTCCCGATGACCGTTGTCAAACACAAGTGTCACTGGGAACGTTTGGTGTGTAACCTTACACATCAATCTACCATCTAGGGCTGATGTACACAGAGGTTGAGAAAGCTTTACCCGGGACAACTGAAGTCTCTTAGCATCCCGGACATCCATCAAATTAGTGTCTGCTCCGGAGTCTACTAATGCTTGGAGAACTAGGGAATCAGAACTCGATTGGAGCTTTACTTTGGTGAGAGGTCTCTGATACCTGCTAGGTATTTTGGTTCGACTCACCAAAGACAACGAGGCCATGTTAGGTGTTGGAGACCTAACCGGGCAGGGGGCGTGGAAGTGTCCCAACTGTGCGCAGTAAATGCAGCTTCCTTCCTTCGTTCTCCACTGCCATTCCGATGGAGTAACGCGGGTCCGGCCAATTTGCATCAGTTCTGGTAGTTCACTGGATGGCTCAGGTCTATTAAAATAATTTGTTAGAAGGAGCAGGGGAGAAAACTTGCCGGTGGGCATCTGGAGGAAAAACTCGTTGCTGGGAAACGGGAGCAAACCGGAAGTGATCCTGCTGAAGCCTAGGCTTCTGACATTCAGCAACAGGCAAAATTAATCACTGCCTTGAGATCAGCTGGCCGATCGATTGGGACCAAATGGTCCTTGAGAGAGTCCGATAAGCCGTTCAGGAATGCATCTATTAACGCAGGTTGATTCCAACCGTTGTCAGTGGCTATGGTGCGGAATTCAAAGGCGTAATCGATTACTGAACGTTTGCCCTGCCTCAAAGATACCAATGCTTTGGCTGCATCTCTGCCCGGGGACGTGGACTGGAATATTCGCGTGAAAGTTTTAATAAATTCTGGCAAGGAATTACACACGGCTGATCGGTGGCTCCACTCAGCTGTTGCCCAAGATCTGGCTCGACCAGTCAAATGAGAAATTATAAACGCAATCTTGGCTCGGTCTGAAGAAAAAGAGGCCGTATTGAACTCAAAATGTAGTTTGCACTGAGAAATAAAGGGACGACAATCCCCAGACTCTCCAGAAAAACGTTCAGGGCTAGAAAGGTGGAGAGAGTGCAAACTCACGGTAGAAGCAGGAGGCTCAGCCGCAGCTTCTGAACCCTTAGGAGCTATTGGAGAAGCAGACGGTCGATCAATGACGAGATTCAATTTTTCTGTCAATGTCGTGCACGTCGATTCACTGCGTATTGTTGCTTCTAACATTTCCTGCCGAACAAAATCCAGTCGCTCCTCTAACCAGTGGATACATGTGAATTGCGCCTTCAGTGCTGAGCGAACTGGGTCAGACTCTGCTGGATCCATTTCTGGCCAGATTGTACTATCAGGTACCAGGTCAGGGGATCCAAAAATGCAGAGCCAACAGGGAGTGTTCTAAATCGATAGTCATTTTATTAATAATGGTCAAAACCAGGAATTCAATTTATGCGAAAGTACAGGTAAGGTAAGGCAAACTCAGTAGTTGAAGCATGGGATATAGATCGGACACAAAGGGACTCACAAGGATTAAATGCTGGAATGCTCGCTAGGTAGACAAGACAATCTGGCAGAGGAGGAAGGGAACACGGGGGTTAAATACACGAGGGAGAGGTAGACAATTGGACGCAGGTGGGACACATTAGGGAGAGGGAATAATCAGACACACCTGAGGGACAAGACTTGACAGGACATGGGGAGTAAGACATAAACAGAACTTCAAAGTAAAACAGGAAACACCGAATGACCTTAACAGACACTTGACACTAGCAGACCCTGACACGTTCTCAACCAATCGTGAACTCGATGTGTCCCGACTTAAGTACACACAGGAATCCATCTACTGTACATGCAACGATCTTTATCCTTTTTAGAAAAGCTTTCTGGACACCGTAAAAGCCATTCTTTGGCATTTAATGACTTCAAATTCCACCATTTAAGAATCGATACTTATCTTTGAGAAGCACCTTGTTGCAATTAATAGGTTACCATCTTGGATCATTCTCTGGTGTGTGGTGTGTCATGTCCATCACTACTCTTACAAAATTTTTGAGCCAGTTTTGCCCAGTGTTTAACTATATTTTAACTACAAACTGAACATTGTCAACATTCCATTACATCAACATTTTATTTGAGTAGAGGAGCTGTAAACCTTGCAATCATTGTAAACTATGCCCTTATTAGTTAATGTGTTTTGGGGTTTTTTCCCCTCTCTGTTTCAGGAAACACTGCGAGCCCCTCTAGTACGCAGCCACGAAACGTAGCACGGGACATGCAGACGGAGGCAATTGGACGAGAGCTCCGACGCTTTGGAGACGACTACAATAGACTACTTCTGTTAAGGGTCAGTGATCACTGCTTATAAAGTGAAACCACCAATGACTGCTGAATGCTCAAAGTTACAGTAGAGCAGCTGATTTGTTGACAGAAGACTGTGGTAAGCTAACAAATTTATATGAGATTTATTGAATTCCAACAAACATTTGTAGTCATTTGTTGTTATTGTTTTGGGTATCTTATCTTAGAATAGAAAACCTTTGTCATTATGTGAAGAATATACAACCTAATTAAAGATGATTCATCTGCTCAGGTGCGAGACATAAATAAAGTACTACTAGTGATAGCAGTACTACTAGTGCACAGGCATTAGCTGACCAGGACAGATCCTCAGATCTGGACCCCTAGGAACTTAAAGGTGGAGACCCTCTCTCAGCACACAGCCCTGTGGGGAGCCAGTGCTAAAGGTGATGATGGGGAGTCAATGACGGCCAACTTTACAGTTTGTGGGTGATTAGTAAAACGGTCTTTAATCCAGGCGCAGGTGAAGTGGGAAAAATCCAGTTTTACACACTACTAAAATGTTAGGGTTGATGGTGTTAAAGGCTGAACTGTAGTCAATAAAAAACATTTTGACAGAGTTGCCTGGAGATTCAAGGTTGGATCAAAGCTATGAGGAAGGCTGTAGTGATGGAGTCATCTGCAGATCTGTTTGCTCTGTGGGCAAACATGTGGATAGAATGATGATGGGAGGCTGGCTTCAATATAGTTAGCTATGAGTCTTTCAAAACACTTCATGACCACAGATGTTAGTGCTGTGGGTCTGTAGTCATTAAGGTTACTGACAGATTGCTTTTTCGGGACAGGGATGATGGTAGTTGACTTCAGGCAGGATGGGATTATAGTTGGTATCAGGGATAGTTGCAATATCCGGGTTAGGACCCCTGTAAACTGGTCAGCAAGAGCCTTAAGTTTACTGAGTACTCCATCAGGTCCTGCAGCCTTCATAGGATTCACCACCTTCAGCACCGGTTTCACTTGATGTTCTTGAAGAGTGAGTGGTGCGATTGAGCTGGTGGACGGTAAGGCAAGTGTGGCTGTGTTGGGACTCTGAGCCTCAAAAATGGCAAAGAAATGGCTCAGTTCCTCTCAAGTCAGCCCCACTAATAACAGGTGAGATGCCTTTGTAGCTGGTGATCTTGTGTAATCCCTGCCACACATGTCACGGGTTGTTGTGAGAGAGATGGTCCTCCACCTCCCTCTTATACTCCAACTTTCTTATAGTTGCTTAGTGGTTTATAAGGTTTAATATCAATGTTCAAAAGTTAAACCCTATCTAGATAAGACTACACGAATGTGCAAAATCATGTTTTGTTGACCGATTTATGTCCTTATCCAACATGCTTTATTAATAGAATTATTCTTAGTAACCAACATGCTTCTGTACACAGTTTGTCATGTTTTCACATCCATAGACTGTAATTCGTGTCATGCTTTGTATTTTTTGACATCTTTTGCACGTCTACCCGTCCCAGGGAGAGGGATCCCTCTTCCGTGGTTCTACCTGAGGTTTCTTCTTTTTCCCTGTCTAGGGTTTTTGAAGGTTAGAGGGTGTTGTTATGTACAGAGTAAAGCCCTCAGAAGAATTTTTTTATTTGTGACTTTTGGCTATACAAATTAAAATTTATTGATTGATTGAACTACTACATAAATCAAAGCTAAAACTGAAGTACTCTTAAACCAGCACCTGTTCAACCAAGTGAACTTGGAACAGAATGCTGTCGAAATGAGCATTATGCTTGGTAGAACAAGAAATAAAAGAGGGAGGATGAGGAGTTGGAAAACATACATCTAAAATGTGACTGTAGGCGATCTGACCAGCTGGTTATTTCTGCATTAGGGGGTGAATAAACAAAGTGACTGTTGATCAGAAAATAACCAAGGGGACAGCCTGCAGCTTAAGAAAACCAAAAATTACTGCATCCTAGAGTGTTTATTTGGTACGAGACGCAGAGAATTATAAAAGCAGCGCATATTTTTTCAGCCGCAGTAGGAGCTGATTCTCGCAAGGCTTATTGAGGTACTGATTAACATAAAGATGTTTGTGAATGCTTTCCTCATTAGCAGACGGGAACAAGGAGTTATTCAGATTGTAAATATTAGATTTACTGTTGTGTTGTGTTATTGCTAAAATAAACTGAAAATTATGTAGAAATAATAAACAGTTCAAAATCAGCTAGAGTTATTACTCCAAATGTTTCCCACAATGTTAATTCCAGAGAAAATTTGCTGACCTATGGTGTAAGGTAGCAGAGTGAAAAGAGTTCATTTCCACTTGGCAACGTTTCTGCATGTTACATCATCACTATTTGCTCTCCTTTCAGAGAGCTGAGTGGATCTTTGGAAAGCCAGAGAGGAAGGGGGAAGAAAAATAGGTGTTTTATATTCACTTTAATCTCAGAGAAAACTGATTAAATGGAAATGTCAAGGACAAGCACAGTGCTCTTGTGGTTCCAGCAGTCATTAAATTGCTCTCATACGTATTATTAACAGAACTTTGTCTCTCATCCATCTTGAAGGTTTTGATCAATCATTTCATTCATCTGCCTTCTGTATTAACAAATATATGGTCAACAAGCTCCTTGACCATTTTACCAAGATATGCCGTGACGTCTTGAAAAATATGGAGTTAATCTCCTGACAGTAGTGCACTGATATCAGGAATAACTTCATTAATTCCACATATGAAAACCCAAATGGGCTTGGATAAGGTACGTGCGGAGAGTCATCAAAGGCAAGGTTGGTTTGGCCTTCACAGCTGCAGAGGAAAACAGACGGCGACTGGAGAAATATGTTCGAACGTGATGAGTTGACAGTATGACTCAACGCCTATTCACACTGCCACAGAGACTGAAAGAGAAAGAGAGGAAGGGAAATGTTTTCAATTCTGTTCATGGCAAACCTGTGAACTTGGGTACAGAATTATCCAGAAGCTGTGTGAATGTGTGTGTGTTAACGCCAAAGAACGCTGGGGAGGCCGATAAAAGAGGAACATGGATGTTTGTTCCCCATTGTCTAGCCAGGGGTTAGTGTTATTGTAGACAAGTGCGCATGCACAATTACACATGATTTCATAGTCGCACTAGTGTAAGATGATTTTCAGCATTTTCAGAATTGAACTTAGTTTATAAGAAAAAAAGAATATTTTGTTCGCTTAGCTTTGTTCTGTTAAAAATACAAATAAATTATTAAATTAGTGCCTAAAAGTTTTACTTCAAATCTAACAATGGTTGGTTGTACAGTAGAAATGGCTAATGATCAGTCACAACAATAGTACCACCTGCCTAGTATTGTACACGTCCCTCTCTGACTTGGTAGGACTTGGCCAGGAGACCTGTGAGGGTGTCCTGTGGCTCCTGGTATGGGGATAGTGCCAGTAGATGTGTTGGGCCTTCTGGGGTGGAGGGCTCTGTTTGATTGAGTCCTACAAAAGTGTGATTGTATCAGGATCTCAGGAAATTATAGGTCAAGTAAATGCCTTGGGCTCTTTGTCATGTTTCTCAAGACATTCCTGAAAGGTATTTGTGGTGTTGTGAGGAATTACAACTCCCAGCTTGAATTTGAGAGCTGAAAGGGGAAGTTTCTGAGCAGTCAGGCAGGATAAGTGAATCACCATGATTCATACCAAAATTGTCTATAGTCCTGCTGGGCTAGACAGGGGTGAATTTGGAGTCATCCATGAACGGCTGCCCTCTGAGCTTAAGAGTCGTGGTCAACTGATGTTTATTTCTACAAGATGGCATTTTAAATACATTTTAAAAGGTAAACTTAAAAACTAAAAATGGAAAACAAACAAACTAAAAACAAGCAGACATTAATGGGACTGATAAGGGATGAAATCTACTCAAGTGATCCCGAGTTTTGGATAGATGGGGTGGACTATTGGATGAAAGTTGTAGAGATATTAATGTGTCGTTTTGGGTTGACATCTCTTCCCATTCAATCTAGTGCCAACATTTGGCCAAAAACTTTACCACAAAGTACTTTGGGTTATCAATAAATACGGGCAAATCCAATTACATTTCCAATCACTTTCTAACCAATGACAAGGTTGGAAACCACTGGCATACAGTGGAGAAAGAATGGAACAGAAACAAGGGACAAGTCAGCAATGTTTTTGACTTCATTATGCGAATCTAGCTGGACAGTCAGATTGTAGTATAAATAAGTAATTATTGATCTAACTAGGTCAACAAAATCCTTTGTGGATTATTTGTGAACTGATCAGTGGTCTTAGGGCCATATATTATCACACTGACAAGTTCTCAAAATTTTCCCCCCTAATTATTTTTTCATTATTGCTGAAGACTTAGTTGCTAGAATATTGCCACTGCTGACAGAAGAGGTTTACGCAGCCTTGTTGCCTGAAGGCATCAGCCAAGAAACCAAGCAGCATCAGGCTGTAGGGACTTTAACATGACTCACTTCATCAGAAAGCACACACAAAAAATTCCCATTCATTTGTGTCCCCCCCCCAACACACACACACACACACCCATCAAATTAAACATTTACACAATATCTGCACAGTTATGTGTGGCAGTTAAACATTTACGCAATGTGTACATTTGTTATCAAACATCTGTAAACATGCTCAGTAGGATGCATGCAATTGTTTGTGTATGTCAGTCTTGTGTCCATGACAATGTAGATTCATTATGAGTCAATCCTGCGGTTAAAAAAAAAATATTTCAGGGAGTAAAGCAAAACGTCTATTCTGTCAAAATACGCTCACACACATACAGACACTGCATACTTTCATAACGGTCTAAGAAACTCCAACACACACTCTGTTATCTTTTAGTAAGAGGTGAAACCCTTTGTCCTGAAGACAGAAATAACTTTGAGGAACATTGAAGACCTGGCGGATGTCACTGACTTGCTTCTTGTGTTTTTGTTTATGAGTGTGCATAGAGGACAAAGAGTGAGTAACAAAGTACTTTATAACTCTTGTTTATCCCTGATTTAAGCTGTTTCTACCTGTGGAATGCAGAATTTAAATAGATGTATTATAGTATTTCCCTGGTATGTCCTGCAAGTTGATGACAAAATTCCCACAAGTTTGATCCCTAAATTGTTCATGTTTATTTGTGTGCGTTAATTAGCCCCCAACAGTCAGAATAATTTAATAGTCTTGCAAGCAGCAAGAGTGTTTGTGTGCATGTTTGTTTGAAGTCAGTTCAGCTACTGCCTGAAGTCAGCACTTATTTTTCTTCTCCCCCTTTGTCCTGAATGAAGATTAATTAACTTTAGAATATCAAAAGTTTCAAAACTAAACTCTGACCTCTGCTGCTAAACAGTTCCAGATGAGAGCAAAATACAGTGTGACCATGGGTGTTAGTTCCCGCAGAATGTCCAGCTGTACCTGTAAAGTATAATGTGCAGACTGATGTTCGTATATATTTAAAATGTAAGTGAGACTGCCCATTTTTCAGTTAAAACTTGTTATGACCGCTCTGACAAGAAGGGGAAACTTTTAAGAGGTAAAACCCTCAAATTACTGTGTTTGAGCTTCTAGGAGGTTTGTATAGTGGCACTTAGAAGCAGAGAGCAAGAGAGAAGAAAAGAGGAATAATATGACAGCTTACAATGTGTGTGTGTGTGTGTGTGTGCGTGTGTGTGTGCTTGTAAGTGTAGCCATGTTTAGAGAGCTATTTTCGAAACAGCATAGTAAGTTGTGGTGACCAAACAAAATCACGAGTCCTCGGAAATGGCTGACTAAATGTTTCCATTGTGAAAAGGAGAGAGGAAAATGAAATATTTGAAATGCTCTGTACCAGATATGTGTTTTTCCCAAGTATAAACGCAGAAACAATTGTTTCATGATTCATCTGTTGATTTGCCAATTTTTCTGTCCCGGTTGAATACCAAGCAGTCAAACATGGTTGTATTTTAGCTTGATATATCGATGAATGTACTTTAAGTTATTGCCATTGTTTTTGCAAAACCTATTTTTAAAGATATTATTACATTTCCCTTCGTTCAAATCAGACACCCATCATCTTTAAGTTTAGATAAATGTTCCATCTTAAATAATTCCTTCGTAATTTTGTGCAATTTTGTGCAATACTACGATTACAAATACTTGTCTGAACCCAGTCTTTGCCTTCTTACTCTAAAAAACAGCACCACCTCAGAAGTAACAGCATCTAGTGTGACATTTTACTTATGCATTTAACGTCCTTTATGTGTGGTGGTCAATTATGCCTTCCACTGTGTGTGTGTACTCAGTTTAACCACTGGTACTTGTTAGAAGCCTGCAGAGAGTCAGTGTTAGTAGGAAAATGATTTGTGGCAGTGGCTTTTCTATTCTGCGCTTGATGGAGGGGGTTATTTGAGGTAAGAGTTTAAATGAGGTTACTATTAGTGCATTAGCCATGTGGCTCTGTGTGTGCACATGTGTGTATTTCCTTTGCTGCAACCCTGAGGTATACGGTTGAGTGTGAAGAGTGTTGTTGGTGAAACTGGTTTTGGCTTTAAGTCTGTCAGCCAGGCATTTTCCAGCTGAGTACATCCACTTCTGATTGCAGTAGAAATCAAGCCTATCATCCTGACTGTGAAATGCACCCAGACCAACCTTAACGTATACATGAGGTTGTTAAGCTTGGGTAACCTAATTATTTGCATTGCCAGAACACAAGAAATTATTTTTACTTTTAACAGGACTGATCTGACAAACTGGATACTAGTAGCTGTAATAACCATCATCATTTATCACAAAATATTGCTATGGAATGTCATATGTGAGAGATTTGTTTCCTTTCACAGAATCATTGAGCTGGTCCAACCCCATTCTCTTCCCGAGCCATTATACATTTAAGTTTTGCATCTAAAGAGGACACAATTCCCCTTTTTTGACACCAGCTGATGACACACAGGATTTTGTTGTGGATGGTTTGCGTGCTGATCTTTCCATTCAGCATCATATCCTGATGCCGAAGTTCT
Source organism: Mola mola (assembly GCA_001698575.1). NCBI lineage: Eukaryota > Metazoa > Chordata > Actinopteri > Tetraodontiformes > Molidae > Mola > Mola mola. The sequence continues at coordinate 4,571,401 of KV751325.1, forward strand.
TCGATAATTTGGTTAGGTTTTGGCACAAACTCACCTTGTGTTTATATTCATGATAGCTCTCCATTATATCAACCTTCACCTTATAATGAATTAGATGGCACATGTTCAGTTCATTTTAAGTGGAAGACAAGTCAAATGATTCACCAGATGCTCCTTTTTATGAGCCTGACACAGGCACAGAGCCTGAAGGAGAAAACTTAGGCTCATAGCCTTATTTGTGATGCTCACTATTTGTGATCAGGGCTCAACAAAAAAACCTGGCTTTGTTGAACTTCCTTTGTAGTATACCCCTCAGGAATGGCATAATTCTAGATGACACAACATATAAAGCAGATAGCCTACTGTATATTGTGTTTTAAATATTGTGAGACACTATGATAATTGCTCTATATGAATTTTTTATGAATCTATCAACCTTGTCAAACTTGTTTCTGACTCAAAGAAGCAGAATTAGAAGCAAACTGACTCATTACAGGGTTAACTAGTCTTGCCCTCACCTGTTTCCTCCTCTGACATTATGGGTTTCTGTGGTTTCTGGCTCACTTTTCGAATCAAACTGCACAGCTTTGATATTCCTCTCTCTGGTCTGTTAAGATCCTGTTCGCCTCAGGCCAAAGGGCTTATTCTGTGCTGGTCGATGTCTGGATGGAATTGTAAAGTCCATCTGGCTGGATTTAAAGGTAGTCATGCCGAAAGAGACCATCCAGAAAAAAAAAAGATTCCTACTCTTGTAAATTATCTTGTTATTCTTGTAAATGATTCAGTTCTAGTTTGTTTCCCTGTGAAGCCTTATGTATTAGACCGATAATAGTAGCAGCTAAGAAAATGAAGTATAACTCTAATTTACATTTACACATCTCCAAGATTTTGCACCTGAGAGTTGCAAATTGCATCATAGCCTTCTATTCTCAATCACTCTGGGCTGTGTATGTGTTTTAATAATAAATCCTCTAATTCAATTGAATTCATGATTTTGCACCTTGCAACATACAAACTGGAGCTAATTGAGAGTGGTAATGTAAATGTGTCTAAGTCAAAAAAACTAAAGTCTCCTCTTAGCATATACTTTTAAATTAATTTAAAACTGCACCCACTAACCCAGTGATGGTCAGCAACAGCAGCTATGTTGTTTTTGGAGAGCGTTTTTTTCCTTCCGCCAAGCTTCAGAGTGCATATAAACTCAGGGGAAATCTCTTCTGTCCATCTGGCAGATCTCTATTTTTGAGAAGCAGCCGCTGTGCCAAGACTAAGGCACAGGGCTTTTGAATGCAGTGACGGACAGCTGAAAAGGACACACTATATGAGTAAACAGTCTGCCAAGTGCATCGGAATGACCGGAGAGAAATTTTCAATAAGCAGTAAAAAATGATGGATGAATGGATGGATGGATAAATGGATTCAGGCATACAATATGATAGAATTACTACCCTAACCAAAACTACAAAGAAGATCTAATAGTTAATAAAAATGTATAGTGATAATACTATTAAAAAATTCCTCAGGACTAGAAAGCACTTTTTAGATGTCTAACAATGGCTGAATTTGGTGTTAATCTATCCAGATGCAGCATAATCGACTTAAACCTTCTGCACACTCACCTTTAATTGGTTTATGGTCTTGAATGAGTTTTCATTTTTAAAGGTAAATATTATTTTTCACATTTTCACAAGATTTAATGGTCATGGAGGGCAATGCTTAGGTCTCTGTTAGGTCATTACTACATTTTCTTAAAGTCTTACCTTATATACAACAATAGATCACTGAAATACCTGCATAATGCTACATTATTTATTATATATGGTCACCAACAGCTATCCTAAAAATTAAAATGTGTGACTTTTTTCTGTTTTATGCTTCAATATATTCAAATGTAATAAAATATTTTGCCTACATTGTCCTTTGGTTACTGAAAATGCAAGTCATTTAGAGTCTGTCAGAGAACCTATTTTATGCTTTCATGAGCGCTAATGAGACATTAACCAAGATCAGAAGACATATTTAAACCCATAAACACACATATCACATGCAAACATATGTTTGAAATTGGCAGAATGTACAGGACTGTACTTACTTGTTTCCTGTATGTTAACCTAAAGAATTTATTTGTGTCTCTGTGATTTTAAAATTGTCAAGGGAAGGCAAGGTGTTTTCATGAACATTTGATGTCTATCAATGAGCAATCAGAATACATGAGTTGGTGGTTGAGTTAAGACATACTTAATAGCTTAAACTTTTGTGCTACATCAAGAGCTTATTGTTTCAAATATGACTCAATTTAATTCACAAATCTGCAAGCATTGTCATCAGAGAATGGCAATCTTGACAGATTTGAGAAGTGTGGCTTTGCAAACATCCTTTTGAGCTATCAGGAGTGTAGATGGTGAAGACGTCACCATCTTTGCCAACTCCTGCACTATTTCTGTGTTAAATCTCCTTTTAAACATATTTCTCATTAATTCTGAAACGTCTCATCTTCCGTCTCTCCTTTCTATTCCAGAGGGTGGAAGGCAGAAATAGACAGGTTGTGATCTATCCAATCCCTGTACCACCCATCAATCAGGAGCCTGCCATGCTGATCTGCGTGGGCCTCCTGCTCCTGATGATTGGAGGGTTCATCTACTTGCAAGGCAGTACAGATAGCCTGGACAACTCTCAGGTTTAGCCTTTGGGAAACCCAGCAGATGTAGCAGTTTTTCTTTGACAGAATATCGGTGGATGTTTTACATAGTGACTCTCCTTTTCTTCAAGAGGAGCTCATTTTCACCATACCTCATCCTCTTTCCTAATTGAAGATGGAGAATTTGGACTTTCTAATGGACATATTTTGTTATTACCTTTAAGGAACTCTAAAATTCCTTTATTTTTCACCCTTTTTTTCCTTCACGGTGTCTGAGAGTCTGCATTGCTACCAAAGAGCCGGGATTTTGCACTCCTTTCCAACATTGAGGCAATCATATCATCAAGTTATGACTCTGCCCAATTACACATGTGGAAATTCAAATGTGCCTTGTACAGTTTCCTGTTTACTTTTTTGACTTGTTGTAAGTTTCTTTTTTTTTTTTTGTGAAATATTGAATTCTTAAATGATCAACTCTGCAGACCCAGGGTTGTTAAAGTGCTTGGGTCTAGTCTGCATACTTTGGCCTTTCTAATCCTCTTATAAGTTTCAGGTATGGAGACATGATCTTGCACTCCTGTCAGGTCAGCATTTAGCATGCAATAGAATCATGACCTGTGTGTAAACCAACTGTGCCAAAGGAATCATTTTTATTGAATATTTCTATCACACAATGTTCTGTTACTACTGTTACCATGAATTACACAATTGCTTCTATCTGTGTTCTCAGTCAGTAACTGTTCACCAGCTTTGTCGTACACAGAAATACATTTTCTCCTGATGTTTTGAGTACTAAGAGATCATCCAATATTTTGACCATTTCATCATGGCAGTAATGAAACTGTACCATGCAGCCTCAGCAATTCATACCAAACTTCCTTTGTGATGGCATGCTTCTAAAGCCAGACTTAATGGTAAAGGAACTTGAACTCAAATATTTTCAGGAATTTCAGCTTTACTTGTATCATCAAATACAATCCGTGTACATGGATTCCTAAAAACTGACAACAATGAAAAGTATTAAACATTTTCATTTTCCCTGTTTGATCCTGTTGTATTCACCATTAAAACACAGATTTTGCACATCAATCCAAAGTAGGCTTTACTCAACAATACCATAATAAGACACCTGCCAAACTGGAGTAGTGAAACTCAAAACAGCAAAATAATAAATAAAATCAAGATGAAATAACGTCAATAACTTACAATGTCTTTTGGTTTTAAATCTGTACTGAAGTGTTGCATTTACAGATCTTTCTGGGACATTGTTTTAATTTTCGGAGCATTTTTCTGCAATCAAAAAATTGTGTCTTCCAAGATGGAATCCCTGGACTCACTATTAGCAGCCAGACTGAATCTAGTTGGAAAGTACGGGTTTGTTGACAAGGTCATGCCATCTGTTTATTAGCACATTAATTCAGACTGGGCCATGTTTCTTCATCTTTACCAGGTCATTAAACTTTCTAAGAGAGATTTCTGGACTACAACCAAACATCATGAATCATGCAGTCAGGGAAACAAAAGAGTGCTGGTACAGGTTTCACATCAATTTCTTTAAGCATTAAATCCCTTAGGCACTTAAAAAAAATATATACTTATACAGAGGTGGAATGCTCATTATCATTTGCGAACCAGTTAATCCTCATCATTGAAGTATAATTTGAATGTATTTTTGACAAAGCATAAATTCTACCTTTTTTTTGGCTTGTCCAAGGTTGTTTTATACTTTTTTTTTGTCATTGTTGCCACTTGCACTGCTTGAAGTGAAAAATATCCATTTTGACTGAGACCCTTGCATAATGATTCTCAAGCTTTTCACAGTCATGGCATCCTCTTCAAATTTAGGGGGTAAATGAAACTTGCCATGACATTTGGGTTGAAAAAGGTTATTTTTGCCAAAAAAAGTTCCAGATGCTTGCATATCAAGACATTAGGGGGCTGCAATGAGCACATTACGCCTTGCAACACCAGAAAAAGGCAAATAATGCAACACGCTCAAAAACTGATTAGATTTCTATTTTAATATTTTTTAAATTCCTTTCAAACAGTGTTTTTCAGGTTTTATAAGAGAGAACACTTATAAAAACTGAAAAAAACGGTTATGACTAACTTGTTGGTTTGGCAAATGTACCTTCTTGTTAACGCCCCATCTCTGTTAAATAGTAACCCAAAGCAACTAGATCTTTTTCATAGAACCACCCGGGTTTCCCAAACAGCGGATCAGATGGTACCTCAACGAGGTTCCCTATTACCCAGACTGGGTTTGGTTCGCCACATTTTATCCATTGACAAACACAATAGTAAACATGAAGTGAAGCGTTACATGATTCTCTGGCCTATTCCTTTGCTGTTTTGATCAGCACCAATTCCAAAATTGCATCAGCCACAGAGAGTGGCTGCCTCAAATGGAAGACAAGTGGAATGTAATTTGTTGTTTATACTTGGTAACGTCAATCACTCTAAATGCATTTAAAGGACACTTTTCAATGAAAGTTGAAAGTTAATTTCCTTCAAATTAAAGTCTCTGCTAGTAGAATTGAAAATACTGTGATATGTAATATGACAGATTTGTTGTTCCATCACAGTTGCATACCGTTGACTGTGAGGTTATCCAGACAACAACTACTAAATCAGAGCAGCAGCAAAGGAAGTCTGTGGTGACGATCATGGGTCATCTCATGTGTTAACAGTGAGAAATTAGTCACCCTTGTCATTTTCTTTTGGATCATGCCTGCAAAAATGTCAACAAATTTCTGTCACTGAGGAGACAGCTAATTTTAGTGGATTTCGTCAGCAGAAGAACTTTTGTACAGGAGTAGAAATCCTTAATATGTATCCACGTCTGACAACGGTCCTAAAAAGGTCATATGCCAAGGATAAACATCACACAGTTACAATGAAAAAAAACCAATCACTTAGCCTTGTACAAAAAGACACAACAACATGGTAAAGCAATTTCACATTTCCACTACCAAAGACCATAAAAGGCTTGCCAAAAAAACCACTGACAGATGTGGGCTGAAACAACTGCAGAGTGATACAAAATGACCTCAAATAGAATCAAAATGATGAGAGAAATTAAAACCGCAAAGAGATGCAAAACAAACACAAGGAGATTTAAGCTGACTGCAGAGCCACACAAAACTGCAAAGACACTTGATTATCATTAAGTCTGGGGATCTTTTTTTATTTCTATTATGTAATTTCACATAACAATATTCAAGTTGTTTCTTTGGTATTCATTTGTTACACTGTAAAACAGTTTATTATTTCCAGGAATTTGGGCTTAACGTTAATTCCAAATCCTGATATTGTGCCATTTGAAACCTAAGACCTCATTTGGAAGCAACGTATTACAGCTGGAAACTGAAAAATGAACTATCGTCTTCTGAAACTGATATGGAAACCTGGTAATGTATCGACTCACTGCTTACATTTGTACGCGACGTAGTACAGAGAGGGATGTGTGACAGCCAGGGGTTTTTTGGGCTCCGATCAACAGTGCTGGTGCTGCTGTATTCGTTTGAGCTTTTTCAGATTTGTACAACAGTTGAAGAGATAAAACCTGTGAACTCTAGGGGACAGAGATGCTGCGGTATGTGTGCTTTGTTAAAAATGCTGTACAGAAATGCATCTGTAGAAACAGAAAAACTATTCTGAACGACTTCAAATGACCCAGTAAAACTGTAGCAATGTGATCTTTTGTGTATACAGTTATTGTACACTGAACATATTGTAATTATGCTGTTATAATTGCTTCAAAATGCAGTAAATAAAGCTTTTACACCTTTTTACGAAAACCTACATTATTGCTTTTTTCCATTTTGTGTTACTTTCCTCTTCAACTTCACTACTTCATACTTTTTATTCCACTATATCCTTCAAGCAACTGTAGTTGCAGGTTTGTTTATAGATTATTTTTTTTAAAAAGGCAGTTAAATCAGTTAAAATAGGAAATAATGTGTTAGATAAAGAGAAGAAACTGTCTTTAGAACAAGTTAAAACAACTTAAAATTAGCCTTTAATCAACTACAACTGTGCCATTTATTTGTTAAAGACCCTCTCAAATTAAAATCACATTTGTGTCCATGTGATGTGTTTTATACGAGGTCATCATTGGAGGATTTCTACTTTTCTTTTGCAACCAGTGAAAGTCTCCAAATACCTTTGACAGCTGAACGGGTTTAGTATGAGGTAATATTAATGTCTTAGTAGTATGTTGAGCAGAAAGGTAGGTTTGTCAGTGTCACGAAGGTGATTTTTTTTAACATGACTTGATCACCATGGTAGCTCATGCTGCGAACACAACTTTGTTGAAACCAGCATTTGTTCTGAATCTTGGCTTGAAGTCAACTATTACAGGATTACATTTTTTTTTTCATTTTATTCTTGACAATAATTCTATTCTTGACAATATTTCTCTGTGAGATAAAAATTCTGGGTGGAGGAAATGCATTGTAGGCTACAATCTCACAGGGCTGACGTTTTAAAGTACAATAAGTAATGCCATCTAAAGAAGGACTATAGACCTAATTACTGTATGTACAGTGCATGTATGATTGGCTGTCGAGTCTGTTTTTGCTGCTGCTACTGCAGTTAATTGTTATAAAAATCAATTCTTCCACTGGCAGTAATCACAGATAATTCAATTCAATTTTTTTTTCTTTGAGTTTTTTTTTAAATTTATCACTGAAATACAAGAAATATAAAATGTTATTTTCTTCACTGTGTTCCATTATAACTCATCACAGGTCAGTATCTGTCAGATTTTTTTTTTGTCCTCGCTCTGTGTATGTGTTTGTGCGTGTGTGAACACGCATGCTTGCATCTTCTCATCTGCAGGACACGGAAAGTACGGTGCCTTCCCCAACTTGGCCCAAATACGTGCTCGGATGATTATATGTCTTCCTCACACACACATTCAACTTATTAAAATACGACCGATGCACACGCACACATATTTTCTCACACGTGTTTGAGACAAGCAGTGGTCCAGCAGGGTGGAATCCTCCATCTGCAAAGAGACAGACGGTAACCATTTTAACCCTCTGTAGTTTTTAAAGGTGAGAACACATAAAGACTAAATTTATCGTAATAGAGCAGGTTTGCTTTTCTAATCCAACTGAAATTCAATGGCACGATTATTTTGTGCATCATATCGGCTTTCTAAATTTCATGCAGAGAGCATAAAATATAAAACAGTACTACCTAAATTAGGCCCCTTTATATTTTATATTCAGTATCATAAATCAACTTTTTTGATTTAAATTTCTTTAATAGTGCAACTTGTACGATGAGGAGCAGTATTTCACCCACCACATATATCGAATGAGCAATGCAATGTTTGTAAAATATGTATAGCACACCTTTCTTCCATCTCCTAAAATACAAATGTTGTGAATAATGGCAAATTTCTAGCTGATAGCAGTGCAAAAATATGCAATTCAACCAAGATGCTGCAACTCTGACAAAACAACACTGCTACAATATTTCGGATGTGCCTCCAAAGTAAAATGTGAGTCATCATGTTGGTCCTGCCTTTTTTGCATCTTAAGGCCTAATTCTAGACAGGTCAAAAACTAGTAAGGTATTAAATTATTCGGACTACAAAAAGAAAGTCCAATGTGATTTCAGCTGGTGTTTTAGGATCTCTTGTATTTTAAATCTCCAACACACAGTAAGTATGGAAGAAAGTCCCTCTCGTTATGCTTTACATGGTTATACGACTAATGGTAGAAACTTGCTAGACATGGACATAAATTTAATCATTATGAGATCATGTTTCCAGTCACAGCCAACTCCTGTCTTACAGCACTTAAACAACAACAACATACAGAAACACAGCAGGAACCAATTGGGCACTTGGTTTCCTTAAACATACATGTGCTGCAGCTCAGTCTGCCAGGTTTAGGCCAAGAAGAGACACACTCAGGATGCTGTGGTCACAGACCTCCAGTCTATTCCCTTCCTCTATTGACTTGCTGTGTGTGTGTTTGAGCAACATGAGTGTGAATGAAGTGCTCAAATGGTGGTCAATAAAGTCAACTCAAGAAAACAAAACAAAAGCAAATTAAGAAAAAAATAATTTGAAAACCCTAGGAGAGCATTTTATAAAAAGTGGCGCAAATACACAACCCAACATACGAATGCCCTGCAAATACACGCGATGCCACAAAAATACAGGAAAGCACTTCAAACACAGTAACACACTGCAGAAGTGTTTTCACAGGACACTAGTGCTGAATGTGGACACAATTGGTTATTTGTAAATTATCTATTTATGTTTATGCTATGAGTCATACACAGCACTGTAGCAGATGTTCACCAGTAGTGTCCTCAACAATTCCAATTACTTTTGCAACGCCTTTCTATAGGCTAATGTGTGTTTTTGCAATGTGTTTCCCTGTCACATTGATGGTGCACCGTTAATTTGCATCTATTTGCACATACATTGAGCTCTCTAAACTTCCTGAGCTCATGGAATTCTATATAAAAAGCAAACCACTTTAGATTATTTTAAATTTTGGATGAGTGGGAAAAGTAGAAAGTCAGGTCATCATAATTATTTAGATATAAAAATACTTGTGAAATGTCATTTGTCTTATTTCAATTTGCATTAGAAAATGATCATTGTTTGGGTAAAACGTTGCTAGGTCATGGTAATCATGTGTAAGTTACAACGGACATAAACAGGTACCGGTAATACTTTTGTAACGGGTGTGAGAGAGGACCCAAGAACAGCACAAACCTAGACCGGCACAGTTCAGGACTTTATTAACAATGTTCACTAGTCCAAATGGACAGCAATCAGGAAGCCTGGTCGGCGAGCACAGTCCACGTTCAGAATGGGAACGGAGACTCCAGATAGGAAGTCCCTGCAGACTGCAGGCAGACAGGGAACGGGCAGATTGCAGAGTTCAGAGACAGAAGGCAGGTCAGGTTGCCGGGGCAGAGACGAGGAGACGTGGTCAGGGGCAGAAGGCAGGTCAGGTACAGTGCATGATGCGACGATGATCTGGCAGAGAGTGAGTGTGGAAGAGCTGGTTTAGAGGAGGCTGGGTGATTGGTTGCAGCTGGGAGGAACAGGTGAGTCTGATGATGTTGATTAGGGCAGGCAGGTAGAGTGGGTTGGTAGAGGGGAAAACCGGGAGTAGATTGTGACAATTTTACAATATGGTCACATAAATGAAGATTAGTTAATGCAGTAATAACTGAATACTAACAGTTAATTAATGTGCAAACCAATCATACTAACAGTCGTCATGTTAGAAATGCTAATTCATATATTATTCAATAGTATAAAACAGTACTATTATGTGGCATTTAAGGGGTAAATGTTTTCTACTTTAGAATAAGGGTCCCAAAGAGCATTAATAAATGGTAAATTTAGGTTTATAAGGCTTAAGTTTTAGGTTAGAGTTAGTATTAGGGATAGGAGAATGTCCATGTCAAAATGCTTTTCATTGTACTATTTAGCTGTTTAATTAATGCCCATTATTAAGTAATGTTACCAGTATGGTTTGAAACAATTGAACAAGTATCTTGGGTAAAATGATTACTGCTAGTAAGTGAATACATGACAATTAACTGTACGTAAATGTGTATTTCTGCTTTAATAAATAATTATTAATATACTCTTATTGTGCAGTGTTCTAAAATACTAATTAATGTTTACTTTTGGATCTACTGGGGACACTAACAGCAGATGAAGATCATTTGACCATCTTATTCATCTCTACCAACCTATTGCTCTCATGACACTTTCTGTTGATTCTTAATTAGATACACATGTAAAGTCATTGTTAACATCCACCTTTTTAAGTTGCCTACAAAAACCTCTATTTTCAAGATTTTATCAAAGAACCATCTCTTCATCACAGTTCATATTACTTTGTACTGATAGTGTAACTGGGATATACTCCTGCTGATCCAAAACTGTAGAAGTCTTGTATGAGTCAGGTAAACATGCCCATAGGAAAACTACTCAGACACCTACTGCCAGGACACCTGAAATAACTCGTCCCACAAGATATAATGACTATGGAACTGGAAATGTCTCCTTTTGGTGTCTGTGACCTGAACTCAACTGCTTTGTATTTGCTATTTCATACTAGCAAACAGAAACCCATATACTGTTTGCACACCCAAATGTGCACATGCACATACACATCATGATATTACCTGAAGCGCTGCATATCACAAGAAAACAAACATACACAAAACAAATAAACACAAAAATACACTTTTTTTGTGCCTCATGACAGCCTTTTCGCAAACAGTTCAGGTACCTTGTCACAACACATCATACCTTTTACCATAAGAGAGCTGTTAACAAACCCTGTCAGTTCAGAAGGGGTTAGCCAATTCACTCTCGAGTCCAAATGTAGATTTTTGCCAAATTTGACAATGCATTCTTAAGATATTGTTCTCATGAGATTTCATTGTCACTGTGACCAGAAATCTTTGACTCAGAAAACTTCTCAAAGTTGTTGAGATGTAGCGTTCATAAGAACAGCCTGAATGGACCAATATCCAAAAACATAATGCCTCCAGCCCTGGCTATCATCCGCACAGAGGCATAAAAATGGCCTATTATTGCCAATTATAAATATAGATATTATAGATATGCCTATTATTAATGGATTGCTACTACAACAGTAAAACATTAAGTAAGTAAGTACATTTAATTCGGTTAATGGCACCTGTCATGAAAGATGTGAAAAAAATAAAAATAAAGTAAACTGAACCACAGTAAAACAGCACTACTTTAGAATAACACAAAAAAACATCAAAAGTGTAGTATGGATTAAGTAGACATCATGTGTAGAGTGGAATGATTACTCATCTTCCACTTTTAAAATGAACACTTCCCATTATGGAGAGCCATTCTTGATTATTAACTATGCTATGCTTTATTTGCCTCTTCACCTGAATTTGCAAACAAACAATTAAAAAAGCCCAAGTTATCAAAGACGTGACCTTCTGGTAGAGGAAATAAATAGAGCAAAAAACTTAAAATCAGAATTACATTTACAACAAAATCAAAATAATATCAGATGAATGAATAAAATATTTCTTCTGGAAAAACCTTTTATGTATCCATTCAAATGTGACTTAAGGGGGACTCAATAATTCCCTCTTACCATATATGACACCACATAGTCAGCTAATATATTGCAATAGCTAGCAGTGTAATATCAGAGCCAGAATCAGAATAGTCTTTATTGCCGAATAAGTTTGCACATGCAAGAAATTTTTCTTGTTTTTTTGGTGTCTTGATACTGACAAACATTGTAAAGGATTGTTGTGCTAAAATATAAATATACACAGATTATAAAGAGTATGAGTATATGTTCAAGTATAATAGCCCAGTGCAAGTAGACTGAGCTGTGCTTTAATAATCACAGTGTCAATCACAGCGAATGTGAGTGTCTGTAATAAATGTGAATTACTCTATGATCAAGTGCTAGTCACTTATTACAATTCTTCCTCATAGAGTGCTGACAAAGCAGCCCCCGCATTACTATTATAAAACCGAGTGAACCATCATGAATGACAGCAGATCCATTAAACACAGTAATAGCCCTATATTTTATCACCTGGGCACGGGGATCATTT
>KV751325.1:4583697-4623246 GCA_001698575.1 Mola mola
AACACAAAGCTTGGTCCATGTTAGGATAATTTTACAGCAGCTGGCTAATTTTCTTTAAGACATTCTCTATATGACATTTTCTCTACAACACTTGCTCCCCCTTTCTGCTTTTGAATTTTATACACATTTCATTGATAATTCAAGTATGTCCTCTAATCTATGTCACGCCTTTGATAGGTTCTGCAAAAGGAGTCCCCCCTCTCTTTAGACTGACGGAATGTGTGTTTGTGTGTCTATGCAGCAGCTTATTTTGAGGTTTTATCAGACCATATGTGAGTTGCAGCAGCAGGCAAAGTGTTGCAGCTGTTTGGCTCAGTGTTACATCAGCCTCTAGAGCAACCAGCTCTGTAGCCGTTAGTTTTAGCATACCCACCAGAGTCATGAAGGCTATTCAAGCCAGGAGCTTTAAAGTCGATCTAACAAATCCCAGCTAAAGAAGGGACCAACCGCAAGTTACCCAGAGTTACAGGAAATAAAAACCCACAGCAAAGGAAAGTGGTCAATTAAAGAGGAGAGACAGACAACGTCAGTTTAACTCAAGCTATTTTAAACTGAAGTGATGCGAACAGGAGACCATGCTGCTACATCCGTGACCTAAATATGGACACGACAAAACATGTCGGAGAACACCAAACCAAACCGAAAAACATCAAAACACCGACTACCTACACAGGAATCAGTTTAAAATGGACAACTCGCATCCCCCCAGCCCATCCTGGACAACGCAATAGCAGCGAAACAGGTTAACCGTACAACAGCTCCAGAAGCCAGCGTATGAGGTATCCAGAAGCCAGTATGTAAGGTAAGTTCAAACCCAAGATTTCTACCCTAATCACGCTAATTGCTCATATGATGGTGTTTATCAATGAGATGAGTCAAACCCTTTTTTTCCAACATTTACCTAAGAGAAGTCATACCGTATAAATAAATTATGACAAGTCTACTGACAGCAAAGTGAAATATTTTAAAAACAGAGCAAACAATAATATAAGACAAATGCATAATCAAGGTTCACAGGAACATGAAAAGAGAGTGTAGATTAGATTTGACTTAAGTCTTAAATTTCATTTATGTATTCCATAAAATTAATGTCTTGCTTAGGCGTATTCTTATGATGTGTTTGAAAGTTAATTTTTTTCAGCTGCAAATGCCAAACTGACTTGGGGGCACCAGAGAACAAAGCAGTACTTGCATATAAAGTGCAAGAATACAAGGTTTTAGAAACTTTGTAAGTATACTAGCTAAATGAAATTAATTAAACTGATGTTACCTGGAGTGAACAGCAAAATCATTTTAAAAAAACCTGCCCGAGAGCATGTGTTATGCTCAGTTGCCATGGTGATTAAGCCCAGCAAGAAGGGAATCAGCATTGTATCACTGAAATTCTAGGGTAAACCCAAAAGTTAATGTCAAATCCTGTTTCATGCTACTGGCCTCAGCCCGGTTAAACTGCATTTACATAAACCCAATAAACCATTGAGCGAACACACCTAACAAATAAATAAGCTTATATATTAACCCCAATTAGTCAAACATTCATCCAAAAAAACTGAGCTAGATAGAATAAAACATCTACTGAATACATACATATTTCATACCTTTCGAAGAGCAAAGTTTGATGCCACTTTCACATTTGTTTAGTAATAGTAAACACATAAGCTTATGTTGTTCATGGGAAAATAAAACAACAATTCTCCAATTCTCTCACTTCACAACTCTTTATTCTACAACAAACCCCCCCAAAAAAGGATGAAACTAAGATAAGTAATTTCATAAATGTAGGGAACAACATGGAAAAAGTGCTTAGATAACCAATCTAACACTGTGTGTTATACAAAATGATCAAAAATAGCAAAAATCTTTGCTATTGTGTCTGTGCACTGGCAATTTACAGTAAAATTAAACAAAGTGGGGCTACGAGTGTGTTATTGGAAATGATAAATTGTGTTCGAATGAATATACTTCCTGCACTCGCTCTCTCATGCTCAATTTAGCTTCCTGTTTACAGCTCCAACATCCCACAAACCCCCTGCTTCTTTTATAGGAGATTCTACACACAGGCTCTAAATCTGCAACCAGCTTACTTCTTGATTTCCACAATATCTTTGCTTTCCTGTGAACTCAAGGATTGAAATGTTTGCATAGGGTCTTTAGTTTATTCTGTGTGGGTTGAAAAGAACAACGCTGAGTAGACTTTGAAGCCTATGTAAATGATTTTGCCAAACACTACGCTCATAGCTCACAGCCATGTGTCACATGACAGGCTTAAAAATCTAATTTAAAATCTTCAGGATCATGAAATCGTCTCAACACAGAGACGGTCAAAGAGAACATGGTGGTACTATATGTAAAACTCAATATTTATTTACAAGTTTTAAGTCCTGATATGATCTGATGGTCACTGGTTCAATCCCCTAGACTGGCAGGATAATGTGGGTAGGAAAAGTGAATAAGCAGCTCTTCACCTACCTTATTTCCACCACTGCAGTGCCCTTGAACAAGGCTCAACCCAACCCAAAAGCCTTCTCTAGTGGAACTGCTCGGCAGCCAGCGAATGAGAATATGGTTGTACAGTCACAGCTTCCAGGTATGAATGTATGAAACTGTGTCAGTGTGATAAGGAGGTTCCTGAAAAAGAGAGACTGCATGTCAGATAGCCTACCCAGAATAAGTAATAGTCCAAAAAATGACACTTCTAAACATTCCCTTCCTGTCTTCTTGTTTTTATGAAAGGATGAAGACCATACTTGGATACTGGAAGAGAATCCTTTGTCCTAAAAACAAATGCACGTGGGGATTTGCTCTGCATGAATGACTGACTTTAAAAACACATTCAAGTTTACACACAAACGGTGCAATTGTTTCAAATCCCTAGATGTCCCCAGATCACGTTTATCTGACATTACAAAAATAACAGAGATGAGAGCTGCTTTCTGTACATCTTATTGCATTTCAACAGTTTCAACGGCTGAATTGTTTTGTTTACCAAAGTGCTTCAAAGGTGTCTTGTATTGTTCCCTTTGTGTTTTGGTATGGGTAGAATTTTGGAAGTTCTGATTTTAGCAATTCTTTTATCATACAAACTGGTTCACACAGTTGCAGTGCATCTTCCTACCTTGCCCTCGTTACTACCTAGCAATACTTTTTTTCTCACATCACTGAGACAAATATTGTGCAAGTGGACAAAAGTTAAGTCAAGAGGTCAGTCAGTTGAGATCTCACAAACACTGACAAAGACCAGTGTGTGAACATCTGGTGGTGGCATCTGGAGGTGAGTTAGTAGAATGCAAGCAACAGAGAACTGCCTCACTGCCCCCTCCCTCTAAAAGCACATAAGAGACCAAAAAAACTCCTTGTACTCCTTCTTCCTTATCGCCTTTTACTGGGGTGACTCTTTTCATCAGTTGGATTTCAGTGTCACTACGGTACACAAAGGCAAAGTTTTTTTATCCGTTCTCAGGTACTGTACTAACATGGTAGTGCAAGATGGAGGTCTCGGTGGAAGGGGGGACCTGCTTCCATGTAGCTGGAAATTTCTTAGTCTAAGATTACATATGCACTTAACAGTTAAGTGAAGATTATATAACAGGTTTGAACATAGATATTCTCAAATTCTACACATTGGTCTTTTAACTGCGATTTGTAAATCTTTGCCAATTCATTTCCTCACCACATACTAAGAGAGTGACGTGGACTGACATTGGTTTTCTTTTCTTCATTACTACTCAACCTTGTAGAAAATAATACAAAATTTTAACAGTTTTGACTTTGTTCAGTTAAGTTTGGTGCTCAAGCCAGGCTGCTGTAGCCTCTGTGCCCTCTGGGTTAATGACAGGTTTGTCTCACACAACATATAATTGCTAGCAGTTAGCAGAGCAAACACGTCATTCAGTGAGTCACAGCAAGATTCTGTGTTGTTCTCTCACGTTATAGTTGAGAAGCCGTTCACCCGTCAGTTTGAGAAAAGTTAAATGACTCTTCTTAGGCACCTTTTCAGGAGTTTTTGGATAAGCTTTTGTTTATCAGATGGTTTGCAGAGAAATAGTTCTGCAAACTTAACCATATGGAAAGAATGTCATGAGCAACATCAGATTTATAACTATCTAATAGTGAGACTGAATGCAGCTCATGTTTTGTTGTGACAGGACAGAACAGGGATGTAACTCCTACTGTCAACACTTCTTAGATTTCTTCCAGTAATATTGGTGTTGTGATAACCTGCAGGGCTTCTTGTGTTTAGTCTCCAGTTAAAATCCACACATGGTGAGTATCTTGAGACCTAGACATTAAATTCCTCTCAAACCCGTCTTAAACCTACTGACAACACATTCTCCTCTCACAGTAAACAAGTGCAAATCTGTTCTCTCTTTCTGACCACCTTCCCTGTATTCACAATCTTCTCATCTGCCTCCCCTTCTTCTACTACTTCACCCCTGTCTCAATTCTCTCGGTTGTCCCCAGTGGAACTCTATAAGATCATGGTAGGGTTGAAAAGCATCACCTGTGTTCTTGATCCTATCCTGTCGTCCAACAATTTCCCCACTCATCACTGGAATTGTTCATTTGTCCTTTAGCTCAACCTCTTAAATATGCTGCTGTCACCTTTACTCATGAAAAACCTGGATTCAACCATCATGATCGATATTACTGTCTAAAAGTCTAGAACATATTGTCGCTGTCCAACTTAAAGCCCACTTCACCTCTAATGACCCGTTTGAACCATTTTCATCTGGATTCCGCTCACATCACAGCACAAAAACAGCCCTTGTCAAAGTGACCAATGACCTCCACCTCCCTTCTGTAACAAACCACCGCAACATTCTCATCAATCTCAGCCTCATTGTAGCCTTTGACACCATCAACTGCTCCAAACTCCTTTCCCATCTGTAATCCACCATCAACATCACTGGCACTGGCTTTCAGGTTGCACCAAAATAGATTAGGACTGTCGAAATAATCATAAAAATGCGTACTTGCGCTATTAACAAGCGAACTGCAGTGGATGGCAAGTCACCATCAATATCACACCTGACATGATTTAAAAACGCTTCTGCTCGTGTACTCACTGTAACACGAAAAATAGATCATATTTCTTCGGTTTTAGCTTCTCTGCATTGGCTTCCAGTGAAATCCAGAATAGAATTTAAAGTTCTCCTCCTCACCTACAAAGTTTTAAATGGTCAGTCACCTTTGTATTTTAAAGAACTTATAGTGCCTTATCACCAAACTAGAACGCTGCGCTTCAAAAATGCAGGCTTACTGGTAGTTCCTAGGATCTCTAAAAGTAATCTTGAAGGCAGAGCCTTCAGCTATCAGGACTCTATTCTCTGGAACCAGCTCCAAATTCAAGTCCGTGGGGCAGACACCCACTCTGTGTTTAAGAGTAGGCTTAAAACCTTCCTTTTTGATAAAGCTTATAGTGAGGGCTGGCACATGCCGGTCCATTGTTGTGCTGTTATAGTTCTAGACTGCTGGGGGATTTCCCATGATACACTGAGCCCCTCTATTTCTCTATCTCGCTATCCCTACTTCTTCTACTCTCTACTCTGTCATGTCCCAGTATATTTGTTACTAAAGTCATCCGAGGAGTTTCTCCCCGGTGTCCTTCTGCCTTATTGTCTCTAAGCCACATGGTGATGTGCGCATGACTGTTCTGGTAGCGACCTGCTATCCGGTGGAGATGTGACCTTGTGTCTGGAATTATGATCAACTTCACCTATGCTACCCAGCAAAAGACAGAGTGGCCTGGAATCCTGACCTGGATCACAGTCTGTTTCCTGGACTCTGCTCTTTAATAACATGCTTCTGGACTCAGTTCTTATGTTTTGGTATCCATAGACTGTTAAGTTAACTATTTTTCCTCAAAACCCTCTTCTGTCTGACCATTACCTCATTACATTTGAGCTTACATTAACTGCATCTAGGAATAAATTCGGCTATAGAAGAAGTTTATCTGAAAATGCTGTGGCAAAATGTAAAAAGAATATTCTGTCATCATTTGCAACAATGCCATGTCTAAATTCAATTGAGGACTTCTCCCATGCACAGGTTGATGACATGTCTCACAATAAAACTTTAAACCAGATGAAAAAATCTAATCTCTATGAAGCTGGTGAAAGAATATTTGTACTGTACCTGACTTGAAGCTAGGGTGAGTAAAAAGTAGTTTTTGAAACTGGACGATGCCAAATGAGAAAAATGTGACCCTCGTATCACCTGGCTTCTTTTCAAAGCCACTCCTTCAAAACACAATAAGGCACACAGTCTGACGAAATTAATTGCCCACACCCAGCCACTTTGTCATGTATCCATCAGCATCTCATCCAGATGCATAAAACAACCCTTTGTGCAAGTGTGCAGCAATTAATGGGAGAAATGTGTGAGTGGGCCACATCCAACAAGCTCTATCAACATTTCAGTCCAGGAAAAACAGAAATAAACACCTTTCTTAAATGACATGATAACATAAACACAACAATTTATTCAAAAATGTTCCTTAGTCTGAAAGTCCATCAGTTACTGCTCACTGCATTGTGTGTACCATGCTGTTCAATTAACACTTTGTTACTGCTAAGGTCATCCTAATCATCATAATGAGTATAAACAGTGAACACGGCCATTGTTAGTTCTCACAATTGTCATGCTAGCATGTTGTTATTATGAAATTTTGGCTGGAATTTCTCTGGCAATGTTGTGCAACCGGCCACACATAACTCTAGCGACATTTATCCAGTCTTGTGCAATGTGCTGTGATTGAAGAGGGCACTCAGGGACAGGAATGTTACAAATTAGTTTTATATCTTTTCTTTTTTTTTCTACGTGAATTTGTATTTTTGATTGTAATTGAGATATTAAGAGATTTCCTATAAATACAACAAATTAAATAAATAAGGTATTAAGGTGCTGCTGCAGAGACCCCGCCACAGGTTTTCAATCAAAGGGTTTCATAAAACAAAGATATATAACAAAGCCGCTGTAACACCTCGGGCAACATAAAAACTTGACTCCAGAAATTGATTTTTTTTGCTGGACTCTGGGAAAGCAAAGTAAGATACATCTGACGAAAGTGAATAACTGAAAGGCTTGTGCAACATCCTGATAATATTTTTCATTTACCTCGAATGTTTGTTTCTGTTTTTTATTTGTTTCTCTGTCTCTCTAACTCCGTTTTTCTGTTGCTAGAATTACATATTTCATGTGTTTCTAAGAATAAAAAATAGAAATGTAGCCTGATTTAAATCAGTTTTACAAAGAGTTAATGTGCTCTGTTCTCACTGGATGAGAAATAGAGATTTAGGGGTTTGCTTTGTTATCTGCCTAAACATGCATCAATGTGGATGCTGGACAGCGATTATGATTAAATGTGCACAATGTGTAGTCAGAGGAAAGCTAATACATGAAAGATACAGTCAGCTGCTTTGCTCTACTGGTGTAGTACACTGTGTGAAGTGGGTGTTCCAATATGAAGATGTGTTTTACTGTGCACCTGCAGTTACTGCAACTTGTCCAAATTTATGTCTCACCACTTTCAAATAAAAATTCTAAGTTTGTTTACGAGAAGGATTGGCTTGATTTCATGGTGTACCTTTGGCCAATGTCAAAGTTAGTTCAAGACTATGAATCCAGAGATGTTTATACAAAGAACAGCATGTCCTCTTCAGTGAATTTTGGACTTTTAATTCCATAGTCAAAAGTGGAAGCGACTTTATAAAATCTAATGACGACACATTTTGTCATTTCATTTGACTAAATCATGCAAAAGAAACAAGCCTTCATAGGAAAAGGGAACTAAACAGGAATGTTTTCAGCAAAGTGAGAAAAACATGTTGCTAGTGCTCACCGTGTCCTCGTAGATACTTTGGTTTCCCAGAAATGTAAACCAAGATGGTCCGAATGAGGAAGTGGTATTTATCACATTATAAGTTCTACATCAGAATACGCTCAACGACAAACTGAGGTCTCTTCCACTACTTGTGTATAAATTTGAGTCAAACCTCGGAGAGAGTTTTAGGAAATATGTAGTAAATACATCGAAACATCTGTAGGCCGTGATTTCTCTTAAAGATAGTTGGAAGTTGACTTGCACATCCAGTAATATATTGTCACTGTAGCTCTATGAGTGAATTACCTTCCTGCACATGAAGAGAATTTTCACAATACTCCTGTCGTTGATGATTTGAATTAAAAGAATGTCACTTTTGCCCCAGAATCACAATCGCATAAATCATGTCCTTTGATAAACTGGACATCTGCCCAGGGTGTAGGAATATTTGTTGCAAAGATGAATAGAAAATTAATCACCTAACTATTCATATTAAACTTTTAACAAACTTACTGCCATCACTCCTTTAAGCCTGTGAGAAACTGCTGAGGTGAAAGCAGTGTGCAGCAATAAAGTCCAGTTAATTTCGTGACTGTGTTGTGTTTATGATACAAATGTAGTTTAATATTTAAGGGAGTTTCTGTTAAGAATAGCCTCTACTACAACAAGATAAAACAAATAAAAGTGTCAATCTAGACACCAGAACATGCTAAATGTGTATTATTGTACCAACTTAGCTTTATAATGAAAGCATTGTCATCCATCATACCCCACACTTTTTTTTACAGAAACAATTCTTCAGTGTGTCTGCATTTGATAACGACTGCTCTGTATATTTATATAATATGTGGAACTTACTGTACTTATGTATCATGAAATGTTCGCAGGAAAACAATCCATATATGCATTTGTGTTTCTAATTTATAAACAGTTTATTTCATGAGCCATTTAGATTTAATGTTAATGGCTCCTGCTGCTACTCACATTAAGTTTTGTTAAACATGGAGGGGCTTCTATCGATGAACAGTCGTAGGAGAAACTGTGTATTGGTTGGACTTGACTGTTTTGTTAATTTTTCATTAAAATCAAAAAAAAGAGAGAAAAGCATCAAAAGACAGAATGGCATCGACAGCATGAGTAACAGAACATCAGGGGGCAGCCACAGTGAGCCATTAGATGTAGAGTTTCAGACAACAGGCTGCACACCTGTCCTAAGTAATGTAACAATATCCTTATGCTGTGACCATCAATTGTGTAGAAAACTACTGTGTGCAGGAGGGAATCTCGATGCAAAAAAATCTTTGAGCTTTGACTTCTTTATTAAAACTCTGGAGTTTCTTTGATTGCACTCTAAATAAAAACACACTAAAAACACAAATTCAGATTGCAATAGTATAACTCCTGATTTTATTTCTATTTATCTATTTAACCTTTATTAAAACAGGTAGGTCAATTGAGAACCGTTTTTCATTTACAATGACAACCTAGCCAAGAGGCAAGATACAAAATGATAAGGATATAAAAAACATAAAAACAGGTAATACAATCATACAACATGCATATACAATGGCATACATTGACATGTAATGGGTTAAAGCAAGTGCAAGTACAAGTACAATCCATTTGTACTATGGATTGTATTAGTTTTTAAAAGCGAGCGGAATGAAGGAGTTAAGCTTTAAGGTCTGCTGCAACAGAAAACTGAAAAGAGGAATGACCAAAGGAGGTGCAGGCTTTGGGCATGAGGAGATTGATGAAGCTACTGGTACATAAATTGTGATTTTGTATAGTGAATATTTAGAAATGACTTTAAATATAACAGCATTTTCCCAATGAGAGTTTTGTAAATGAACAGAAACCAGTTAATTTGTCTGCGAGAATGGAGTGAAGGCCAGTGAAGAATACACGTTGCAGTGGTGAGTCTTAAATGAGGTGCCAGTCACAAAGCAGATAGCAGTGTGGTAAATGATATCAAGTTTGTCAGGGAGGGTTCTTGAGGCAGACCTGTAAACTACATCACCATAGTCAAGAATTAGGAGTACTATAATTTTGACCAGAATTTGTTTTGCAGAATGTGTAAAAGAGCATTTATTGCAGCAAAGAAAACAAATACGAGATTTGACCTCAGTGAACAGTAAAGTTATGTGAGTTTTGAATGTGAGTTCGCCGTCAAGCCAGATACCAAGAAACATGTAACTTTCAACAAAATCAATCTCAGTGCTGTTCGGGGACGCAAGGGGGTACTCAGCCCGCAGCACATTTCTGTTAAAAACCATGCATTTATTTTTGTTTGTGTTTAAAACTAAGTGGAGACTGAAAAAACGCCTTGGATGTCATTGAAACTGACCTGTAATGAAAGTGCCGTAGACAGGGAGGAGTTAGATGTATAAATAATGGTATCATCAGATAGATGTACATGAGAATCACCGGCAGAAAGGGCGATGTTGTTAACGTGTGTGTGTGTGCGTGTGTGTGTGTGTGTGTGTACGTGTGTGTATATACTCACAAAATAAAATATTGTAGTTTCGGGCTTTAAAAATAAAGTACAATAAATGTACAATTGTTGAATGTTTTGCAGAGTTTTGCAGAATCATCTCAAATCAAATCAAGGGGAAATATAATAAATCAACAAAAAAGAACCCATTTACCTGATGTTTTGCTGTTATAACAGACATGATTTTGTCATTTGGAGTTGTTTTGATGTGGTTGCAGAGTCTTTTTACAGTTATGTCAACCACATCTAAGAGCCTCCTGGCGGGCCATGGAAAATATGTCTCACCAAACAAAACTGAGGAGTTACTCTATGGATGCAAAAATGTGAGGAGAGGACTTTGTTTGGTTTATCTTCTTGTCTCGCTATCAAAGTCTGTGTCTTTCTCCCCCATCCTATAAATGCGGGTATGATTTATGTATAACTGAGTGCTTTTTATGATTCATGAAACACCATGTCTATCTGTGATTAAAAGCACACATGCACATACACATGCACACACTCACGCACACATGCAGTTGACTACTTTCCACCCTGTGAAAAGATTCCAAGCCCTGTATTAAATCTTCAGGTACTTTCCTTACTGATCCTTCCCCAATTAGTGGTAATCGTGTCATAAGTCATACTGTTAGTCCTGCATTCCATTTGAGGACCAATCGGTTTTTCTGTGTGTTTGTTTGTTTGTCAACCTCTGTCAAGTCAATCTCTAAACACTGCTGAATGTAGCACTGTCAGTTTTGGCTCAATACAAGAAAAAAAAAATATAACAAATTATTATTGGACTATACCACCTGCTTTAGGAACTTGAAAGATCTTCCTCACGTCTCACCTAAAAGCTGTGAATTGATCCAAAAGCAGTTAATGTTTAATTAGGCTAATTTGGTTTCCCTCTGTGCTACAAATAATAATGTCTCATAGTCACAGTGTACATGCGGTACTGTGACACATTTTTCCAAGAATTTGTTCTCCTTGATAGAAATGTTCTTGGTTTCACTTTCCGTTGGCAGTGAACATTATCTTTGTATCAGAACACTTTAGAACAACAGACTTGCTGTATGTATAATAAAACAGATAATAAATGTAATGTAAAAAAAGTAGTCTTCAAATATGCAGTATCAAATATCACCGACCTGAGCAGCACGTGTCACTTCTGAGTCAGATTGCAGGAATACCAGAGTTGCAACGGGAAATTCTGCATGTCAGTTGCCCAAAATTGTAATCAAGGAGGAAATCTGACACTGGTCTCTAATTCTTCATATCAGACGCACTGTATATGATTTAACAATAATGAATTTACAGTTGCTTAATCAGCAGGGGTGGGCCACATTTTGGTGCTAACATCTTTCAGTATGTGATTTTGAGTCTGATAATGTTTGTGGTATGTTATGTTTTTAGTGCACCTAGTGTCTAAGGCTGAAAACAGTAAAACACTAAGACAATAATCACAAGAGCACATCTAGATAAAACTCATGTCATTTAATGCCATCACCATTAGCCTTTTCTCAAGCATTTTTTTATCCACAAATGAGATTGAGAAAACAAGCATATTGATGTAATATAAAAAGCCAGAAAGTCCACACCTGGAGGAGGTTGGCTAAGTAGTTTGATCAAACCAGCATTGACCCAGGAAACCAGAGTTTGCATCAAATGTAAACTGTACATTATTAATTCATATACATAAATTAAGTTACATAATTAATAGGAAAAAACAAGAATAAGCCCAGGATCCTTTTCAGCACTGTAGCCAGGCTGACTGAGAGCCATCATTCTATTGAACCATGCATTCCTAGAGCCCTCACCTGTAATGATTTTATGAACTTCTTCAATAATAAAATTAGACTTATCAGAGAAAATATCCTACACTCCACAGATTCCAGTTCAGCAACAGGAATTATAGAGGCCGTTATTAGTCCTGATGTGTGTTTGGAAAGCTTCCATCCAATTGACCTTAAGGAACTAACGACAACATTATCTTCATCTAAATCATCAACCTGTATACTAGACCCCATACCTACTAGGTTGCTCAAAGAGGTTTTACCCCTAATTAGAAATCCACTACTAAACATTATCAATCTATCCCTTGTAACAGGTTATGTCCCCCAGTCATTTAAAGTAGCTGTAATTAAACCGCTCCTAAAAAAACCTACCCTAGACCCAGAAGTTTTAGCCAACTATAGACCAATATCCAACCTCCCCTTTCTTTCAAAGATTCTAGAGAAAGCAGTAGCGAAACAACTATGTGGCTTTCTTCAGTATAATAGTCTATTTGAAGAGTTTCAGTCAGGTTTTAGAAAGCATCACAGCACAGAAACGGCATTGGTAAAAGTTACAAATGACCTCCTCACTGCATCTGATGCAGGACTTATCTCTATACTAGTCTTATTAGATCTTAGTGCAGCTTTTGACACTATCGATCATCACATCTTACTACAGAGGATGGAACACCAAATTGGCATTAAAGGATCTGCTCTAAGATGGTTTAAGTCCTACCTATCTGATAGATATAATTTTGTTCATGTTAATGATGAATCATCAAGATATGACAAGGTTAGTCATGGAGTCCCACAAGGTTCTGTGCTTGGACCATTACTATTTACTCTATATATGCTTCCTGTAGGTAAAATTATTAGAAAGCACTCCATACATTTTCACTGTTATGCAGATGACACACAACTATACTTATCAATGAAGCCAGATGAAACCCATCAGTTAGCTAATCTACAGTCATGTCTTAAGGACATTAAAAACTGGATGTTTCATAACTTTTTAATGTTAAACTCTGACAAAACTGAAGTCATTGTGCTGGGCCCCAAACACATTAGAGACTCATTATCCAGCAACATAGTTAATCTGGATGGCATTGCCTTGGCCTCCAGCACCACTGTCAGAAACCTGGGTGTTATCTTTGACCAGGAGCTGTCTTTTAAATCACATGTTAAACAGATTTCAAGGACCGCCTTCTTTCACCTCCGTAACATTGCTAAAATCCGGCACATCCTGTCTCAACAAGATGCAGAAAAACTAGTTCATGCGTTTGTTACTTCCAGGCTGGACTACTGTAATTCTTTATTTTCAGGTTGCCCTAACAAAATTTTAAAAACTCTTCAGTTAATCCAAAATGCAGCAGCGCGTGTACTGACTAGAACTAATATCAGAGACCATATTTCCCCCATACTGGCTTCTCTGCACTGGCTCCCAGTTAAATTCAGAATAGAATTTAAAATCCTTGTTCTCACCTACAAAGCTATTCATGGTCAGTCACCATCTTATCTTGAACAGCTCATAGTACCCTATCGCCCATCCAGAACCTTACGCTCCCAGGATGCAGGGTTATTGGTGATCCCAAGAATTTCCAAAAGTAGAATGGGAGGCAGAGCTTTCAGCTATCAAGCTCCTCTCCTGTGGAACTATCTTCCAGTCTTGGTACGGGAGGCAGACACACTCTCTGATTTTAAGAGTAGGCTTAAAACCTTCCTTTTTGATAAATGTGACTTGGACCCTAGGCTGGATTTCCAAGTGCAGATCACAGATCACAATGGCTTCTGGATCAATAGACTACACCTGCTTCTGGATCACTACACTTCACATATCCCTGGATTTACAGATTCTACATACTCTGGGACTCATGGATGTTTTATACATTCTAAGTGAACTGTTATTATCATGTTTTTGTGTTCTGTACAAGTGACATTTATTGCACGTCTGTCCGTCCTAAGAAGAAGGATCCCTCCTCTGTGGTTCTGAGGTTTCTTATTTTCCCTGTTTGGGGTTTTTTAAGTTTTTCCTCACCCGGTTCGAGGGTCTAAGGGCAGAGGATGTCACATCTGTACAGTTTGTCAAAGCCCAGTGAGATAATGTGTAAATTGTGATTTCGGGCTATACAAATAAAATTCAATTTGATTTGATTTGATTTGTTTTCTGCACCTTAAAACTCCATTATCATACAGAGTGAGATCAAATAGGCCAAACAGATTAACACTTGGTTGGAGTTTCTTTGGAATGCCCTGAGGTCCTTTCCACTGCTGATTCCTTCTTGCTGGTACTTTATTACAGAACTCACACCTCACTAAAGACTCATTACTCATGTTTACTCATCAAGTTTTTTTTTGTTTTTTTTTAATCCATTGTTTGGGTTGGGCTCACTAAGGTGTAATTTATGGTATAATGAGAAATTTTATTCTTCCTCTTATTGTGAGAGATCTCAAAAATGCTTTCATTTTAATCAACACAATCCAGGCAACAGATGGGAGAGAAATCCTCAGTATGGTTTTCATTAGTTGCCTCTTCATATGAGATCTAGTGTTTATTCAAAACCACTAATTGCTCTTTGTAAAATTTAGCCTGACTGAAAACCTCTGCTGAAACAGAAATAATTCCATGTGGTGAGGGAAATCTTGAGGTTTTGTTCACCAGGTGCTTTCAAATCTGATAGTACTTAGGGACTCTTGCGTGTTTCTGGGACAGTGATAGCCTGGAGTTTGAGGAGGTGGGGTTGTGGAGTCGTATTGTAAATTGTACATCCAAGTCGTAGAAGATAAAATGTGGGTTAAGGAAAGTGGAAAATAGGTGAAGTTGAGAGTTAGTTGTTCAAGGTTGAGGTGGATCATGGCATTTTTCTGTTACTATATTACCTTGATATAGAATTAAAAAACATAATAAGAATATTGGTTTATGGGAGACTTGCGTTGCCTCCTCTGTAAGTGTTTATACTTATTGATTGCTGAGTATGGAAATTAAGTTTCTTCCCATGATATCAGTACATGGACCTTACCTCAAGGACCATTTCTTAGCTTCTTTTGAACATTTCACATAGATGTGACAGTCTTCATCAATAAATATGAGGCTGTCTCCTCACAGATTCCACCACCGAGCAAATCTCACTTAAGCTCATGTCAACAGTTAGCTGCTCTGCATTTCTCGTAAAAGGCATGGGATGTGGTTTAAACCTCATAAAAGTTAAGGGTTAACGGCTCAGTGGTTGCATAATAATTGATTACAGCTTTCTTGTTTTTTAGGAAGAAAAAAACGTTAATTAATCCAAGCCATCAAAGTCAATGGAAATTAGCCATTATTTAACATCTCAATAAAAAAAAAGAAAAGAAAAATGTCAACGATTCAACACAATTGATCAAATACAAGATGTTCCTAGAACAGATTCTAAGGCCAGTTCAACCAATTATCTGTGTGTTCAGAGAGCACTGATCTGTATAGGAGGAGCAGTGGCGTGATTTACAGCCTATGAGATGAGATTTTTTCTTGCTTATAGTTCCTAAATAAGGTCTACAGCTGTTTTTAATAGTGCAGATTTTTAGCAAACTAGTTTTTCTGCTTTTTTTCTGGCATTGCTTGTTAGGAACCACATATCTTTAAGTGTAATAGCCTAATACCCTCTGAATTGGAATAACAATATAGATGAAAATAAACGTCTAAAATTTTAGCAGATTTGTTTGTGGATACAAGACCTTTGAAATAAAAAATGAAAACAAAAATAGGACCAAAAAGCCTCAAAAGGACAGCAAAACAGAAATGTATATTCCCAAAGTTCCTTTATGTATTTATATATCTATCATCATCCTTATAAAAGAAAATAAGAAATTAATAAACTTCTGTTTGTTTCAGATACTTGCCACTGTAGCCTATATGTATATACCGGCCTGCTTCATAAACACTAATATTGGCTTAAGTCAGTTCTCCTCTTTCTATCTTTTTTTTTCTGTCCTCTGAAACTGGCACTCTGTGTGAAAGATGAGCATTCATCACTGTTAGAGTTTCCACCAGTGAAAATCTGTCTCCTGGTGATTCAGAATCCTTCTAACGAATCAGACACCTGCCTCTATTTAACCACTATGACTTATCTACCCAACACTAATGGGATAACTGATTGGGCGATGACTCAGTATATCTGTCACTGTTGGCTCATGTGATTGGCTAAGCTATTCTTGTACTTATATATAAACACAGCAGAGATTTGTAGATGTATTAAGAGAGAGGCAGACAGAAACAGAGAGCGAAAACACATTTTGTAAATATATGGTGTTATCTTGAAGGTTGATAAGATAAAATAAGTTTGAGTGAAGTTCAACAACAAATCAGCAACGACCTAACAATATAAAATAAGGGAGAATGCATCATGTGAATGAATGTTTTGTGTTGATGAGTTACCCTTGATTTTTAAGGTATTGCAAAAATATCAGCATTTTTTATTGTAGGCAATTGAGTGAACAAATGCATGCACAGAGAGCAATATCACATATTACTAGATAAGAAAATTGCAACATTTCCCAATGAGATCATATAGGACAACGTCAGCATGTGCATGACAGTACATTTTCCGGTTTCAACGTGTCTCCCTGATGTCCAGTTTGCTTACAAGAAAAACAGCATATATTTAGCTTCATCTGTGTGTGTGTGTGTGTGTGTGTGTGTGTGTGTGTGTGTGTGTGTGTGTATGTGTGTGCGCCTCCCCTTCTCTCAAGCAAGAAGCTTCTCCATTTTACATAAAATTCACTCTTTACCCTTGTCGTGCAGCTTGACATGAGTTGCAAAATTGTTGCAGAACTGGATGCAAGGAGGAAAAACACTTCCTTTTTATACACTGTCAGAACTAAAGGTACAAATGAGGTATGTTTATGTTCTTTGAGGTACAACTGCATTTGATGTTCCCTCAAAGGGACAATGTTGATCTAAATGGTACTAATATTTACCTTTTTTAGAGTTCAAATAAGTTCTAAAGGTTACAGTGATTGTACCTTTTAGGGTACTGCCCCAGTGACGAGAATGGATCCCTAAGAGTACAAATTTAGCACATTATTTCTGACTTTGTAGTTCAGATACAAAATTAAAATGAATTCAAAACATGTGTATTTGTATTTAATCATGTCTTGGCATGTGATCATTCAGACTCATTAATCGTTTTCTAAACCTGCTATGGTTTTTAGCAAGACTTTCATACTGGACAATATAAGTGTACAAGGCTGAATTTTGTGCAAAACAACAACAAACAGTAACAAAAATCGTTGTGACATTTGCAGTTTCCATACTGTATGTCCCACACCACAGATGCAAATCTTCACTATTTAGCTACTTTCAAAATAGCATATTGGGTTGCGTGTGTGTGTTTGTGTGTGTGGTTTCACACATGTTAAGACAGGAGTAAACTCACTTTGCAGTGAATAATCTGGACCATTCTTATTTTCACAACTTAATGTTCTCCCTAAACACTTATTTTTCATAAATATACACAATAAATATACAAATAAGATGAATCCTGTACAATTACAAAATATTGATGCATCTTAAAAAAATGTAAATATCATGGAAAAGTTTTTTTGGAAATTTAATTTAAATAGATAAACATCAATATATTCATTACATGTAAAGTGAAACATTTCAAGCCTGTTTTTGTAAATTGTGAGGTTTTTTTTGAGGGGGGTGTTTGTTTGTTTTTGGGTTTTTTTGATCTGTTGACAATAACAGGCTCAACTAACAAAATAAAAAACTGAGACTTAGTTTTGGTATATCATTCAACTCTAATAACCATAACGACAGGTGACCAGTTCATTGGTTCCATTCCTGATCCCAGCCATCTTCATTTCAGAGTGCCTTAGGGCAAGATATAATGCCCAAGTTTTCTCAATGTTGTGCCACGAATGTGGTGAGCAGGTGGCAACTTCCAAAGCACCACCAGTCTATGAATGTGCAAGTGAATCAGGGAATGCTGATTAGTGGTGTAAAGTGCTTTGATTGGTCTGTAAGACTAGAAAGCTGCTGTATAAATGTAGTTAATCTATTTATGAAATAAGGCCCTTTACAGTATATGGTCAAAAAACTGCTTTCCTTTATAAAATGGGGCCATTTGCAGTGCTATTTCTATCTCATTTGCTCCTTTTATTTTACACAGTCTGTCAATGGCCATCTTCTAGCACTTTTGCTGCTCATATTGGAATAGTTCTGCCTCTGAGATGGCGACGACAGTAGCAACAACACTGGAACAATATTAGTATAAAAAGAGCAAGGTAGAATGGTCGAACAGGGCGGTGACAGTTTGTGAGGTGTTATATGTCCAGCCCACATCTGTTAAATTGAATAGCAGCTAGCAGCAGTTAGCAGCTCAACTCAAACAAGAAAACAAAAAACTAAAGTTGGGAGCTTGTTACACTACCAGTAAAAGATGGGATCATCTGCCACACTATAAACAATTGATGTTGCCATTTCATTAGCATACAATTTAGAAACCACAGCTCATCATGCCAAAGAAATAGCAATACCATAACAATAATAACAATGAATTTTCTCAACAAAGCTATACAATGCAATAGCAAGGAGCTTGATGGAGGGTCAGAAATAAATTGCTTTAATTGCGACTAACATACTCAAAATGTTCTTACAAGTCTGGTAACATGAAGTACATATCTACAATAAAACACCCAGGTGTCACTTAATGCTATATATAACAAATTTTTCTGCTTCAGGACACTGAAGGAGTTCTTTTTTAATCTCCTTATTGTTCCTGTATGTCTTCCACGAAAATGAAATGTACATAATCAAAAATCTGCATTATTCTGTTTTTACAATATGCAAAAATACAGTGTCTATAGAAACCAGTTTGACACGCAGCATTTGCATCTGGATTTTATGAGATTCTAAAATGGGTCCCAATCTGTGTCACTGTTAATTTGGCACAAAATGTCATTATTTTCATTTTCATCACATTCATTTTTCAACTTTTTTTCTCCTTGGAGGCAGCAATGTTTAGATTAAATGACATCATCTATGAATGCTCCAATAAAATCACAGTGAGATAATATATATATCACTGCTATATTATATAGATAATATATACATACATATACGATTCTATTGCCCCAGTTAAAAAGAAAGCAAAAAACTCAAGAGACTAGCTCCATGGTATAACCTTTGTACTCGCAAGTTAAAACAGAAAACTCACAAACATGAAAACAAATGGTGTTTCACTAAACTGGAAGAGTCTCGCCTGGCCTGGCAGGATAGCCTTAAAGTATAGAGGAAGGCCCTTCGCTGTGCAAAAAAAGATTATTATTCAGCGTTAACAGAAGAAAACAAGGATAAGCCCAGGATCTGTTTCAGCTCTGTAGCCAGGCTGGCTGAGAGCCATCATTCTATTGATCATGCATTCCTAGAGCCCTCACCTGTAATGATTTGATGAACTTCTTCAATAATAAAATTATGCTTATCAGATAAAATATCCTACACTTCACAGATTCCAGTTCAGCAACAACTATAAAGGCCATTATTAGTCCTGATATGTGTTTGGAAAGCTTCCATCCAATTGATCTTCATGAACTAACAACAACATTATCTTCATCTAAACCGTCAACCTGTATACTAGACCCCATACCTACTAGGCTGCTCAAAGAGGTTTTACCCTTAGTTAGCACTCTGCTACTGAACATAATCAATCTATCCCTTGTAACAGGTTATGTGCCCCAGTCTTTTAAAGTAGCTATAATTAAACCACTCCTAAAAAAAACTACCCTGGACCCAGAAGTTCTAGCCAAATATACACCAATATCCAACCTTCCCCTTCTTTCAAAGATTCTAGAGAAAGCAGAAACTAAATAACTATGTGGCTTTCTTCAGGATAATAGTCTATAGTTTTACAAAGCATGACAGCACAGAAATAGCACTGGTAAAAGTTACAAATGACCTCTCCACTGCATCTGATGAGGGACTTATCTCTATACTAGTGTTATTAGATCTTAGTGCAGCTTTTGACATTATCAATCATCACATCTTACTACAGAGGATGGAACACCAAATTGGCATTAAAGGATCTGCTTTATGATAGTTTAAGTCCTACCTATCTGATAGGTATAATTTTGTTCATGTTAATAATGAATCATCAAGATATTATGGAGTCCCACAAGGTTCTGTGCTTGGACCATTACTCTCTATACTTGTTCCTTTGGGTAAAATTATTAGAAAGCAATCCATACATTTTCATTGCTGTGCAGATGACAGACAACTATACTTATCAATGAAGCCAGATGAAACCCATCAGTTAGCTAATCTACAGACATGTCTTAAGGACATTAAAAACTGGATGTCTCATAACTTTTTAAATGTTAAACTCTGACAAAACTGAAGTCATTGTGCTGGGCCCCAAACACATTAGAGACTCATTATCCAGCAACATAGTTAATCTGGATGGTATTACCTTGGCCTCCAGCACCACTGTCAGAAACCTGGGTGTTATCTTTGACCAGGAGCTTTCTTTTAACTCACATATAAAGCAGATTTCAAGGACTTCCTTCTTTCACCTCTGTAACATTACTAAAATCCGGCATATCCTGTCTCAACAAGATGCAGAAAAACTAATTCACGCATTTGTTACTTCCAGCCTGGATTACTGTAATTCCTTATTTTGTGGTTGCCTTAATAAGATTTTAAAAACTCTTCAGTTAATCCAAAATGCAGCAGCGCGTGTACTGACTAGAATTAATATCAGGGACCATATTTCCCCCCAACTGACTTCTCTGCACTGGCTCCAAATTCAGAATAGATCCAGAATAGAATTTAAAATAGAATTTAAAATCTTTGTTCTCACCTACAAAGCTATTCGTAGTCAGGCACCATCTTATCTTAAAGAGCTCATAGTACCCTATCACCCATCCAGAACATTACGCTCCCGGGATGCATTTTCCTCTTTGGAGATTCTTGGCAATCCCAAGAATCTCCAAAAGTAGAATGGGAGGCAGAGCTTTCACCTTTCAAGCTCCTCTCCTGTGGAACCATCTTCCAGTCTTGGGATGGGAGGCAGACACACTCTCTGATTTTAAGAGTAGGTTTAAAACCTTCCTTTTTGATCAGGCTTATAGTTAGGGCTGGCCTATCTAGCCCTTAGTTATGCTGCTATAGGCATAGGCTGTTGGGGGAACACTCCATGATGCACTGAGCTCTCTTTTCTGCGCCCTCTGACTCTGAATCCATCTCCGCTCCTCTAAATGTCCATATCCTTACACTAACTTTATTTCTACCTCAGGAGTCTTTGTGCTTTATCATCCTGCAGGTCTTTCTAGGTCGTGGTGGGAGCTGCTGCTGTGGTCCTGCCTGATTCCTACTGCCCACATTAGGGCAAGAGATCTTGTGACTTGGATCCTAGGCTGGATTTCCCAGTGCAAATCTGGATACACAGATTACAATGACTTCTGGACCAATAGACTACACCTGCTTCCGGATCACTACACTTCACATATCCGTGAATTTATAGATTCCACATACTCTTGGACTCACTGACTACACCAGCAACACTCAGATCTTAATACAAGGACTATAACAACTCCTGGACCAATTGACTACATTGCGGTGGGAGTTGCTTTTGTGGTCTTGCCTGGCGCTTACTGCTCAAATTAGAACAGGAGATCTTGTGACTTGGATCCTAGGCTGGATTGCCCAGCCTAGCCCATTGATTACAATGACTTCTGGAACCAACATACCATACCCACACTATATCTGGATTTATACTCATATGAACTCAAATATTCATAGTAAAGTGTTATTGTCATGTTGTTGTGTTCTGTACAAGTGACATCTATTGCACGTCTGTCCATCCTAGGACGAAGGATCCCTCCTCTGTGGTTCCTTCTGAGGTTTCTCATTCCCCCTGTTTAGGGTTTCTTAAGTTTTTCCTCACCCGGTTCGAGGGTCCAAGGGCAGAGGGTGTCACATCTATACAATTTGTCAAAGCCCAGTGAGATAATGTGTAAATTGTGATTTTGAGGAACAAATAAAATTTGATTTGATTTGATTTGATATACTGACATAAACACATTCTATTGAAGAGTCCTCCAGCAAGAGGTTTTGCTTTCTTGTGCTCAGTCTGCAGCATTTGTCCCTACTGCACTGCAGTGCTGCTTTGTAGACTTTGACAGCAAGTATTATGGCAAGATAAGGAGAGATGGACTGTGTTAGCCCCATTGATGTTAGGTGCTTAAACACAGTCGATGAATAAATTTAAAATTTAGACACAAGTTTAGACACAAAAAATCAGGATTTAATGACAGACCAGTTTTACAGTGGAAGCAAAGGCCTGGGTGTAAGCCATGCTTGTGACTCTCCCTGAACTCCATCCATTTTAGGACTTTGTCACTTTTTAAATCGTGTCTTATACAGGTTTGAATTTTCTCGTTGATATGTAAATGTTTTTACTTTGGAGGTTAATGAATACTATTATGTCTGATCCAGACACCAAAGAGTACATTCTCCTATTTCCCAGGTTAACACTAATCAACAAACGGCGCTAACCGTAGAGGTGAACATTTGAAACCCCAACATAAACATAATAATAATAAAATGAATAAGTAGCTAGAATTGAGGAAGAAAAAACATTTTTTTGTTATTTGAAGTGACCCTTTAAACTTTAATCTTTGAGTTGTGCAGTTTGTACAGTACGTGTGATTTCACAAAATTCTTCCTTGCATGGGCCACTGATGTCATTGCTTGTTGTTAGCTTCACCAGAATATTGAGTCCACAGTTTCAATGTGACACTGAACCCAAGACTGTCTTATCTGGGCAATAAACCAACTGAGCAGCTAACTTTAACCACAGTGCATGCTTGTGTGTGTGTGTGTGTGTGTGTGTGTGTGTGTGTGTGTGTGTGTGTATGCGTATGCGGACACTCAAAGACATGTCTGGGCGTATTCCCAGTCAGTGCTACACAAAAGCACAGCAAGTCCCAGATTCATTATATAAGTCTTGTACTGTATGAAAGTTGTATTTATTTTTATTTCGCTTTATTTTTATTTAATTATATATTTCTACCTTATTGAATAAACATAAAAAAAACAAAAACAAAAAATGCTTATGATGATTAAAATGTGTGTTAACAATCAATGTTTTGGCATTGGTCTCCATAATTACAATTATGAAAGTAAACAACCAAAAGTTGCTAACTGCATGTTAAGACTCTTGGCAGTGCAGCAGCTGACTCTGCTTTTTGCAGAGTATTGGTGTTTACACAGCTATCACAGGAGGTTTGGGCTGCTGAAAAGACGAGGATTCAAGGTCTGGGACGGAGAATGCTGATGGGGAGTGGAGCTGGAACCAGGCTCAGCAGCCTCTACAGACATAACAGAGGTAAAAAGACTGAACAAGCTGACCACTGAGGAAGAAGCGAGAGCGACAAGCAAGCAAACACTTTTAGTCAGTGGCAAGAAATAAAGGATGAATCACTTTAATTGTAGTGGATAATTTATTATATTAAGCACCTAGGTCCATCTAACCACCTCAAAAGTACATAAAACTGTTTTGTTGAAAAATGTGCAGACTTAGAAGTTATAGAGGATAAAAAGAAATACATATTCAACAATATATATTTATAAGTCACCAGTAAGGGGGAACGTGCAGGTACAACCTGTTAAAAAAGGTTCTTTGGGTTGAATATAATAGTTCAAGTTTGGACATAGGACAAAACAAAGTTTAAAATGACTTCATTGGATGGAACGCTTGGTTACATTTATAAGTATAGCATAGGAAAGGTGAGCCTGACAACATAAATGAATTGTGTGCATTTGAATTTAATTAATTGAAATGCACAAAACCTAAGAGACAAGGAGGAGTCTCTTAGCGAGTTAGCAAAGGGAAGAGAAACTGTTTAGACAACCTGTGAAGCACATCTTGGAACCACCTATCGTTTGATGCCTTCAGCAAAAACACTCCAGTGACTCATCATTATCAGCTGGGAATTGTGTAACAGTAGTCTCACCTGGTTCATCTACCTGCATGTACTACTGGTGCTGCACCTGGTAAAACTAAAAACAACATTGTCTCTGTCATTGTAATTAGGTCACTGGTGTGGTATTAATAGGCGTGTGTAAGGTTCAACACTCTCATTTTATGAAATGAAAGCAATGGTTCTAAGCAGGGTTCCTAATGTTCACACTATAGATTACAACTGAAAGCAGAGTATACACATACTAATAATGCTTTATTTTTAAAAAAGTGCTGTTGATAGATCTGATTCTGACAAATAAAAATGGATAGTGAATGCTTCACTCTTTGCTAGCAAAGTATTCAATACTTTTTTTTTTGTCCGTGTATTCAAACCATCAGCACATTTTGAGCAAATTCATAAAGTCAGTGCCTTTGCATGGACGTGGATAGATGCAATTTTTCAAGCATAACAGGTCTGAGTTGTTGAGGTTGAAGCTATAACTTTAGTGAAAATTTGCAATTTGCATGTCAAATGGGGCTTTGCATAGTTTTGCAGGGTGAATACAAGGTAAAGCAAAGGAGCACAGCCATTCTTATCTGGAGCTGTTCACCATCAGGACATGAAAGTACTTGTGGGATTACAGTACATTAATTTTTATTCTTGTTGATCAAGCTGTCAGTAGTAGGTTGAGTTGCCCTATTAGGTTTTTTATGTACTGTCATGTTCACTGCCAAGGATATTTACTTTGCTTAATGGAAAGGGGAGGGAAGGGAAACATAGAGAACTAGAAGTTAGCGATGACTTAAGGCAGTGGCTGAACAGACATCATGAGAGGTACACACCTCAACTGGTTTTAATTTCTAGGCCGTGGGTACACAACACTGTAGTACAGTTATTCATGTTTGGGAAGGCTTAATGCTTGGAAAGTATCTAAAGAATAAAGGATAGTGATACTGAGTGAAAATATGCTTTGAGCTAAATGGTAAAATTGACATGCTAACAGTTAACAAACTGTTAATGATAGTCTGGAGTTCTGATGTTTACGGGGTATACCCATTGATATACAGTATATACCTGGGCGCCACATTAGCTGTGCTGGCGTGTTGCTATATCAGCGTGTTTGCCATACTGGCAGTGGCAGCCGCACCTTGTCAGCAAATACAAGTAGACGTGGAAACTGCAGCTTTTTTTTTAAATTAAAACACTAACGTTTACATTTAACTGAATTTGATGAATCCATTTTATAATCAATGATCTATAATGTATTATTATTATATAGTTAAGTAATAATAATGACAGTCATTGAGCTAAAAAATGAAAGTCTGCAAAACAAAAGACACCACAAGTGATTGTGAGTCTGCTTTTTCTTCTAGTAGTGAACTACACCATGACCCAACATTATAGAGCATTGTTTTGTTTTTTTTGTACAGGAATAAATAACATTTAGTGATCAAATAAAATGTAAATGTGCAATAGACTGCTATTATAAATATGGCCAATATATTATGTAAGTCATTTGTCCAGCAAATATTGTCTGATCTTTTTTTTTCATGAAACTAAAACAGTTATTCTTTTTATCTTCTCATAACAGTATAATTAAGAATGTATTTTTGCACAATCATCAGTCTCAATGTTTTAAATGGAGTTGCATTATCAATGCACTCCAATAATATTGGGTCATTTACAAGCCTCGGGTCTCCTGTTTATTGAATTATTGATAGTAGCTATTCTACATTTCTACATAGCATATTACCCTAATCAAAGCTTTTTCTTGGTATTTCATATTGAAATCAGGACAATTAATAGATGAAGAGTCATCTGATACTGTCATGTGCACATTAGTCCATCTAGGTTCAAGGAAATCACAGTTTATTGTCTACCATCAGCTTAAAACCTAACATTATTCAGGCTATCCAAAGCATATTTCTGAGCTCCCAGCATCATTTCTTTGTTTCTGTGGAACACTGCATTTTCAATATTATTGGTAATGAAATGCCTTTCCATCAGTCATTAAGATACTCAACAATCACAGCTGCTGGTGGACAACGAAGACATTCTGTACACTTTAGCGTCAAAATCGACTAAAGTGGCGATACAGCAACAAGGTAACCAGGGAACTCCTCGGGATTTGGGAGTTGGTTTCAACTGTGCAGTGTTGTATACAGCCTCAAGCAGTACATGTGTGAGGCATCTTTCAGAATGCCACCCACAATATGGCAGCAACGCCGAGGTATAATCCAGCAAGTCAATGCAGTGTCTATGCTTGAATGTCCATGAGTATACCATGTTCACAATCTTAGCTTATATTAGCATGCTAATATTTGGAAAGTAGCATTGAACACTGAGTAACACAATTTAGGCTGACAGTCATGCAGCTACTGTAGTTTGATAGCCACAAACCAAAGTGTTGTACAAACTTGACCTGTTTGAATGGATTACAACAAAACCACAAATGTTACCCTGCTGGGGATCTTACAGAACAAGTCATTAGGATTCATATGGGGACCATAAATGTCATCAAACTGTTTTGGTGATAGTTCAGTCTGGAGCAAAATGGCTGATATTGCCATTCAGAGACCCATACAGCTAGCATGGCTACAAAGATATTTGTCTATGGAACTTGTAATTAGTATACATTCGGTCTTGAAGAAGTTATGCTTTTCTACAGGATGTGTCTTTGGTTTATTCGACCTGTACATTGACACACTCAGACAGCTCTTGGTGTGTTTTCTGTGTTTGTCTTCAACTGACCTGATCAAAATGTCGAAGTTAACCTCATCTTTCCTTCTTTCTACTCTCATCTATCACATCTGAACTCTGTAAGCCACAAAAAACAAAACCACAGACAGTGTTCCAGTGAGCCCAAGAACAGCATAAACCTGACTTTACCGTGGGCACCTATGACATTCTGCTGAGGCACATTAGAAATGCTTTTCTTTTGCAACTTTCTAACATGATGTAATCATGATGACGTAATCACCAAGAAACTGTCATAAACTAAGCTAACCAGGTGGCGCGTGACCGTCAGAACGTGTCAAACATGTCAGCATATTTATGTAGCACTTATAATAGCATTTCTAAAGTACTTTTCATGCAGCTGGAATGAACCCAGTGTGGTCAAAATGAAAATCATACAAAAACAGGCAAGATCATACATGACACAAAACAACTGGTATATTGATATCAAACCTTTGATCTAACCCTCTGTCAGAAGGTGAAGAAACATATTTTGAAAAGGCCTGGCCACACATCCTCATTGCTTGTGCACTTCCACATTACTGGTCCAAGGTAAGAAATCAACGGAAAAAAGTAAATTAATAAAAAAGTAAATGTTTAAGTTCATTCTAAAAAGTGAAAAAAGAAGCAGTATATTATTTTTACAGTTAAAAAATTCAATTTAGAAAATTAAAACTATTATTTATTTATTTTGTAAGCTCATAATGATCTATTTTAAAAGACTATATTAAAACTATTGATGTTAGCCATAACACTGGTTTGCCTCTTATTACATTTGTCCATATTTAGTAATAGTGGCACTGTGAAGTGCCAGTAGTTATAGCCGATATGTCTATTTAGAGTAAAATTGTGAGATACCATATAATTGTGTTATTGAATGTGTGACTCTAATATGAAATGTTGAAATTTGGTCACTTGAACTTTTACTTTGATAGATTTGTACATATTTTTTATCCTACAGTTTTCAGAAACTTGCAGTTACGACTGTGCCGGGAAGTATCTTCCTTATTTCTGATTAAGAGTAAGAGCCTTTGCATCAGAAGAGGGGCAAAGAAAATCACTCAAATAAAAAAAAAAAAAAAAAAAAGTGAATATGGGCTAAATGTGATACGGTTGTTCTCAAATATACCAACAACAAAAGCTTCTGAAGGATGTTTTATTGGCACATTGTCATCATTTCTTACAATCAGGATTCACTTCCGCTACACTTAACATGACTGACCCAAAATTTGCTAAGCTTCACAAATTGACACATACATATCCCCTCTTTTTTTCTAAATCACTCCATTATGATCTTTTACACATGAACTTTTATGCTCACATTTATTGGCAGCAGTACAATTATGTGACAGTGGTGGTTGTTATTATTTATTTATCACATAATAAGCTTAGAAAATACACATTTTAAAGATGAAAAATTTGATCATCTTCTGAGATTTATTTTATGGCACGGGCTAAAACTAAATAAATAGAATCAACTCTACCTTAACTATTTATACATCAAACCTAATAATTTGCCAAATAAAAAGATATCAATCAAAAATGAATAAAGAGCACCTTTATATTTGATATTCAATAAGATAATTTTACCCAAAATGCTTAGCATTGTACAATTTAAGAAACAGCAGTGGTGACATGTGTATATAGTATTGCAGACATATCTACTGAAGTTAGTATGCTAACTGGGCAGCCTCAGGCTGCACTGTCTTGAAATACCACTTCTCCAAGTAAAGAATGGAAATATTCTGAGACATACACTAATATTCTTGACTGAATCGAAAAACATAACTGTACACCATATGAATTCAACATGTGTACCATAATATTATGTTGTACTTTATGTTCTCTCAATTTGTTAATAAATTTCCTGTATCAATACGTGTTTATGACTTCTGCTGGACTCAGTTAAACCTCTTAGACTTTAAGGTCATTTTGGTGCCAGACACGCTGTGTGAAACTCGAGTGCTAATAGTCAGAGCTAAAGTGCTAATAAATTGTTGACAAGTTGTACAGCTTGTACAAAAAAAAAAAAAAAATCCAGATTGTAAAAAAATAAAACATTAAGTTGTGTGCTAGATGGTATATGTTTTTTCATATATCTGTTAACTTGATGTATAAATGTATGATTTATTATGTTATTGTTCAAATTATTTCACCTATTTACTTTTTAAACTGTCATGTGACACTGGCTCTTTTAGCTGACTAGTGTATTCTCCTGGTGTCCGCTTCGTTCACTTTAATGCAGCTTAGGTTTATGGTGCATTTTATTCCTTGAAATGTTGTTTTCAGTTCATACTGATATACCAAACAGAATCCGCTAAATCACTGGCATTCTCAATGGGATAATATACAACATGTGAAGTATATGTGAAGTTGTTTACAGACCTGCATTAGTGTTGATGTGACCTCACTGATCCTCTGAGGCCGCAATACCGTACTTAATGTACGTTCTCTTACTTGGCTGAAAGCATTGGCGGTGTCTGTAGACAGAACTTTGATAAACATATCGTTTTTATGTGGTTGTCACTTGGAGGATAAATAACTGTTCCCCGGCAGCCAGAAATCCAGTTCACCTTATGACAAGCACATTTTAAATAATCACTATTTTTCGGAGGGTAAACTATATTTGGATAATCTTTCATAGACTGCATGTTCATGCTAATAAATACATTCTTGAGGTCAAAGGTGTGAAACTCCCTTGAACCATAACTGGTAAGTTGTTAATACAGTAAAATCATTTAAGTTGTTTTGTTCAATTTACTTCAAAACAATGATATACAAAAAAATATACAAACTAATTATGTCACCTTGTACTTCACTTCTTTCCTGTACTTTTTTTTTTGCATTATTATTGTATTATTTGATTTGTATTATATATTAATTTGTTGTCTATGTATCTTATGTATATGCTGTATATACTTGTTTATACCAATCCTTTTTTTTCTTTGTTTGTTTATTATTGTAACCTATTAAATAAATAAAATAATAATTTTAGAAAACTGACGACATTTAAAATGTATTGAGAAAATAAAAAGTCTATAATAAAAATCATTATTAGTGGCAATTATGTGGTTATTAATTTATGAATAAAATAAGTCATTCATGTGCTTGGTGTATTTTAGGACTTTACATTATAATGTGATGGATTTACCTGAATTGAAAGAAAATGTTTAAGTCAGTTACTCATTTATTTATTATTAATTTGATTATGAAGATTTATGTATAAAGTGCATCATCACACAACACACAGAGAAGAACAAATCCACTTGGTCGCACAAGGTAGAGGCTGATTAGCTTGTGTTTAGAAAATTGTTCTGGGAAAGTTTTAATTTCAATTATTAAATCTTAATTTCCTCAATTACCTTTAAAATTGGCAAGAGAGCAGTAATGAAAACCGTGATACTTAAAAAATGCATCACAAAATGTGTTAATAAAGCGGTTGACTTTGTTTTCTAAGCTTGTGACAACCTTAAATATATGTCGTGTTACTGTAAATACACTTGAGACTTCTTCCTTATTCCCTGAGGTAGCTTCAAAGAATTTTTTTTTTTTTGTTTTATTTGCCAAGAACCAGCAGCTGCAGGCCTTGGCACAAAAGCACCACCTCCTCTGTGGCTGCCTGTGGTTACTGCTCGCCATCTTCTGATGTCATGACCTCAAAAATGACTCAGCAACATCTCAACTGCAACAAAACAACAGGGAAAAATATTAGAATGCAGAAAAAGATTAGCGAAAGAACAATCAGAGAATGTAGAAGTGGGCAAATAGTAATGCTCAGGTAGTGCATCATAGGCGTACTGCAAGCGAATAAAATAAAAAATAAAAAATAAATAAAAAGTTGGAACAAACACAATAAAAAAGAGCAAATAAGGTTCTCTCTCCCATCAATAAAGATATGTTTTTCTAGAATAGCAGAGGGAAGTCAATGACCCAAATTCTTTAAAAAAAAAAAAAAAACAGTTAATGAAGGAACAACCTGGATTTAAAACTGATAAAGGTTCCTCTGATTACCCACATGTTTTAGAATTAGCTTATACACAGAGAATGCTTATTGTTTTCGTCAGAGTATTAAGCAATGACCTGTTTGTGGCTGCAATGGCAACTGGCATCACTTATGTGTTCCTGCTACCACAAGCAAATGTGTCAAAATCTTCCATGTGTTATTTTTTTCTAGTAAATTCCGGTGACTCTTTGGATGTGTTTTCTATGAATATATACATCGTTTATAGATATTTGCTGTATGCTATTTCGACCGACCATGTGTTATCTTCTGCTATTTTTTTTTCAACAAAAAAAAAAAACCCAGCAGAAATATAATAATTATATGAAACATTAAAACATCTGTTCAACATCCCCGCAGCTTCCTGTTTTGATTCCTGGCTTCTGGTTTATGGATCAGAAGTTTGACATCAGCCTCACACACACACACACACACACACACACACACACACACACAGAGTGTACCAAGCAGCGCCTACAAGAACAAAACATGTCGCACCTAATTTTTGTCATGATCCAGAGAAGATCTTCTCATGTATAAACTAGTTTTATTTCTTTTCCCTTCAGTCATATGTATCATTTTAGATAACTGAAGGTGTCTCAACCAAGACAAAAATTAAATTCAGGCACAAAAGATAAAAAAAATTGCTAATCCTATGTGTATGTTGGCATTTTATCCATACCATCATATGTTAGACTGTGTCATTTTGCACTGGGCTAAAATGTACTCTTTTGTGTATATTTATTATTCTACATGCATGTTTTATATTATTTGAAGGTCAGCTTTTTGACATCTGGCAAGATGGATAAAAAGTAGTCTCCTGGGAAACTGCAGCATATTTATAGTTCTTGACTCAATTGAAGTGGAATAACAGTAAAACAATGTGGAGCTGCATATATTTACATAAAAAAACACGCAAAATGTTTGGAGCCAACGGTGCCATCAGCCATCAAACATTACATAAGAGCTAAAATTATATTTGTAATGTCTTTTTTTTGTTTTTTTGTTAAACATTTAAGCAACAAAGGCGTAAAAATAAATTGATAGAGTCAACATACTAACACAACTCTTGGCATGAAGAAGAATTTGATTCACC
This sequence comes from Mola mola, assembly GCA_001698575.1. Lineage (NCBI taxonomy): Eukaryota > Metazoa > Chordata > Actinopteri > Tetraodontiformes > Molidae > Mola > Mola mola. The sequence goes on from KV751325.1 coordinate 4,615,534, forward strand.
CTCACAGATACTGTACATTAGGAAATATTGTAGATGACATAACAACAACAACAACAACAGCAACTCACAGCCCCCAAAAAGCGTGTGGCTGCTTGTGATTACTGCTCACCATCTCCTGATGTCATGACCCCAAAATGACTCAACATCTCAACTGCAACAAAACAAGAGGGAAAAATGTTAGGATGCAGACAAAGATTAGAGAAAGAACAATTAAAGAATGTAAAAGTGGGCAAATAGTAATGCTCAGGTAGTGCATCATAGGCGTACCGCAAGCAAATAAAATTAGAAAAAAAAAAAAAAAAAAAAAAAAAAGTTGGAACAAACACAATACAAAAGAGCAATTCAGGTTCTCTCTCCCACAAATAAAAGTATGTTTTTCTAGAACAGCAGAGGGAAGTCAATGGCCTAAATTGCAGTGGAGGAACATTGCACACCGTGTTTGTATACATACAACATTAAAACCTTGAAACTGCAGTTAAATAAACGTAACTAACAGCAGTTTCAGTTTAAATATGACAAATTAGAGTCATGCTGATTTGACCACTGTTTGTTTAGTCCTGGTGGGGCTTAACTATTAAAGCAGAGAACAGCTTTGCCTCAGGGGTAGAATTAAAACACTGGAAACGTTTTGCTATCCAACGGACAAGAGAACCTCCTCAGAGCTTTATGATTCGCTGAAAAAAGATTAAAAAAGTTGTTTAAATGCATTAACACTGGAAACTGGAAACTGACATGTGTTGTGACATGTTTTAATTGAGGAGAAGAGAACATATTTGTGTTCAATTCTGGTCAGAGAATATCCTCCTCATTGCGGATGCATGTTATTTAAATTATAAACAGTGTTTTTTTCCTCTGAAGACATTACAAACAAAATAAGCTTTAGTGAAATATGGAAACTCTGCAACAGCTGTAACATTTTCAATGTAAATTATCTGTACATTAGTTAAGGAGATAATTATTTTGCATAGAGCACACACTATTATGATTATAATCATTTTAAATGCATTTGTACAATTCCTTTTCCTTTCCTTTCCTTTGTATTTTTTATGACTTATTGGTTCTACTTTCTCAAAACAGTTGATAAAATCTTATTATTATTGTTTACAATAAAAAGATGAAAGTTTTGAAATCATGACTTCTTTGAGGATTCTCTTACTTATTTTAATTTTAAAAAAAATGAATGGGTGAAAAAGATGCAATAAAATGAAGCACAAAACACCATGTCTGATGTAAATACATGTATAACCATCTTTATTAAAACAAATGACTCTAGTTATCAATTAACCGAAGGCTCTTCCTTTAATGATGAATGTCTCAAAGTCCTATACTACATGTACACTGATTAAAGACCTCATGAGTACGAAGTAGGCAAATGAAAGTTTTCCATTTATAACTCAGCCCCTCGCCATTACACTGACTGCAGGACAGACAAATTTATCAGCTCTAGTGATGCCATTCATCATTCTGTTGCAAGTGAAGGAGACAAATTAGTGCCCTCCTGTTTTTAAGTGGAGCACCACTTAGTTTCAGACTACATTTATGGCTGTGAAAAGATGTTTCAATCCCACTCCGGAGGCCTTTATTAATTAATTTATTTATTTTTTCTCAATTTCAGCACCAGCATTAGATCACATTCAACAAATTCCAAAAGTAGCTAAAAGTAACTAACCAAAGTAAACTTCTCTTCAAATACTTTAAACACTTTAAACACAATAACTGTATATCCATCCAGCAAACAAACAGCTGTCCATTCAATCAGTCTCTTCGTTCCAGGACAACGTTGAATGATGAATTTTTTACTGAGGGATGAGGCTAACCAGTGTGATAGATGACTCGGTGCTTTGTCTTCCCTGTCTGGTAAAGTGGATCTGATAAAGTAGATCTGTCAGGTCAGCTTGATAGACAATGGATTGCATTTATTGAAAAAGGCAGGGACAGGATGCTTTAAAAACTTGTCCAGTGAACGTGTTCGGACCAACATTCCTCCGCAGCTGAAGCAAAAGGAAACGAGTGTTGAATTGAAATTGATGTTTGGCAGTTATCATTAAATTTGTGGATGCTTGAATCAAAATGTAGGCACGTAAACAGATTTTCTGAAAGGCCAATTAAGTTGCTCACGTTACATAAAAGTCTAATGTTAAAGTTGTAAAGAAATTTTAACAGGAGGGTTTCATGTTTTTTCAGTGTCAATTGTTTCATAGAGACATGAAATCATTGTCAAGTCAGTTTTATTTAAATGGTGGAGAGTTAATCTCAAGACACTTAACATATACTGCAGGTCTATATCAACCTCCATTATTATCTGTTAATTAAGTTATTTAACAGAATCCATCATTCATCCACGAGCAAGTACAATGTGACAGTGGCAAGGAGAACTTCCTTTTAAGAAGGGAGAACCCTTAGAGCAGACCGTGGCTATACGTGAGCGGCCATCAACTTTGACTGGTTGGGTTGGGGGAGAGAGGGAGAAAGACACACAGCGATAGCTATATTTTTTTACTGATAAACTGTATGATAGTAGCTTTAGTAATACTATTTTCATAATATAATAATTTTAGAATATGCACTAGATCCAGGGTCAGGCTACTTTATTTGTACCTTTGGGTAGATTTGTTTTCTAGCATCCATTTGGCACAACCGCAACATAACAAAAAAAGATCACAATTACAAAAAACCTGCTAAACATGATAACATGACATAAACATAAAAGTAGGCCTAACCAGGGTTCTACTAGTCAGAATATGATAGGTATTGTAGCTATTATGCACTTGTTTTGCATCCCCGCTGACTCATAAAACAAATATCTGCACAGAAAAACACATGCAGCCCACCAAGTCAAGGCCAGCAACCAGACTCATGATGGCTTCAGCTGATGATGTGTCGCTCTGACCTCCTTCTGTCTCACTGACATTGTGATAACACTATCATAATATATATGTTATTCTACCTCAGCGTTACAGAGCCAAGAGGAACTTTTAGAATAATTGACCAGGGTATCTACTGATAAGTGAAAGCAAGGCTCAGCTGCGCTCTCTCTTGGAATATCTTTTTATTCCTTTTATCTTTTTATGATTAGGTCTCTATTCCTTTTAGATAGCATATGAAAGCACAATAGCATGAGGTCTTTGATACTAACTAAAACAACATTATAGGCTAGAAGTACAAGTGCAGCTACGGTTATTAGCCATTTTGTTCGTCACCTTGTTTCATGACCATCTAAGTTAATCAGCCTGTTGACCTTTCGACATCATTTATAACAAACAAAAATGCAGGTCATATAACTGTATTTAGACTGAATTTAGTCATTTATTTATTGAGTAATTCAATTTTGTTTGTTTTTATTAGAGCTTCTTTATTTACCAGTTACTTTGTAGATCACTTTAATTTTACTCACCTACCTATCTTAATGCTGTCTTTCAAATTATATTTGTGTAACTGAACCATAGTGAGCAGGAAGTGTGAACACATGTTGTAACTCTGGCAGAGATCAGGAGTTATGACATTGGTATACAGGACATCTACTCATTACTGGTGAAAGGAGATTAACCAATGTGATGCATCTGTAGATGCTTTGTCTTGTCATCCTTGTTGATGAAGTGGAAACCCGCATCAGTGTTGAGCAGGTTGAAGAGTACTCAACACAAGCTCTATGTGTTGGCAGAAGATCAAAGGTTAAGAGGGGTCAATTCATCATCCTGACAGTCCCCTTTTTCTCAGTATCTGAGTCATCCACCTGTACTGAATATTACAGTTATTGCATTAGTCTGCACTTGTTTTAGAAAACAGACTGCAACAGACTGCAGAAAGATCCCCTCCGGACAGACACACACACATACCTTGTGTGCATTGCATAATTATTCTGACCCTCTTGAAGTTTTCCATATTTTATCAAGGTACAACCTCAAAACAAAATGTATTTTATTGGGATTTTAGGTAATTCACCAATGCAAAATAATGCATAATTTTGAAGTGGGGGAAAATATTACATGGTTTTTCAAAATTATTTACAAATAAAAATCTGAAAAGTGTTGAGTGCATATGTATTTATCACCCCTTTAGTGTGAAACCCCTGAGTAAAATCCAGGGCAACCAATTGCCTCCAGAAGTCCCATAATTAGTTAAGAGAGTCCACGTGTGTGCAATATAATCTCAGTATAAATACAGCTGTTCTGTGAAAGCCTCAGAGGTTTGTTAGAGAACACTGCTGAACAAACAGCATCATGAAGACCAGGGAGTTCACCAGACAGGTCAGGGATAAAATTGTTGAGAAGAATAAAGCAGGGTTAGGTTATAAAAAAAATATCCCAAGCTTTGAACATCTCACTGAGCCCTATTAATCCAAAAATGAATAGAGTATGGCATAATCGCAGACCTACCAAGACGAGAACGTCCACCTAAACTGAAAGGCCGGACAAGGACAGCAATAAACACAGAAGCTACCAAGAGGCCCATGGTAACTCCGGAGGAGCTGCAGAGATCCACAGCTCAGGTGGTAGAATCTGTCACCAGGGCAACTACTAGTCTTGCACTCCACAAATCTGACATTAATGCAAAAGTGTCAAGAAAGGCATTGTTGAAAGAAAGCCATAAAAAGTCCATGTTGCAATTTGCCTCAAGCCATGTGGGGGACACAGCAAACATGTGGAAAAAGGTGCTCTGGTCAGATGAGACCAAAACTGAGCTTTTTGGCTTTATTGCAAAATGCTGCGTGTGGTGGAAACCTAACAATGCACATCAACCTGAGCACACATTCCCCACCATGAAACATGAAGGTGGCGGCGTTATGCTGTGTGGATGCTTTTCTTCAGCAGGGACAGCGAAGCTGGTCAGAGTTGATGGGAAGCTGGATGGAGCCAAATACAGGGCAATCCTCGAAGAAAACCTGTTACAGCCTGCAAAAGACTTGAGATTTGGGCAGAGGTTCACCTTCCAGGAGGACAACGTGCCTAAACATACAGCCAGAGCTACAATGGAATGGTTTTGATCAAAGCACATTAATTTGTTAGAATAGCCCAATCAAAGCTCAGACCTAAATCCAATTGAGAATATGTGGCACAACTCGAAAATTGCTGTTCACAGACGGTCTCCATCCAATCTGACTGAGCTTGAGCTTTTTTGCAAAGAAGAATGGGCCAAAAATGTCAGTCTTTAGATGTGTAAAGCTGGTAGAGAAATACCCCAAAAGAATTGCAGCTTTAATTGCAACAAAAGGTAGTACGACAAAGTATTGACTCAGGGGGGTGAATAGTTATGCCTCCAAGAGATGACTGCTTTGTTGTCCAATTTATTGTTTGTGTCGCAGTTAAATGTAATTTGTACCTCAAAAGCATTGTGCATTTGTGTTGATCAAATGGTAAAAAGACCATTTAAGACAATCTGAATTCCAGTTGGGAATACTACAAAATGTGGAAAAGTTCAAGGGGGTTTGCAACTACTATATAACTATATACAGTATATACACTATATATACACATATAAAAGGAGGTTTTGACTTGTTCATGAAATAAAAACTGAGAATCAGTTAATGAAGTTAGAACTGCTACTACTGAAAGACACTAAGATCTTGTTTACTATCCAGAGTTTAGAGAATCAAAGTTAAATACACTTTGTAACATGTGGGACTTTGATGACATCCAAAGTACAACTCAACATCTCACTGATCCTTTTTTAATCAAATGAAGAAGGAGTCGCATCTAATAGCACACAACAAAGAACATTACAAAAACAGCAAGCAAGGGCAAAAAGCCTATTTTCATTGTGGCTATTGTGCTAACATTACATACGGTGTGAGGAATGGTTCTCCTGCTGGCTCACCTTGAAAAGGCTTAAGACTGGTCTGACTACATTCAAAAAACAATACATCTTCCAATACCTGTCACACATGTCCACCTACAAGTACATAGAAATAGTTTTTTGTTCATGTATTTTTCTAAACAGTGCTCGAATGTTCTGTAGATTTTCTGCTTTTGTTTTTTCAAATATCAAAAATGTCCAAAAAGTCCTGTGCCAGCTGAAAATAATATGTTTTTGACAAGTTCAGCATCGAAAATATAGTTCCAAGGATTTATCGAAACTGTTTACTAAGCTTGATGTGATAGTCTCAGGATTTTCCAAGGTAGTTGCAAACACTACCATAGCTGTCACATAATCAAGAATTTCTCCTCCACTTGACTACCACTGAGATGAAAGGTGAGTTTTTGCAGCAGTGTCAGACTGTCATTTAACCGGAAATCAGTAATGTTATCACAAAGCACACACACAGCAGTAAGCAGCAGTTGCCAGGGTGGGGAGCCTTTTCAGACTGACACATTTGACTTCTGCTTTGCTTGTGTTTATATAACTGATGCATTTAATTGGGTTGTTGTCCATGTTGTCAAGTTGTGCACATTCGTGTTTTTTGAGCTTTGGAGGGATGTGGTGAGATGTTTTACGTTGGAAGCTTTCAAAATTGAGCAGGATCTTGCAAATTTTGCCAGTGCTGCCATTGAAGCGATATGTCAGAAAAAAGCTTGACTGCACTGCAGTCAATTACTCTTTTTGATTTAAATGATAAACAACTTAATATTGATCAAATATATACTCTATCTTGGTCTTGATACTTTCAACAAACTGCATTCTGTTTTGAAAAAAGCCATGTGATTGTGAACTCGTGGAAGAAAGTGAAAGGAAAGACATCTTGTCAAACATGTCATCCAAACCACCAATACCCCGGTCTTGTCTCATACATAGCTGGTGCCAGCAGCTGGTTAGATTTGCTGAGATCAGGAGTGTACTGGCCATCTGGCATACTGGTCAGCCGATGCAAAATGTGGGCCAGTCCTCGGGGATTATTTGATTTAGAACTGGCCAGCCAGCCTTTTGTTGGCCCATTAGCGCATCGCAAAGATCACAAATCATTTCCTAAACATAGTGGCCAAGTCGTGAATGACTTAATATTTTTATAGCACCTTTCAAGTCTAAAACGCCACCTGCTTGTTAGGAGCTTACCATTCACACATGCATTCACTCACTGATGCCTTTTAGAGGAATTTGTGGTATCTTGTCCATAAGGATATGCTGACTGCAGGGGTGCAACTGGTAATCATCCCATTGGAGGACAATTGATCTACTCCCTGTTTACAGCTACCCCTTAAACTTAACACCAATGTAGTGACAGGGGACACAGCCAAATGTATTTTAACCACCAAAAAAAAAAATGATTATCCTTGTTACCACTCTCTGTCACACAGCTCTTACCAACTTTACCAACTGTCCTGGAGCAGCTCCGGTCCAGGGTCAAGCCATTCTTGGACCCCCTCCAGTTCGCCTATCAGCCCCGACTTGGAGTTGAGGACGCCATCATCTACCTGCTCAACCGTGTCTACGCCCACCTGGACAAGCCAGCGAGCAGTGTGAGGGTTATGTTTTTTGACTTCTCCAGTGCATTTAACACCAGCTCTATTGGGTGACAAGCTGACAGCAATGCAGGTGGATGCCCCCCTAGTGTCCTGGATTGTGGATTACCTGACTGGCAGACCACAGTACGTGTGCCTGCAACACAGGAAGGGCCAGAGTCGTCTCTATTTTCTGAGGCGATTGAGGTCCTTCAACATCTGCCAGAGTATGCTCAGAATCTTTTATGAGTCTGTGGTGGCTAGTGCTATCCTCTATGCTGTTGCGTGCTGGGGCAGCAGACTGAGGGTGGCGGATGCCAACAGACTCAACAAACTGATC
>KV751325.1:4623371-4654825 GCA_001698575.1 Mola mola
TTATACTGCAGTTCTCTTACACTATTTATTTTCTGTCGCACTTTTATTTATTTTACACCGTTCACACTTAAAACTTCCTGTATACTGGATATACTCTTGTATATACTCTTTTCATTAATGTACATACTCCTTTTATATATATATATTTTGTTTTTTTCACTTCTATGCTTACAAGGAGCAACTGTAAAGTAAAGTAACAATTTCCCTCGGGGGATAAATAAAGTATTCTGAATCTGAATCTGAATCCGAATCTTTAAGCTGAAGCTGTTATATTGGTTACTTCAAAGCCGCCTCTTGTCCTGCTTTGACATTAACTACAATTTCACGCAAGACACATGGGCTGCTTGTCTACTGCTTTGACTTTGTTGTTTTAACTTTAATTTGAATTAACTTTAATTGTTAAAGTCCAGCTGTATTTGCATAATGCTGTGTCAATCGACCCTTATCTGAGGTGTTTTAAATGCTTCCCCAAGTGCTTTTAGTGGTAATGCATCTGTTGAACAGGAAGTCTCTCTCTCCGATGTACAGTACACACTCACATACTTGAATACACGTGCTTCTGGCGATGACGCTTCCATTTTTGCCATGACGCCATGACATTTAAAGCTGATCATTATGTACTTGAAGAATGGTGATGAATGGATGGGCTCCACTTTAGCAAATTAATCTGAGCCACTGCAGCTCCAGTGCTAGAGACTTGATGAAATGGATAAAATGTTACACGAGGGATGGGTAGCTGAAAGAGGGGAGTTTATATACTTATATTTGTTCCCAGATTTTTTACAATTTGGCTAAAGGTAGCTATATTTCTTGCCTTTGTTGTCAATATTTCACTCCTTAAGATATAATACTGCTTTAGTAACAGTAATTCTGTTAAAATGTCCACATCACACAGTGTACATCTGATCGTCATGCAGTCAACAAGTGCCATTTCACAGCAAAAGTAAAGTGTAAAGCTGAGCAGACTCTGTAGTGACTACGCATGATTATAAACTTGAATTGATTACCTTAGGTTGATTTAATTGTGAATTGTGATAACACAATTGTTGCAGGTTTGCACAGTGTCTGCATTCTACTATGATTTCCTTTTCAATGTAAATAGTCAAAAAACTTTGATTAGTGAGCAGATCTGACTCACATCCTCTCAAAACAACACTGCCATGAACATACAGATTACACAAAGTATGATGGGTAAAACCGATACCTAGAAACTTGTACAATGGATCCAGCACATCAAAAAGTGTTTACAGAGGTCCTGTGTTACACTGTAGTCCTACCGATTTATAACAAAGGTTTTGCTGAAAAGGAAAATTAGTTTTAGTTTTGTGTCTTGCTTACAAGCAAGCAGACAAGAGCAGCACCATCCTGCTCTAACCTCACAGAGACTGTGAGGAAGTATTTTTCTAAATTATTATTTAATAATATGTTTTAAGTGTCACACATTATCCCACAAGTTATCCTTCGGTGCTCACTGACAAAACAAACATTAGCCTCATACAAGGAGAACTTTAGCTGTGTTACCAGAAAATGACATCAGCATGGTTTGGAGACTTTTTACTGAGAGTAACAAATAAACAAGCAGGAGCAAATGCTGGGTGATGTCTGGTAGGCATGTAAACCAACTTCACCTCTTGTCAGGGGCTTTATCACCAGGTTTAACTTCATCTTACCCTAGCAAAGCTGTCACTGCTGTGGACAGGAGTACATACATGTTTGATAACATCAACAAATCACTGATCAGACCACCAGTACAATATTTATACTGTGTGAACTCCTACCGGATCAGCTTTGCTGAGGACACTTCCCAGGGCTGTCGGGATGGGTGACCTGTACAGAAAGGAAAAATCTTCATTTCAATATTTCACTTTTACAGAGCTCTTTAACAGTATATCATCTTACCAGAATGGAATTATTTTCCTTTATAGAAAAATCTCTCATTGGCTGATTATAAAATCACCAGTCATGTATAAAGGGATATTTTTAGACTGAGGACTGCTGCTTTTTTCATACTCTGCTAAATGTAGGTTGTTTCATTCACTTGGTGCTGCAATTTTAAATGGGTCTCTGATGTGATGAGACTGAACTTGGATAATAAAGCACAAAAGGGAAATGCAAACAGTTTTTTAAACAAAGCCCTGCTTTTTTGGTTGTGCATTGTTGTCTCTCCAGATTAAAGTGAACAAGCCCGATACGGACACCTTCAGTTCAACACTTCAATCTATGATGGCACACCTGTTCCACTTTATTTGGAAATAAACCCACACATCGTATTGGAAATTTTCTGCAACAGGACTGAAGCACTCACTCTGTACTAATTTAAAAAAACAAAACAAAAAAAAAAAACTCTTAAAATACCATTCAGTGCATCAGTCTTAAGATTGTATTGCAAGGTCTGGTAATTTCAAATCCTCAAGGTTCAGTAAATGTTTATAAGATTCTCCCTTTGATCTTTTCTTTTCTTTTGGTAGATGACATTTCACTACTTTGTTGCTGATCCATCGATGTCTCTTATATGCACGTGTATGATTTGTGTAAAGGTTGTGTGGAGGTACACACACCCTCACACATATGCCTATACGCACACACACACTCGGCATGCTGTCATTGAGAAATTTGAGTTAAAATGACTAATCATGTTCACGCGCTCCAGTCATTTATCAGAGAACTGCTGCTGTCTACAGACAAATCTTTTTCTCAGAGAAAACTGAATTTGTCATTTTTAGAAATTTGGTTTTTCTATCTGAGAAACAGAGTTGCAATAACCACTGCATGATGTTTCAGACACACTCTCTGTGTATTAGAGTAGGCTTTAAACCTTCCTTTATGATAAAACTTATAGTTAGGGCTGGAATATGCCGGCCCATGGCTATTCTGTTATAGGTCTAAACTGCTGGGGGATTACATAAAGCATAACTTATTTGTGTTTCTATTTGCTCGCAATTTTTAAAGATTTTTTGGAGATTTCAAGTAAAACAAGCCATCGCATCAAATCACACGCATCCTATGTTGCAAATTCTGCCTCTTGTATCGTAAACAAAATAGTGCCAAACCTTGCCCTAAAAAGTGTATGTTTTTCCAACAGAGACAGATGCTGAAGAGAACGTGTCCTTTTCAGCAGTAATCAGAGTGAGTAAAGAGGCTTCCAGTAAAATAGCATGTTGGCTGGTAAACAATGCGGCTACTAAAAGGAAGTGAGAGGTTCAATATCAGTGAGTCGCTGAGACGCCTGAGCATAGGGAAAATCCAGGGGATATGTTTCAAATCTCAGAACCGGGCCAACTGTAGCGATCTAGCTCAGGTTCTTATACAGGTTCTTATACATTTCAGTGTTATTCTTAAAGCACAAGCATATAACAATGAGCCTGTGTGACTTGTGTCCCTGGCTGCAACAGCACAGAATGTCCTCTGTTTGATTTCACCACTGCCAGAAAAAAAGGGTCTCCCTACTTCCGACCCTCCAGACATGTTTGTAAAAAATTATGGTAAAAAAGAATGTATAATAGCAATAATAACAAAGCATAAAATCCAAAATAGTAGATCACGATAACAGATCCATTGAATGACCCTAAATCACATGATTTGTACTGTATAATATCTAGAAAAGACACAAGTTTATTAAAACATTTTGGGAAAATTCATGGGAAAATCAAATAATATGTCTAGTGAGGTATCATCCCATAATTGACTGTTTTATTTTCCCCATACTACAGATTTTGCTGATGTGTATACTTTAATTTACAGCAACTGATAAATGGACTTGCATTGACATGCTGATTTCTAGGACACTTACACTTCTTCTGGTGGTAAATCTGCATAAAACTTGTTCCAGTCTGAGAGGCTTTCCTGGAGGCTCATTTGTGTTTGTAGGAATGTTATTGCTGCATTTATTACTATATGTTAAGGGTCGTTTACCTATCTTGAATGTAATGCTGCATTTTCCATATTGTTGCTTTTTGGGTAGATCCTTAGCTGGCAAATACTAATGTTGCCTCTTGTTTTAGCAAGCTCAAGACAAGATTGGCCAAGGAATGTTTAGTTTTGACGTTTGTTGTAAGTCAAGAAGACACTGAAGGGTTATGAGCTTCATTGCAAACTTGACCACTTCTTTAAAAGTGCTTTGGAACTGGTAGCATGCAGAGCATTTTGTAGATATGGAGTGTTTCAGGCTAATTACAAGTAGAAGCATAATGTATCTTCTCCTTTTTACAGTTGAGATGGCTGTTTCCACTTTCCAACGTGATTGCCAGTTTTAAGACACTAAGACATTAAGTCTGATAGCTGACTTAAAGGTCCATATTGTAGAGGGACGGAGTGCAGTGACGTGTTGAGTGAGAGCACGTTTTCGAGGCAAGTACAGAGACATGCACAGATGATCGTAATATGGATATTAAAGAAAATTTCAGTGACATCTTTATTAGACATGTTTATGCATTCTTCTTGAAAGTGCAGGGGCCTTTTTTTCTGCCTGTTAATTACTACTTGGTTCACTACTAAAATTAAACATCGTCAGTTGAGGACATGACAAAAGTTTGAGTCTGTCAGGGGTTTCCATAAGTAATACGTGTCTGAATGTATATGTGCTTGTCAGGACCACATACTCAATAGATCACTGGTTCCAAAAATGTTAAACCACTGTATGTGGAGCCTAAGAAAATATATTTTGGAAGAGACTGAAATAGGACAGATAGATTTGCCAAATGTGTGCCTGTGACAGAGAATTTAGCAGAAGAAGAATGGAAGAAATGTGTATTGCAAGAGCACTTGACTAAGTGTTCTTTGGATGATTGAATATACTCTACAACAGAAGTATATAAATCTAATCATTTTTAAGTCAAAATCCATCTACACATTGTATTGTCACATTAAAGGCCTTTACCGTCTGGGGGTGTGAGCAAATAAATGTTAAATACTTGCCTATGAATATTTTGCATTGTAGCGATTAATACACATACCTAATTAAATCTGCAACGATTAAAATTTTCTATGTGTTCCAATATGTAAATATGTGACAGGCCTGTTATGACACAAAAATGAAGCTTATTGCAGACGAAAGCAGGACTTGTCTGGAGAAAACTGGCAGCAGCTTACAAATCACTGAGAAAGCCTACCAGCAGTTTGTGGACTGGTGTGGATAGATCACATTCACATGGGTCAAATTCATCTGCCTGTTTTAGGGGCTCCTGTCCAGTCTGTTCCATCGGTATGTGTTAATATAATAAACATCCATCATAATCAAGCTATCTGATCACAGGCAGCACCATTTGGGCTGTGAAGTCTTCGCTTTCTGTATGAAAGTACTCATGATATTATCAACAGATTGAGGAGGAGGTTGACGAATTGAGCTTTATTTATACTTTCATCTTAAGAAATGGATAATGCAAAGCAATGCAACATAAGTAGTGCTGTTATTAACCCGCTAGCCGGACCTCCAAGGCCCAATTCAAAATATTTCAGAGGAGACAATACAGTCATTATGGCTGGAGACCACCAAGAACTTCAACCAGGAAGCTGATTAGCTTTCAATACTGAGACCACTTCAAGTGGGGAAATCACTGGCTAAATTAATACAAACCAGTCCATTTCAACAAAAACTTTCTAAGAACTGTATAACCAGTGATAAGGCATACGGTAATTGTAACCATTGATTTTTATTCTTTACAACATTAGATACAACATAACTTTACATTTTCAATGGAATGCTTTATACACTGCACTGTCGTTTTTTAAAAATGTAATTCTGTCAACCAGAGTTGCTGGTAATTTACGTAAAGGTAAACCTAATAAATGTAAATTTATTTACAGCTGTATTACATAAATGTAATACAGTTGTAATACAGTTGTCCAGTTGTCCTGAGATAGACAGCAGTTAACTTTACAGTCAGTGTTGGTGTAACAAGTTACAAAGGGAATGTGTTACAGTATGTCCCAATATATATTTCAATTAAATTCAAAGTTTTATAACATGTTTCCAAATGAATTTAGGTAATGGAGCGTAGCGAAGGTTCAGTCAGGAGGATTATCTCTTTCACATGCCTTGTAAGTCACTAGCAAACTCACAGATAACCACCATGTCATTCTCCTCCTCTTCACCAAATCACAAACTGACACACTTTTACGTAGCCACCTTTACGTAGCCACCAAACTTTAAATGTCCTCCCTCTCTGCTGTCTCTCATCTGTCATTACAGAACAGCTAAGCACACCTCCACCCCTCTTGGGATGATACCTGGCATTGCCAGTCAAGCACTCATAACAGTAGATTTCTTCATAAAGTCATCCCAAACATCAATCTCCATTCCTCATCAACATGAGCGCAATTTGTGTGTGAATGGTTACACTTCCACCCATGTGTGAATGGGTGAATGTGACAAACCACTTTGGGAAATCATGATGACCTGAAAAGTGCTATTGTATATAAAAGCAAGTCCATTACCAACGTCACTGTTTTTGTTATGGTGAAATTCTGGCAACTACAGCTGCCACTACTTTATTGTAAATTCCAGAGACTTTTCTTTCTTTTTTTTCCTTCAAAAAGCAAACAATACGGGCTTTGAATACAATGCAACACCACTTGTGCAGGTTGTCACACACCAACGCAATCACCACTTTACCTTCCTGGCCTGGGGGCCCAGGTATGGAGCACTGAGGTGCGTAAGAGCTCACTTTAAGAAAACCCTAATGTCTACAGCCAAAACTTCCTTAAATTATAGACTCCATTGTATTAGCATGAGTGTATATTACTGTCTGCCATTTTAAATGATTAGTGCTTTGTTGACTGACCTAAAGCGATTTGGAAGCACGTATCCTTTTTTGGGACGAGAACATCTAAAGTCTAAGTCTCACTTGATTGTGCATGAATTTTTGTTGTCGATTCGGCTCCCAACAAATCATTGCCATGTTTCAAATTATGTGTCATGTAATTGGGAGAGGACTTCTAGGAACAAAAACGTCAACAAACAATGCCTCCCAAGTGGTGTAAAGTTTATGATACTGGCTGTCTTAAAAACAAAAAATTAAATGGTACCTTTCCTGTGTTTCACAGATCTATCATTCTTCTTTTTATCAGTGTGTTTACAGTTGTGTACAGAAGAGCCCTACATACACTACTGTCATAATTGTCAATGACGGGATTTTTCCTAACTTATACCTGAAACACCAGTCAATAATGCAAGTTGTATACTGTATATTTTAATGCTTATATTACAGTGCTTGTTTGCTAAAGGTGCTAGATTACATACAGTTTTGTCATTAGCCAGGCCCTGAGAGACCATTGGGAGCTCCACAACTATTCCTGCAGGCCTGGCCAGCTGATTGGCCAACTGAGTGTATTGCATTGTTAGGCATACTGGTGAAACAAACTAGTTGTTTTAACTTAAAGAAAACACTTGAGTGTGAGGAGTGTGCACGTCTAGGTCCATATAGTATTTCACTTAATTAAAAGCAAGATTTCAGTCTAGGCCTTCAAGAGTGCATTCACTTTTCAGCAATGGACAAACAGGTTATAGAGAGGCACACCTATTCCAATGACTCCCAATGACTGCCAGGTAAGCGCATCATTTCTTACCTTAGTTAATTCTACATTTTGTTGAATCAATCATTATATATAGGATATAGGATATAGGATATAATGATAATGATATATATATCATTATATATATGGAAATGATCTGGAAAATGTGGGTAAGGTGTAGTTGAAGTATTTTCAGTTACTGCAGAACTTTTCTGCTGACAGTTTGAACTTTAGCCAATGTATCACTATTTTACATTGGAATGATTGCACAAGTGGACATTGACGAGTTAGAATTAGTGTTTTTGTTTAAGAACTTGTCATTGTCAAGGCAGATTCATGTATCATTATATGATCTTACAATATATCAGTTACAACAAAATTGCTATATTGCAATATTGTTTAAATGTGCCATGTAAGCTACTGTATATTCAGGCTACAGCAGCTTAATTATCTTGTATTTTTATTAGTTACTAATACTTAAGGAGATTTGATCGATTACTCAAGATATTAGATAGTTGAGATAGACACTGCTACCAAAAGACTTATTCACTAGAACAAGACAAAGACAGTTACTTCCTGTTAAAACAGGTCATTTACACCCTAAGGTTGAAAAATTAGGAATTAAAATTTAGAGAAAAAAGTACATTTGTAAAAATAAAAGCCGAATGTTATATTTACACAATTTAAGGTCGACCCCTAAAAGGAGTGGTAGAAAATGAATGAATGAATAAATGAAAGATTCAGAATTTTTATTCTGAAAGATAAAAAAATAAGAAAATAAAAAGCTTCAGGATACAATAAAATGTGGCAAGCCATAAAGTGTATGTAGGTCAGAGTATGCAAAAAAAAAAAAAAAAAAGAAAATATGAGTCCAAACAGAAATAACCTAGTAAACCAGAAGTAAAAAATTTGCAACAAGCAATTTTCATTAATCAACAAATGTAAAGATATAAAGTATAACATACAAAAAAAAAAAAAGTCTTAACCTAAGTTACGTAACCTAACCCTCCTAACATGGCAGATAATTGGGTCTTAAGTGTGAAACTGTGTCTTCATGAGCTGCAGATATGTGACTTCTTCTTAAGCAAAGCAAAGCATGAATCTTGTCATGTGCCTCAAACAACCATAAACACTCTCTGATTTGAATTTGTAAATGTCATCTATGGCACACAGATGATGAGCCGCAAGAAGAAGGAACAAGCTCTTTCACATGTCCACATGCATGCAAATTACTGAATACATGCACATATACATACAAATGAAATTCAGTGCATACTTGCAAAAGGAAATGTGGTAAATTAATTGTTATTTCTCATTATGTTTTTGTTGTAAAATTTGCACATATGCATGTACACACATGCACGTACACAACTGCAAGAATACATATAAACACACACCAACCAAGTCAGAATAACTGCATGTTTCACATGTAACCACCTGTAAAAAGACACACAGACACATATAAAAAAATATGTACTTGTCATACACACACTGTACAAATAAATATAATCAAATACAGTAGCTACACACTGATTAAACTGCAGATATATACAACCTTTACATGATAGAACCCCACCCACTCAGAAATGAATGTACACATAACTAAGCAGGCAAGTGATCACACATGAAGCTGAAGCTCAGATGAATCTATACACATATGCACGCACACACACACACAGACACACACACACACTAACATTATAACACAGACTACATATACTCTCAGCACATGCACCACATAATAATGATAATAATAATTACAACCTTGATAAACTTACAAATATACAGTTAATCGGCAGACGCATGTATATGTATATGTATGTCCTGTACATACACATGATCACAAACAGTATGTTCAAACACATAGTAGTGACATTTATATCATAATCACATCATGTAATTCTGCATATACTGTAAAGCCCCGAAACACACACTCAAAGAATAACATGCACAATCATATCAAGGTGTCTTACTAACTGTAAAACAAGCACATGCACATTTACACACACGTTCTGAATAACTGACAAACAAATCCATGCAACTACACACAATATGTAAATACTTAACACATACTCACACCTAACTGCAGAAGCACACATACTTTTAAGCAACCATAGCAAAAAAATAATAAAAACAACCACACACTCAGAGGTCAGTGCAGTACAGCTTATGTACTGTAAACACATGCATACATGTGCACACTCAAATATACACAAATCAGTGAGCATTACGCATGGATCAATACATAAGAGTTGCTTTACAAACACAAACACGGAACAGGTTATGAGGTGAATAGTCAAACGCTCGCTGATGCCACCCACAGACTCTGAGCACGAACACTGCCTGACTGAAACCATAAACATGTTTATATTTACTCAGGCAGACTCAACAAACAGTCACATTTAATATCAAACACTAACCACTGCCTGCAAGTGTTTTCTCTCCTGAAGAGGATCACCAATCAGGGTAAAGATTGGAAATACAAGTCAAGTTGCATTTAAAAAGAAACAAATAGATGGATTACAAGAAAAAGGAAAGTAGGTCAAAGTAATTAAAATCATTCAACTACTTGAGAAACGTGAGTTACATTTTTAAATATTGATTAAAATAAAACAAGTAAAACCACATTTGAATCAGGGGCACACACATGCACACACACACTTAACCTCCAGTTAAATCAGCAAAACGCCTACAGCAAAACACACAGCATCACAAAAGTATAACTGCCACAGTCATATCAGTCAAATCAATAAAAAGTAATACACTCAACATCATATGGACACGACTTGCTCGGAACGCTTGTCTCCGTATTCTCATTTTGAAACTGCTCGTCTCAGTCATAAACAAGAAATTATGTATAGAGATGCGAAATAGAAAATTAGAAATATGAAGAGAGACAAAAAGCCAAAAGTGATTTCAAATTGCATATTTAGATGGCTAAATATGATCCAGCAGGATTTTTTGCAATTTTTAAATGTTTACAGCAAAAACACAGCACCTTGATAATATTCAGTCATTTCACTATTTTTATTCCTGCTTTGGTATTAAACCTGAGTTTGCTGTTGCTGAAAAGGTTAAAAGATTTTTTTTTTTCCAGTCGAAACTGAGTGGGTTGCCAGATACTGAACATTTCAAGACAAATTTCCCCTCATGCTCTGGTAAAACTATCTCTCCAAAGCATCAGTTTCATTTTGACTTGGATGGATTTATTTATAGGAAGAAAACAAGCCTAACACCAATTAACACAAAATACAATTGACTCTTAAATAAGTCAGTTTGAATATATTTTGAAACGGACATCTTGTAAACAAAATTTGAACAAATAAATGCCATGGTTCAGTATCTGCATCACTTTCACTATGACCAATTATTTAATCGACCCAATTCTATAGTTTGACACTGTCATATTTTAAACTCTTGAATTAAATCTTTTTCATTTCAAATTAAAATGGTTGAAATAAATAACAAAAAGAAGCTCTAATTTTACATCAGCATTATGCCATAAATACAGCAAAAAAATGTTTCACCACATTAAGCCATCTTTAGTGATAATAAATGAAATATCGCCCTGCAGCATCGGTGTAGATTTCAGCAAAAACAAAGAAAAGCAAAGAAACTTTTGCGGACATCTAACACTACTCCACCCACACTTCTCCACAGTTAATGCGGCACCTCTAAAGGATCATCAAAGTAATTCTCATTCTGATTCAGAGTTTCACTATCATTGGTAGTTTTATTATAAAACTCAAAACCTGAAACACACAATACACGTTGTGTTTGACAGGCTCTCGGCATTGTTTTTTAATCCAACAAAGACATATTAAAGTTAATATATATATAAGACTTATTAGAGCTTACATTTGATTAACATTCAGGGGCCCATAACTAAACACCAAACACTGTCTTCAGACTACAATTTTCTAGAACTTGACAGAAGTAGTAAACAATAAGTCAAATCAGAACTAAGTTGCACAATTTTTCCCCAGACAGCAGAGCCTGTTTGTGTCTGTTTCATGTATGTCATTGTTGAATCATCCCAGAGACGTTTTTCAAAAATTACATTTGAAAAACATGACATAATTCAGCATGACTGTGTTGCAAAAAAATATAGACGAGACAGGTCAGACTTACTCTGCGTCTGTTAGTATGAAAATTAGTCAGAGAGCAGAGGAGAAGCCGATGAGGCTGGGCTTTGATGCGACCAGGCACAGCATGCGTTCAAAAAATGTGAAAAGGAAGCCAAGAGGATGAGAGAACAGTGGGCAGAAGGGCTGAAAAACCTTTCCTCTTTATCTGCCATAGATATTTTTAGTTTGAAATAGATAACAAAATAAAAGGAATGGACTAGAAAGAAGAAGAAAAGACAAAAAGAATGAATCAGAATGGAAGATCTTGCACAACTAAAAGCATTTCAGAGCTATTAATTAATGCATCTGTACTATATCAACAAAAAAAATCAGCTATAGAATATGAGCTCAAATTTACTGTCCTCTATTTCTATATTAGCAGTGTTTAAAGTAGAACACTTAATAATAAACTAGATGAATGGGAAGAACAAAAATATGAGAGAGCTAAAATTAAATTGAAAATAAATGTATACAGTACATTTATATATTGATCAGTCATGGTATGAATTTCACAAGGTTTAATTTCTACAACGTAGGTTCAGTCTGAATCATGTCACCTTTAATGCCTGAAAGATCAAAGAAGTTCTCTTTGAAAGCCCATTGCACAGCAAGTATACAAAGGGACATGTCTGTTTGTATGCCTCTGAATGTCCCGAGGCAATAAAAAAGACAAACGTAAAATAAAGAAGAGAGGGAGGGTTGAAGAAAGACAGAAACATTTTGGTGTATGTAGACCTGAGAGTGATGTGGGAGGCTGCAAAGAGAGAAAGCAAACATCTGTGGGAGAGCTGTGGTCTCCATTTTGAAGTAATGTGAGAACAACAGCAGCACCATCTATTGAGAAGTGTTGGAGTGGTGAGGACACAAACAATTAGGCCTTGCACACCTCCACACTAACTGCAAAGGATTCCTCCTTCATAAATTCAAGACACATATACACTATTTCTTCTGCTTATAACCACAGCTCGCTGGTACATTCATCTCAACAGCTTTGCAAATAAAATGACTTCAGCCAGTGCAGGTGCACGTGTTGAATTGAAGGAGCTGTGAGTCATGGGTTATCAAGGTTTAAATCAAGTGGTTGGAACTTTGTGACTAACAACTGCTGTGTAAAACAAAGAAAAACAGCTAAACTTATGTAAAATATGTGTTGATAAATGTTACTCGACCATAATAAAGCCCCTTTGCAAAGCAATTCACACCGAATCATATGCTCGGCATGTTTTAGTGCAGGTGACATGACAACTGACAGTGGACAAGGGAACGGTGGACACAGTTAATCACTTTGGAAAACTGAAATTAGTTCTAATTGCAGAAACAAAATGACAAATGCAACGGAGAATTGAAAATGAAATTCTTTAGCAGCCTATAAATAATGTTATAAATTTTGGATTAGGTTAAATATGTCCCTTTAATTATTAAAGGGACAGATTTAAGTGGACATATTAAAGTTTAATATGTCCACTTGCTGCCACTGGAACATCGCCTAGGATGGGAAGTCAAGAAGAGTTTCTCAGACCACTACTGAACAAAAACAACCACTAAATCATACAATCATTACACTGCAGAGAGTCTATAATATCAAACATCCCTAAAAATTTCACAACTGTGTTGAACACTTTTCTTGCCATATGACGAGCGCAATCTGAGTAAAAACATACAACACACACATGAAATAGATATTCAAACACTTAAACACCTTACATCATTTTAACATTGCATCTTTATTGTAGCTGACATTGTCAGCATTGTCCAGTTTTACACATACGTCCATCTCAAAAAGGACAATATGTTTTCTTAAGTTAAAGAAAGCCAACATTTAATATATTATGGACACATGACATGTAAACTGAATTTCAAGCGTTATGCTATTTTAATTTTGATCAATTGTGGCCTACAGCTCAAAAAAAAAAAAAAAATCAACTTTTCCAAGATATTCTCAATTTTGAGGTTAACTAGTGCATACTAGATCTATAAATTTGAACAGTAAACATTTATGTTTACTTGTGTACAACATAATTCCTTATGACGAGCTGGGTTGAGCTTAAGCATTTGGTTTTCAACTACAGTCATTGAAGGGTAGAGGGAAAGGTTAGCCATCTTAGGCAAAGGGGGAGTTGTGATATTAATCAAATGCAGGAATAGAACATTTCAGCGTGTGAGACTTGCCATTGCACTTGACTGTTTATATAAAAAGTAAGATTCATAGCTATGCAAATAACGAAAATTATTAACATTAACGATTACAGAGAGAAATTCAGACCTTAGTCAGACTTTTTCAGTTCCTTACAGCTGGTCTCAGCACTGCATTAAAGTGAAAGGAAAGGACTCTGTTGCTGTCTGTTCCTGTCAAGCACTTCTGCCAAAGCATAATCATAATTTCAGTCTCACTTTTCAAATGTATCTTTTCCCCCCATGTTAAAATGTGTAACAAGTGCTCAGAGATTAGAAGAGAAACACTCTCTTCTGTAACAATATATCAATAATATAACAGTGTCAATAAATGTTATGTCACAGACATTATATTCATTGACATAGAAGAAATGGCACGAAGCCTGCAAGCGAGTTCAGGCAGTCAACTCGGGCTGCGCAACTACGTATGTTCAATAAACACGCCTCATTCTCATCTACGGAACACCCTCCAAATTTGGAATTTGGTTGTCTATTTAAAATGCATTCACTTCCTATCTGCCTTTTTGCCTCTTTTTCCCTGACCCACCTGCAGGCTCCAATGGGGGCTTCATGGTGCTTTCTCATCACTCCTGCAAACGTGCAATGATTGATGGGGTCGGAGCCTAGATGCCAAACTTAAATAACTATATGTATTATTTATTTAGCACATATCTATTTCAATACACAAACCTGAATTGCCATACTGAAATGTAAATTATAATGTATCTTCAGCTTGGCCTTTGCATTTTGTAGATATTAAACCATGTTGGGCCTCACATGTTAAGAACATACCTGTCACTTACTAAGTGTTGCAAGATAACTGAAAGAATCTAAATTAAACAAAAAAAGAAAAGAAAGCAAATAAAACATGACTAAAATCTTACTGGCATACTTTGAAGTAAATAAACTTTAAAGTGTGTAACCTCCTATTTATGAATACAGAGGAAATAAAGAACATCCCTCGTGCTACTTATAGTTAAAACATCAGATCACATTAGCTATTAATAGCTTTAATTGTCAGCATTTGGTTTCAGAGCTTTATGCTGTCCTGCCGTAAAAATCAGCTCCATATCAAACAGTTAAACACTGTTGAGCGACAGCTAGCAAGAAAGCAGAACAAACTTCACTTTAACTGGAAATCAACTGGTGTAAAGGCTCATTACATCTGCTTCCATCCAATTCCATCCAGGAGGAGGGCCGATAATTTATTCAACACGTAGGAAGGCAGCTTTTAAAGCAACAACATAACCTGCATGGTCTTGGTTTGTGGTTCACTTAGATTAAAATGCTATCAAATAAAATGATCTAATAGAAACCAAAACCACCTGTTTCCAAGTTCAATCAAGCATTTAGAACAGTGGAGCAGTGACTCCCACTCTCTTCCTATATGCAAAGCTTGAAGGATCTAGAAACAATGAGGCCTTTCTGCTCAAATGTACTCAGTTCCATATCACCCTATGAGAATAGAGGAAAGACCATGCTGATGTAAACGTTTCTATGGTTATGTTTAGAAATTTGCTGAACTTGGTTAGAGTTAGGTGAAGACAATTAGCCAAAATACAAAATTTCCCTATTCACATCAATCAGCAGTTCCATGATTGGGAACAGCGTCATTATGAGGAGACAGCACTGATATTTGCTGATGGACCAATAAGTAATTGTTTGAAATTTTAACTGGAAATTGACAAGTGCGTTTAACACTGACTCACAAGTACCAATCTACCCAAAATAACAAGGCCCATCGAAACTGTCCAACTTCACTGACAAGCCAGTGGCCCTAAGTTGTGGCGACTGGAGATTAAATTATGAAAGTCAAATCTGTATGTGACCCTCTCATAGACTGTATATGATGATGGACATAATAACTTTAAAACCGATGCCAAAGTATCTTGCTCGCCCCCTGGTGGCTGGCTCCAGTACAGATCCTAAGTCCCTCCGCCTCCAGGGAGGACCGGGGCCAATCAAAGGAGTTGTCAGGATTGTTTTTTTTAGGATTTCTGCCAAGAAAAATCAGATTGGGTCTTTAAAGCTGCAGTAAGGTATTGGACAGTGGATGTAGCCAGTGCAAAATTAATGAACATAAACTTACAGGTCTACTGTTGGAGGAAATTGCTTGGCCTTGGTAGAGGTCTAAGCTCTCTGAATGCTTTTTAGTTTATTTATTCATTTTTTTGTGAACAGGGTAACTAAAAGTTAGGGACAGATTTTGATGAAATTTTCATAAGAGGTGAAAATGGCTTTGAAATTACCCAATTGCTTAATTTTATGTCACTTCTGTGAAGAACTAATAAGGCTACAGACATGCAACGAACATTAATATGTTGCAGCATGTCAACTCCATCATAATTTCAAAAACAAATATTGCGGCGTAAATAAAATTTGTAGTTTTGTTATGAATGTGATATTCTATTTCTAAATTCTACACACAGAAACTTAACAATTCTAGCAAAGTAAGTTTTTTGATTTTGGTACCAGTAGAGAAACGTTGTGTTTGATATTTAAACATCTTATCTTGTGTAATAACTGTTGCAAGAATTAAATCTGTGACCTTCAATGTTGGTTTGTGAGGTTTTTATCAAACAAAATATCACCTTCATGAAGACTTTATGCAAAGATAAAAAGAAAAAAAGAAAAGCACTTGAGAAACAATAAATATCTGAACAATATGTTTAACAAACATAGTTTCTAAGACAACAGTACAATATTTAGATTTTGGGGCATTTTCTAACAGAAAGACGTTATCTAATCAGGTGGGAGATAAACTGACGCATTACGTGTTCTTAAACGTTAACACTGTAAACAAATATTTGTCTCTTCATCAGCCTTTTCATCACAGAACACTGTGTGTGTGTGGGGCATGCAGACATTTAGCTGATCTGATGTGAGAGACTGCAAGCCTCCTACAGTCTGGGAGACAAGAAAACCA
Source organism: Mola mola (assembly GCA_001698575.1). Lineage (NCBI taxonomy): Eukaryota > Metazoa > Chordata > Actinopteri > Tetraodontiformes > Molidae > Mola > Mola mola. The sequence continues at coordinate 4,640,106 of KV751325.1, forward strand.
CAAGTGGGAGAGGACTGATTCACATGTTGTTACACACCAAAAAAGTAAATGCTGACTTTTGAATAACCAACAATGGCATCCTACATTTGGCTTATTATAAACTGCCAGTGCAGTGAGGATATTTCAATTATTAGTTTTCTTTCTAACAGAAAATTATTTTTTGAAGAATGAAGAAAGTGCACATTTAATTAGACATTTTCACATACATTGCAAAAAATAATCAACATACAGCAATGTGCAGTGTAGATAGACATCGAGACATTGTTGGGTAAAGTTCAAGATCCTTACACATCTGGACCTTTGAGGTGCCTGGAAAGTTTGACATGCTTTCAAGCTGATACTTGTGCTTCTGTTGGTATGAAAGAAAACCTAATTTGCAGATGCAAGAAGTTAGGCAGTATGTACTTGAAAAGTACAAATACTGTGTGCTTTGTGATTGTACCAGTGTGCCTTAGCAACACTCTATTTCGACTCTGCCCCACTGTGAAGGCTCTATGGAGTGATATGTGTGATATTGTTTTGTAAACGACTGATCTTGCTTTTGTTTTGCTCTGGAGGAATGTAGCAATTGGCCATATTGATCGGTACACACAAAAAAAGAAACCTGATACGTTACATGTGATTAATATGATTATTATACTAGCTAAATTCCATAGCCTCAAATGTAAATTTACACCAAAGTACGTCACAAACAAGAAGGTGGAGTGTAAAGAGAATGCATGCAATGGAACGCTGCCTTGCTGCCCCCTTCCTTTTTTAGTACGTAGGAGAACTACGGTGGCTCTTAATGATCCTGGGGTAAATCTTTTCATTGGTTGTATTTCAATGCCATCACAATATATTAGTACAATATAATAGGTAAAGCAAAGGCTTTTCGGTTGGTTGCGGCTACTGTAGTAACATGGGAGTGCAAGATGGCGCTCTCAGTGGGAGAGGGACCCGCTACCATGTAATGAGATTACATATACACTACGGTTTTTGATTTACGCTGATTTCACACTAATGTTAACACAGTTATGAGGACTAGTCATTACCAAACTCAAGAATACCGCAACCCACTTCAAAATCTGAAAATTCTTGGGCCCAGCCAATATTCAAATCTCTGCCCTCATCAAAGCATGAGACTAAGATGAAGTATTTTCCTGAAAAATCAATTTGAGAAACAAAGCAATTAAATATGAATATGGGCTGATGGCAATACAGTGCATATCCACATGCACCAAAAATTGTTAAGTTGCCTCTTTCAACAAAATTATGATGCTGTTATTACAATCTATCACAGCTTGGATGCTTGAGGAGTTTAACAGTGCTAAACAGATAACTCACTCTCATAAGTTCATAAATGTCCACATGTATGCAATACTTGCAAAATATGTGCAAATAGTACACAAACCTATCAGAAGTGTAGGTTAAGGTCAGTTGGTAGCCCACCCACCGCTGGAAAACAAACTTCAGGCAAAACTGGCTAAACAATGAGTCATGAGATATTATATAACCTAGTTCAGTCTATCGGGGATGAAATAGTCAAAAGGATCGTCAATTTTGATTCCTTTATAGTGATAATTGTAAAGAGAAGCTAAAGAAAAGATTTTACACCTGAGATTTTGCAGCAGTATGATGGTTCCAGTTGAGTCGAAGCATGTTTAAAACCGTTGTTTGGGTTGGTGTAACATTAGTGAGTCATCATGACTAGTCATTTTACTTGACAGTAGTAAAAAACCCTTACCTAATGGAATAACATTTTAGCACACACAGCCTAACGTGTTGTGAAACAGGTCACGCTGCATTGTGTAAACATGAACTAATACAGTCCTGTGCTAATGAGAAAGTGTGGCATTAAATGAAAATTAGGACTTTGAAGCAGGCTCCCTTTGAGCTCATCCACAGACATTGTTTGTCTTTGCACAGGAGTCATTTTCTCTTTATCACTGTGACTTGGACAAGTTTGCAAGATGATTCAACAGTCCGATGCTTTACTAGTGTTCTTAACTCCAGCCTCCAGACCACAGCTAATTCAAACAGATGTTTGTTTACAGAATGTTATAACTTGCTAAATTCAAAGTACAATGATCACAAACCAGCCCTTCCTTATATAATGATGGAAAGCATTGAACACCACACAGTATTTGAGTTGAAGCAGTGGGTTTCTTAGAGGGTTTTAGTGGCTTTAAAGGATGCTGACTCTCTCAACACGACACTCAGCTGTGGCTCAGATGGTAGAGTGGTGATCCAGTGATCGGAAGGTAACTGGTTCAGTCCCAGAAGACCCTGCAGTTAACATGTTGAAGTGTCCTTGAGCAAGACACTGAACCCCAAATTGCTTCTGATGCTGCGCCATCAGTGTGTGAATGATTAACACTCCTGATGAGCAGGTGGCACCCTGCAAGGTAGTTACAGCAACCAGTGTCTGAATAGGTGAATCTGTTGTTTATTGTTCTGGTGACTCATGAGAATTAAAATCTGAAGTCATTTTGTTGTGTTTTTCATTTTTCTTTTATTGTATTTGCCAGCTGGCAATCTTCTCTGCAGTTTATAACAAGGCTACAATAAATCAAGATGGCAGGCCCAACTGAATAAAACCATATGTGTTTTTTTTTTTTCTGCTACAGCGTGCACATCAGCTTTCCAGTGTCTAGGTCTGTCTCTTGAAAAAAAACATTAAATTCAAACAGCAATTCAAATGTAACTTTTATTTGCATGACTAAGGATGAGTATGATTACTTGGGGTTTCATTAACATCATTATTCAACTAACGTTTTAACTACTCATGTACTTGTGCAGTGCGTACATGTTGTTTTTGGCTACAATAGTTTAGCTTAGCTGTGAGCAGGAAAAATAATGGACAAAAAAGGACAACGATAACAACGTGCAGCGCAACGGTCCATGCCTTTGTCACTTCCAGGCTTGACTACTGTAATTCCTTATCATCAGGCTGTAATACCAAGTCACTAAAAACCCTGCAACTGATTCAAAACGCTGCTGCTTGTGTACTCACTAGAACACAAAAAAGAGATCATATTTCTCCTGCTCTAGCCTCTCTGCATTGGCTTCCAGTGAAATCTGGAAGAGAGTTTAAAGTTCTCCTCCTCACCTGCAAAGTTCTAAATGGTCAGGCACCTTTGTATCTTAAAGAACTTATAGTGCTTTGACACCCAATTAGAACACGGTAGGAACGGTAGTTCCTCGGATCCCTAAAAGTAATTTGGGAGGCAGAGCCTTTAGCTATCAGGCACCTATTCTCTGGAGCCAGCTCCCAGTTCAAGTCTGTGGGGCAGACACCCTCTATATGTTTAAGAGTAGGCCTAAAACCTTCCTTTTTGATAAAGCTTATAGTTATGGCTGGCACAGGCCATCCCATAGTTATGCTGCTAAAGGTCTAGACTGCTGGCAGATTTCCCATGATACACTGAGCCCCTTTATTTCTCTACCTCGCTCTCTCCCTACTTCTTCTACTCTCTAAACTATCATGTACCAGTATTTGTGTTACGAGGTCTGCTAGCGACATGCTATCCTGTGGAGATGTGACCTTGTGTCTGGGATCATGATCAACTTCACCCATCCAACCCAGCAAAAGACAGACTGGCCTGGAATCCGGACCTGGATCACCATATGGTTCCTGGACCCTGGTCTTTAATAATAACATGTCCTGGACTCAGTTCTCATGTTTTAGTATACATAGACTGTAATGACTGTCATATTGTTGTGCTCTGGACTTGTAACATCTATTGCACGTCTACCAGCCTAAGAAGAGGATTTCTTAGCTATCTGTATTAGTGATCATATACCAGTGAAAGTACAGATTTGATGAATGACAATATTGAGTCTCTATGGTTGCAAAAGCATTTACCTCATTCACCCCCTACATTGCTTGGCTGCTGCTATAAACCTCTTATTTCCAGGATGGATTATCTTGATGGTATTTGCTCTATGATAGATAAAAGAGCTGATAAAAACAGAGAATGTTGCTGTCTTGGTGATTTTAACATAATTTAGTATGCAGATTACATTTGTAGTTTGAGTCATTTCTGTGCCTATGAGGGTTGTTTAAAATAAGGATGGGTATTTATCTTCCTCCAGTATGGATCATATGTATACCTAGGAGCCAGATATTTATTCTGATGTGGTGTCCTTGCCAGTTGGATTCAGTGACCATAACCCTATTGCTGTGTTCAGAAGTATTAAAATTCCTAAAGCTAGGTCAAAAATAGTGTATGCTAGTCCTAAAAGCATTTCAATGCTGATGCATTCTTAGAAGATGTTCAAAATGTTTGCTGGTCTGAGGTATGTAATGAAAATGATCCTAAACTGTCATTAAATGTGTTTACGGAATTTTTTTTGTACCTATTGTTACAAAGCGGAGATTCACAGACGTGCTGAGAGAGGACATGCACATAGTTGGTGTGAGACAAGAAGATGCAGAGGACAGGGAGAGATGGAAGAGGATGATTCGCTGCAGTGACTCAAACAGGATAGATAAAGCCAACAGAGGAAGAAGATTTGTACGTATTATTAATAAACATACGCCATTTTGAAAATTCACTGTTCAAGTTCAAAGGTGTACCATAGATCAATAATGAATTAAAGAAATTAATGACACAAAGAGACAAAGCTAAAAAGATCTACATTACCTAGCTAGGGATAGGTATCAGTACAGTGTATTTCAGAATCAAGCAGCTAAATTAAACAGAATGAATAAGAGAGAATTTTAACGGCAAAGAATAAAATAGTTCAACACAATGGTAAAAAAAATTATGCAAGGTGCTGAATGATATTATGGATGAAAGATTCTTTTTTATTTATTGAATGTGATGGCTTATTTATCAGTAAACGAGTCGACATGCCAAACTACTATAATAATTATTTTGATGATAAGGAGGAAAAATGAATAAGAATTATCACTGCACGTATCACATTGGCTTATTAAAGACCTCATTACGACAAATCAAAATTGTACATTTGTTGTTTGTCACATATCATCTTCAGGATGTGATATATTCAAAACTTGTCTGGTATGTGGGAATTTTTCCAAACAAATGAGAAGAGATATCCCAGATATCTGTAAATGTGCCATCTACCCACCGCCTACAATACGTAGCCAGATTGTTGAAACTTTAGGGTTATGTCATCTTGATTACTGTTCTGTAATTTGGGCCTCTCCTTCAGAGTCTGATCTTAACAAATAAGAAATCGCACAGATTTTAGATCATATATTGACCAGATGCACTTGTGTCTTAGTTGGCCTAAAGTTTTCAAGAGACTATCCAACAGACCCTTGTTATTTATTAGGAATGTAAATTTTACTCGGTATCCTAGAATTATTTTTATCCACTCATATTGGACTAGAAATGCCAATACAGGACTATTTTGGTTGACATGCCCATTCACTAATACTATGAAAAAGATAGCATTATATAGGGCTGCCTCTTTGTGGAGCACACTCTGTATCTATATCTGAAATATTTCTGGGAAAATTGGTTTTAGGAGACATGTAAAATCTATTTTACCTGCTTACTATTCCGTGATTTTATACATAAGACATTTTTTTCACTTTGGTACTCTCCTTTTAATGTTTATTTGTTGTCATTTATGAGATGTATGGAGTAATCTGTGTTGTTTCCTGTGAATTGTGTCTATTTGAGTTTGTGATAAGTTTTATTAACTTCTCAGTACTGGTAACATGTTGTTATATCAACATTTATACTACATTGTCTTATTTACCCCAGGAAGACTAGTCTGTCGCTCAGGCGTCGACTAATGGGGTTCCATAAAAAACAATAAACAATAAACCTCTGTGGTTTCAGTTTGTTTTAAAATATACTGGAAACATGTTAAGGGTACTTACATAAGGTAGTAATGAAACTCAGGCAGGTTAGAAATGAGCATGTAAAGGAAGAGATTTTGTTTGACTAGATGAAAAAAAACTAAAAAAAGTGGGAAAGTCCAGGTCATATCAGAGTTCTGCTTTAAAAATGACACAGATTGCAAAGTGGTAGATCAGATAAGAAGCACGTCACCGGTGATGGCTCAGCACATGATCTGTCTACCTCAAATTAGCAGATCATTTCCTCACACAGAGCGCTGTGACAGGAACAGACACACCTGCGGGGGAATCCATCAGAAACCAACTCTCTCTGTAAAAAAAAAACAGGTGACGAGCAGCGGGGATATTGTGTTTCCAGCAATATGTATATACATATTGGCTCAAAGCTTACCATATTTAGTCAGTGAAAAAATTTTTTCTTTTCCTTGTCAACTTTTGAAAAACAAAACTGAGAAAAGGTTTGTGGGTTTCATGCTTTACTATTCAAAGAGATTACTTAGACAGGAGCCAGCAGTATCGCTGCATGCTGACATTTGACATTTTGTGCATGCCATCTGTTGAGCCAAATAAAGCCCACACACTCCTCTCACCTGAACTCTCAAATACTCTGATGTAGTGGCGAGAGGTTTCTCATCTCCTGCCCATAATATTTATGTACAGCTGAAATGATTAGTCATTTTATTGAATACTTGGTTATTAATCTTGACTATGGCTTTTTTATTTTTATCTTATTATTTTACCCAAAATTGTTGTTATCCAAAAGTTTGGAATTATTCTTATATTGTTCTTTATGGCCAGTTTCAAATAGAAACAGCAAATTTTAATTCTGTCTGTCACCAAGCAAACTGTCACAAACATATTTGAGAAGCTCACAGTCCAATATAAATAAACCTTAACAGCATGCTTTAGCGGGTGGCTTGTTTAACTGCCAAGCAAGCTACATCAATTTATTCACAATAGTCACTTTTATATTGATCATTTAAGAATAGAGACCACGGCATTTTATTCCAGGTATTTTTTTCTTATATTCTAAGCTATTGTTTCATCATTTAATGGAACATGACAAAGTCAGCACACCTTCTGTACAGTTCCAACCCATGTTTTGTTTCCCAGTGTCTGGAGTGAAGTTTGCATAATTTTAAATTCTGGCAGTAGAAGCATGATGTAACTGCTATTTACAGCTGTGTGAAAGATTCACATGGCTTCTTCTCTTAATGTTAGCAATCAAAGGTCACGCTCTTCTGCTCTAAATGCCATGCTAAAAAAATCACTTGGGAAATTATGAAATGCAGTGAGCAGCAGAAAGGAAAGTGACATTTCTCAGAGAACACATGGGCCAAATGGTTAATATTTCTACTCAACATGCTGTTGTAGTGTGTGGCTGCACCTAAACACCCTCCTAAGAAAATACTGAAGCCTGAAGGTTGTTAAGTAAGATGGTCTGAATTCATTTCTCATGGGCAACAAAATGAAAATATTTGTTGTAGATGATTTACTCTTCAGTGTTATTTTGTGCAAGTTTTAGTTAAATTGGACAATTAATACGTCAAAAATGGATCTTAAACTAACTTAGATTACAATCAGATTTTTTTTTATAAGTAAAGTAAATCTATGAAATAAAGCATTTTAGCTTTGTATATGAGTAGACATATTGTTAAAAAAAAATCATCACTGTTGGCGAATGCTGAATCCTTGATTGATTTATTTATTATGTGTACTAAAAGTAGTTTCATTTTAAAAAATTGAGTATACAACCCCTAGAATCAGCCTGTCAACACACACAGAGGACATGAAAACAAATGGATGTGCAGCTGGGTGTCTTTTGGTCAGCAACCAAATGAAGGCAGCCACATGCTGACTGAGATAAAATGACCACACAGGACGAACATCTGCTCAGAATGCTGTCTTATTGGGAACTAATGACTTTTTCATCTAAACTATTAATTGCAATGAAGGCATGACCATGTGACAAAGGGTTGGAGCTGGTGCAGTTTTTTCTTGGGTCAGCAGTTGATTCTACTCAAACATCAGGCAGATATTTGTGTGTCTCCAGTTTTGTAAGCAACAGAAATAAATACAAGTCAAAACTACTATAGCATATGTCGGACTGTAGTCAGAATCCTAGTCAGACGCTAGTCTACACTCAAATTACAGGTCCTTAAGCAGCCAGACGTGTGATTGCACACGTCAACAAACGTGAATGCATCTGCAGAGTATAAACAAAACAACACTCTCCTCTGGGCTTTTCTCCTGAGCCTTTCAGACAACCAGAGGATCAGCACACACTCAGAACTGATTCAGCTCAGTTTTACGACAGATCACTGATAGTTACTGAATACATTTCTCATAAAGCAGACATGCAGTCAGTGCAACCTCTGTTTCACAAAAGCCATATTTTATAAAAAGTAGATATCACGTTGAAAAAATTACTTTTCTAAAAATCTAAGTCACCCATACAAATACGAATAAAAGTCTTGAAATGGCAATAAATGTACATAGGTATCAAAAGTACAAGTAAAATTACATTTATATACATTTCCATTTGTGAACTATTACTTTTTACTGTAGGCTGGATTTAAAAGTCAACATGTTCTGGTTATCAGAATCCTTTTCTTTCCAAAAATATATATTTTTTAAAAAATGCATTACTTTGTCGCTGATGCATCATGCACTGTTATCTGCTAATTAGTAAGTAGTCGAAGTTATAAAATAAATGTAGAGGAGTAAAACTATAATATTTGACTTTTATATGTAATATAGTAGAAGTTTTAGAGAAAATGGAAATACACAAGTAAATTACACACTACGCGCTGTGTGGGGACAAGAATAAAGAAAGAAAGCACGGAGCATAAAGGTACATTCTGTATCCATGTGTAAAATACACACATTCACAAAAATAAACTTGGCAAATTAAACTACAGCATATTTGTTTATTGCTAGTTTTTGAGCCAAGTAGAACATCATGCAAACATATATTGTATGAATTAATCTGAAATGTCAATTTTAAGGAAGTAATTTATGGCAATAAAAGTTGTCATTGTAGCTGTTTATTAGTATGTAATATACAACTGTACAGTCAGATTAGTAGCAGCTCTTACATTCGGTGCTGTAGATGCATTTGTAGTAATGTTAAGATAGCACTTGTAGTATCAGTCACAGTAGTAGTTTTTGTAAAATCAGTAATGGGGAGAACTGAATTTGTTCAATATTAGTAATTGCAGTAGTAGGAATATCACAAACTGTGTTAATGTAAATGTAATAGTGATGTTCTCAAAAACAAATTTAGCAAACAGCAGATTTATTCCTGCCAATGTGACCTGGGAAGATTCTGTTTTAGAAAAAAAAATGTGACATATTGAATTGGCAAATGTGATAACTGATGTACAAATAAAAGTACATGCTGAGACAAAGTGTGGGTGTTCGTTAGCTTGAGACAGTATGAGGGTGTTAGCAGGCACATGTGGAAGTGTGTGAGTGTGTGTCTGTGTGTGTATGAGTGGGTCAGGCTGACTTCATGATAACCATCTCTCATTTCCATAGGTGGTAGGATCCTTGCCTGATTTTCTTATGAGGCCCCCCAACAAGCAGTGAGCGGACACAAACATCAGGTTTCACAGTGACAATTCCAATCTCCTGATATGATCTGGGCTTAAATGTAGTTACACTATTGAAAGAAAAACTCAGCTATAAAGAGCGAAGCAGTAATCCGAGGGCCGCAACGTCTCTGTCACCTGTAAACACTGTGACGGCGTTTTTGGAATGCTGTTTGTGATGCAACATCACCTCACATGGAGGCCTTACATAACCTGCAGTTTTCCAACCTGTCAACATGCACACCTGAGCGAGGGAAATCATTTTCATGTGATAAGGTTCCCTCGTGCAGTTTTTACGCTGAATCCACATGACGGTGTTACACAAGCATTTTGACACACATTTGGAAGGATCCCGCTTATCTAAAACCCAATAAAGCCAATTTCCCTATGCTTTATCCAGCATGTAAATGATAATATTGATTATCTAGTCTCGTAGTGATGTCCCTGATGCATTTACATTCTTCATTTCTTGTCTACAGTATTCTCAATATCGATTGTGCTGTTTCAAAGCCTTTCATATAGCTTGATTTTGCAGCACACTCATAAATCATATACCATAAATTAATCAGGTAGAATGCTTTATTTTTGTTTACTACAAATCAAAGTAATTCCAGTTATGCAACACAAAACCTGTATAACAGCTACACCACAAGTTCTCATCCACATGACACATCCAAAGCACCTGGTAATGATAGCATCTTTGTATGACTGGTCAGTCCCTGGCAATCCCCTGCAGATACATACGCAAAGTTTAAACCTCCATGAGGAAGGAGACGAGACACCTCCTGTTTGACTGGAAGCAATGGGCTCCGTCATCCCATACCACTGTGTTGCCCACTTTCCTCACCTGAAACACAAGTTGTTCACACAAAAAGGAATGGAGGGACTGTATGTACTCAGCGTGTACAAAATACAGCCTAATTTATAGTAGCGTCACTTCAGGTATTTAATGTAAATTCAACAGATTTTGCAAAGGTATGTACAGTAAATATCCATAATGAACCATATATATGTCTATAAATGGGGTAATCAGCATGAAAGCAATTCATGAATTTTTGAAAACTAGATTAGTGCAATGAAAAGTTATTTCACACTTTACCTTGTGTCATGCTGACAGTGTGAAGAGTTTTGAAAAAGTGAACCAGCTCGTACAAAAAGAGATGCCAGTTGCTGTTTGGACTTAGCTCTCAGTGAACGCATAAGGAAATAAAAGTCATTGCCAAACTTAAATTAGGTATCAAATTTTTATCTAAAGTTTCACGTTTGCTACAATACATCAGCAGAGTGAAAATATTCGACGTATATTTTACAACAGAGTGTTTAAATGTGTTCTGGGTGTCAGAACATGTTCTGTCACTGTCACTGTCACTGTGGGTTTTCATCCCACTGCAAATATGGAAGCCTTATTCAACAACGACAAAAACAAGGGTCAATTTACGGTTTTAGAATGAACATTCGGAGGTAAATATGAAGTGGAACAGTGGAAATCTCTCAACTTAAGAGCTGCAAGAGGATGAAGTGTGAAAATTATTTAAATAAAATATCAGGCAGCAGGCAGGAGATTCCTCGATCCTCCAACTTCAGCCCGGAGTGTGTGGGCAGCTTAGGTGCTGTACAGTCGCTTAAAATGAAGCACTCACAACAAGGTTGACGTGCTGACGTTCAACTCTAATTTTAGGATATTTATATACATGAAGTGTAAGCGATATAAACTGCAGCCCTTCTTATCCTTTTTTCCTTCCTCTTTTCGTAGAAACAAAAAGATCCCACACTGTTTATTCAACATTGACACAAATGCCTCAAAACCATCTAGACCTAAACAATGAAAAAAAAAAAGTGATAAATGAATTAACACCCCTGTCATAATGTGTGCACAGAGCAGGTTTAATCTCAGCTTCCTCCATATTTTGTTTTATATGTTTCAGCTGAAATTAAACAGTAACTTGAACTTGAAAAGCTTGAAGCTGTATCATCAATAACATGACTCATAACCACAACCATTTAAACAGGTATCGTTTGATGCCCACAGGTGTAGAAACGAGTTGGGAGGGGATCTTTAAACCAAAAGCTGACACGTCTATCTAGAGCAACCTAACACTACGCATTGTTTTCTGTCATCAAATTATTACACACGACTAATAATAAAAATCCACCACCAGCAGGTACCTCACCTCACATTCCTGTACCTCAGAAAATGGAGTCAACGGCACCCGAAATACAGATACACACATAGAGTAACAACATGGTCACTTCTTGATAATCTAATGCTATTGTTTAATTTCAACAAACAAGGATATTTCAATTCGTGACTAAACAGTGATAGGAAATAAATGGATTTTCTTTAAAAAAAAAAAAAAAAAAACAACAAAAAAAACGAGGATGAGATACAGCTTGTACATTTCTAATCTTCATCTATCTAACAACTCAAATTTTTACGATCTTTTATGGGAAAATTCTGTTGTTGTCAGGTTTTTTCTTCACCCTTAATGTTATTTTCAGTTGAAGCAAATCCAGCGTCTGCATACTGAAAAGCTACCGTTCAGGCCTCACAGCAACTCTGATATCCATTTTATGCTGACTTATAGCGAGAGACGGGGTTAATATTATTTTCTTCACGACCGCAGGTGACTCAGAAACACACAAACACACTCGCATGAGAAAAAAAAAAGATGTGAAACTTAATATACTCAAAGTTCAAAGAAAATGAATTTCAAATGCTGAAGCTGAATTCACCCTCCTTTAATCAGATTTAAATCTGTTTTGTGATTCTACTGTGATACTTTTTTTTTTTTTGTTATTATAGAGAGTCATTAATGCCTCGTATATGTTCTGTCTTACAAATAATTTTATCCTGTACTAAAAAGTTTTATGGGAAAAAAAACATTTAGATGTAAAAGCAATGACCCTTCAGCAATCAGAAAATTGAAAAGAGTGGTGTTACTTTTAACTATTTCACAATAAACAAATAATAATTGTGTTATGCATTTTCCTCTTACATTTGGCAGCAATTAACCCTTGAATACCAGTGACTTGAACTGTGTGAGAATGTGTGAGAAGGAAAAACCAACTTAAAATGTCAAACGTCTGCCTTCTCATCACACAGGAAGCTTATCAGGCTGTGACATTTAGAGCTTGTTATTTTGTTGTGTTTACAGGACAATAACCATAACAATGTGAGGAGATGAAGATCCCCGCGTAACGCAAAGGATGCCCTAACATCTTGTTATTTTATTTCCGTAAATCACCATTACTATAAAAACAATTAATAACGAGAGGAACGTCCTGTTTTTGTTGTTTCTTGTTTGTTTGTTTCATTCCCTTGTATGTCTATTATAAACAGTCTTTTAACAGAGGGATCGAAACACGCCGCCGCTGTGTGTGTGTGTGTGTGTGTGTGTGTGTGTGTGTGTGTGTGTGTGTGTGCACGGACCTGTATTGTGGCTTTGTGTGGTCCAAATAAATGTCGTCCATTCAATAAATGAATACAACACAATACCAGCCAACGCTTATGCCTCGTTTTCTTGAAATTAAATATAAATATGAGGCCTACATTAAGTTTAAAGTAACAAGACTCTATAAAGACAACACGCTTGCTAAATCATTTTTCAAAAAATGCGCTAATTTGAAAGCAGAAGGACGCAAAATCCCTCGCAGGGAGTGAATTAAACCGAATTTCGCACGGTGTCTTAAAAAAGCCCAATTTGGATTTCATTTTCGCTGGTCTTCTTCTTCTCGTATTATTTTCATTCTTCCGCGCCGTAAAAAACAAAAATGACATGAAACGAAAATGTAAACGTGTAGACATATCAGCCCTATTTAATACACTTACAGATAACAATCTTTTTCTTCAGCTGCAGACGACTTTAAATTTAGCAACAGCACCAAACATTGAAATGAGTTGATGCTAATATTTCTTCGAAGGCCAGGTGCGTCACGTGACGTTTATTTTTTTGGTTTTGTTTTTGTTTTGTTTTTAAAATTACACTTCACCTGTTATGAACTGTGAAAAAAAAAAGGTCGCATTTATCGTAGAATAAAGATTTGTCTGAAAGATTTATGTTTTGAAAAAAATTGCAAATAAATTAAAACTTGTTTTCAGAAAATAAAAAGAGAGAATACAGCAGTGTAAAGCTACTTTAGACTCAGTCTTGGCTAAACTATTAGAACCTACAGTAAAATTGTTGTTATGTTACTGATGAATTGGATGAAAATTCAGACAGGCGCTGCGTACGCTCTCATTGAGAAGATAACATTTAACACACTCAATTAATGGTTTCCAACATTGACTCTATGTGGTTTGTGCTGCTGCTAGAGAGCGATTTAACACAACGGTGTCGAAAGTCATGTTTGACTTGAACTGAGACGTGTGTGGGTCGCAGGTGAGTCGCAGGAGTCCAACTGTTGGTTAGAGCAGGCTGCGTCCTGTGAGGGGCTGTCGCCCCCTAGTGGACACAAATCTAAACTGCACGGTCTCCGTCCGCGGTATCTGCATTGGGACGACTTCACGTGAATCTGAGTAGCCCGAGTCACCTCCAGACAAGTAATGGCAACTGCTCCCACCCAGTACTCGAGACAGGATGACTTATACTTTACATTAGTCAAAAACTTAAACAGCTGAGGTCAGAGGACATTTAGAAATTAACCAGGTTCAAATTAACAAAAAGCAGAAAACATATTCAGTTCAGGGCAGAGCAACAGGTCAAACATCCTGTATCTGCTTTAGATTATGATGTAAATTCAGTCAAATTAGCTACATGTTGCACTAAGGTTATTTTTGTTAATGCTGCTTTTCACAGTATAGATACAGTTTGATATTGTGCGAGTGATTCCAAGAACAGTACTTGCTTTCCCTGAGGCCCTGTTGGTTTCTTTACACACACACAGTCCCCGTCTTTTCACTCTGTTTGTATGAAAAGTATGAAGAAGAACAGAAAAGAACCTGTAAGAGTCACCTATAGATCAGTCCGGCAGACCTGATGTGAACTTGAAACTGTGTGGTTGGAATTGAGACACAGAGGATGGCAGGATGATTGGAGGCTGTGAAAGTTTAAATTACTTTGGCTGTTTATTACCAAGCACCTCTGTGGAAAATGAAACTTCCCTAAAGCACTTTCAAGAAACATCAGAATGAAAACCAAGATTACATATTTTTTCTACCAAGTAAAAACATATGTGCTTACTTCAACTAACATTACAGTTTGTTTGGTTTTTTTGCACTACTGTCCTACATTTTAAATACAAATGTAAAAATAAATTAAATAATAAGAAATAACAATAAAAAAAAAAGGAATTTAAATACAATAAAT
>KV751325.1:4663410-4678822 GCA_001698575.1 Mola mola
TGCATCTGAGTGATAAGTTTGATTTCTACAATTTTAAGCCCCACCCCTGCAATTAGTCAGGATTGGAAATAGCCCCTGTTAGAATTTTCTTTATAGAGACTGTCATTGCAGGATTGCAGAATGAAAGCAAAAATCCCAAGCCATGACGCTGACTGCTAATTGTGGCCATGATGTGTGTTGTATTGTATAAAACAATGTATAAACATGTTAACAAGGTCAAAACACCAATGTGGTCTTCAAAAAAGAGAGTGAAACATGATGAAAGACAGGATTAAATGACCAGCACAAGATGGCAGCACTGGTATCTTGGACATTTTTACATCAGCCTTAGCAAAGCAAGTCATTATTGCCTCATAAATCGGTCTGAGCTTTGAGTTCTCCAACTTAGCAGAGCTGTGTCAGATGTGGATTAGATAAGGACATCATTTTCCTTCTAGTGCAGCAGCAAGGGACAGAAAATGCAGCTAGAAGCAACCCTGCATTGTCGCAATCAATAATATAAGGAGGTGTGTGCTGCCAATGTTCTAATTAGGGCAATAGCAGGCATTTCCAATAAAGTCACACTATTCTAATGTTAATTTATGTTATGTTAAATTTTGTTATGCTGTGATGTGCTGTGCTGTGTTGTGTTGTGTTGTGTTGTGTTACAGCAAAATTTGTTATGGTACCTGCCTTAAGACTATGAATGTAGTTAAGCAATCACACTAATTCCAGCATATTTACGTTGATACGTACTGCAGAGATATTGACAATGTGCACTATCCTAATTCAATAAACTTTATTTGAAAAAAAAAAATGACATTACCATGGTGATGAGTAATGTTTAACTTGTATGTTTACACATGAAGATAAAACACAAACATAAGTTGAGACTGATGAAAATGTTGTTAGTTTGCACTTTTTTGGTCATAATCTGACAAAAAAAAGTGGAGATGTAAAATCAGCAGAGTCAATCCTCCACACATCCTTACACGCCCAGTAAATGACCATCATTGATCCAGTTGTTTAAATGTTTAAGACTGGATAAAACAATAGCAAAAAACCAAAAACTTAAGGACAGGTCCACACAGGCCACATAAAAGCACGTCACAAGCATATTGTATTGAAGTATTAAAATTTTGTACATATAGAGTAGTTGAATGTTACTTAATATGGATCAGATAAACTGTTTCAACAACAGAGGCCACTGGGAAAGTTGTAAACATTGAGTACCTAGTTACAGTTTCCAGTATATAACTGTAGTTTTGTGTAGCCTACACTAAATAAATCAACTCCAAGATAATGTTATAGATATTTAGCACCCTATAGGGAGGGAGTGGAAAATAAATTAAAAATCTGAGAAGTGCTGGTTCAGCCAAGAGCTCACTGTGGGAGGACTGTGGGGGATTGAGTTGACTGATGAGTCAAGGAGTACCCATTACATAAAATATCAGAATGAATGATACAGTATGCATGCCTTTAGTGTCCATGTGGGAATCAGAACTTAAACCAGGGGTGTCAAACATACGGCCCTTGGGCCAGAAGCGGCCAGCCAAGGGATCCATTTTGGCCCTGTACATGATTCTGAAAAGTGTGAATATTGAAAAAACATCCTATTTCACTAATAATTGCACTTCTCCTGTCTGTCCACTGGGGGTGTCAGGTTTTAATATTTGAATTGCACTGTTGTGTCTTGTAGTTTTTTTTGTGCCTCTGTAGATCCACTGTCTGAATGGAGAAACCGGGACATGTTAAAAGTGCTGTAATATCTCATAAGAGAGGCTTTAGAGCTGTTTTGTTGGTTGTTCATTAATTGTAAATATTTTCAGTATCTATTTTACTTAAAATATAAAACAAAATGAATAACTTGTTGATGTTTTTATGACTACTTTCTGGTCTGGCCCTCCCGAGGTCAAACTGAAGTGCATGTGGCCCCAACATTTAATTTCAGTTATAGCCTCTAAAATGACCAATAAGAAGTCTCATAAGAAATGTATCACTACCCCAAATATAATTAGAGTTTATTATTTGTCTGCCATCATAAAATTCATTCTTGTCTTTCATGCCCACATTCTAAATGGTTCTCCCCTCTAGACATTTTTTTCTCTTCCTACTCCATGCATCCAGTGTGGGAGACTCCGGTCTGGATCTTGGCCATGAGTCAGAGGCAGCAAAGGATCTGACTCACCTCCTCTTGAGTCCAAACACTATTAGTTTCTAGGTGGTTAACTGAGACACTATTGTGTTTCTGATTATCCCACCAAGACAGATGGACAATCATGGGGGGACTCTTCCGTTGAAAAAATGGGTTTTGCCGTATATTCCCAGACTTACACGTGTGGTCTTGTGGGCTGAGTGACATAAATATAGATAATTTGAAACCACAAGGGCTGCTGCTGCGATGGGATTTCTTTCTCTCTGTAGTGACTCATTGAAAATCTGACTTTGTCAAATGTTTTGTGGACTAAGATGCGCCACGAGACTTTCCATCCGCAGGGGGGGGTGAAAAGAAAATGACGACATTTTTGTGTAAACTTGATATTAAGCAGATGTGTCTGAAAGGCATGAAATACTCCTGTCTTAGTCACCGCTGTCACAAAAGTGTAAATCAGAGTCACAGTGGTGGGTTATCAATTCGTTGGCAGAAAATCAGTGAGCAACTACTCTGATAAGCATTAAGCCATTTAGTTTAAACATTTCAAGGCTCCAGAATCTCAAACTGAAACATTCATTTATCTCATTGCACAATAAACTATTGTAAATACCATTGATTTTTTGTTTATTTTTTTAATGTTTTGAACTGTTTTCTCATTTATCCTCTTTTTGAGTAATTTACTCAAAAATATTCACAGTAAAAACTAACACATGACAATCATGTTTAACAGGACAGAAAGCAATTAAAATGCTGAAACTAACCCAATTCTCTATGTTTACACATTGAAAAGGAAATTATTAACATACTTAACCAGTGTAGATTTAAGATCAAGATTTTGAAATCTCCCTCCATGAACCGCCCGAATAATTCTAAGAGCTATGTTGTCGGGGGCTGTTTGCCCCTGGTAGGGTCAATCAAGGCAAATTGGTCCTAGGTGTGGGGCCAGACAAAGCATTGTTCAAAAAAACGCCTATGATGATGATTACCAAGGACTTGTGCACCCTGCCCGGAGGGGTACTGGGAGCCAGACCTGGGGAAGGGTTCATAGGCAAGCGCCTGGTGGCGGGGCCTTGGTTCATGGGGTCCGGTCGGGCACAAGGGAGACATGGGTCGCCCTCACGTGGGCCCACCACCCACAGGAGGAGCACTAGGGGTCCGGTGCTATGTATATCAGGTGGCAGTCAAAGGCAGAGGCCTTGGTGCTCCGATCCATGGTTGCTGAAGCTGGCTATTGGAATATGGATCTGCTGGAGTTGTCCCAGGTGAGAGGCAGAAAGCAGGTGTGGGCTTATTAATAGTTCCCCTGTTCTCAGCCAATGTGTTGGAGTTTACCCCGGTGGACGAAATGGTTTTTTCCCTACGCCTTCAGGTTTGGGAATGGGTCCTGATTGTTGTTTGTGCCAATGCGCCAAATTGCAGTTCAGAGTACCCACCCTTTTTGGAGTCCTTGGAACAGGTGTTGGAAACCCCTACTGGGGACTCCATTGTCCTACTGGGAGACTTCAACACTCATGTGGGCAATGACAGTGAGACCTGGAGGGGTGTGATTGGGAGAAATGGCCCACCCGATCTGAACCCGAGTGGTGTTCAGTTATTGGATTTCTGTGCTAGCTGCAATTTGTCCATAACTAAAACCTCCGGGTACCCAACTCTCCTCTCCCCTCCGGGGTTAGGAGGGGGGTTCAATGTCTCCCAGCCATAAGAGTGTCAATAAGTGCACTTGGTACCAGGACGCCCTAGGTCAACAGTCAATGATCGACTTTGTAGGCATATCATCTGATCTGCGACCGTATGTGCTGGACACACGGAAAGAGAGGAGCAGAGCTGTCAACTGATCACCACCTGGTGTTGATTTGGATCAGGTGGTGGGGGAGGATGACAGACAGACTTGACCAGGCAGGCCAAAGCGTATAGTTAGGGTCTGCTGGGAACATTAGGCTGAGGAACCTGTCAAAATGGTCATCAACTCCCACCTCGGGCAGAACTTCTATCCCGGATGTAGTGCGGAACCTGGAATCTGAGTGGCCAGGCTCCGCGCTGCCATTGCTGAGGCAGCTGCTTTAAGCTGTGGTAACAGTGTTGCTGGTGCTATTCATGGCGGTAACCCCAGAACCCGCTGGTGGACAACAGAGGTGAATAGGGCCGTCAAGCTGAAGAAGGAGACCTACAGGGCATGGCTGGCTTGTTGGACTCCCAAGGCAGCAGACAGCTACAGGCAGGCCGAGTGGAGGCAAAAACCCGATTGTGGGAGGAGTTTGGTGAGGCCATGGAACAAGACTTCCAGTCAGCACCGAAGAAATTCTGGAAACTGTCCGGCAGCTCAGGAGGGGAAAGCGGAATCCCATCCACATGGTCTTTGGTGCAGGAGGGGAGTTGCTGACCGCAACTGAGTGTGGGGTGGACTCTTTCATCACTGGGGTTGAGGTTGCTGAGGTTGTCAAACATCTCCGCAGCGGCAGCACCCCAGGGGTGGGTGAGATTTGCCCCGAACTCCTCAAGGCCCTGGATGTTGTAGGGCTGTCCTGGTGGACACACTTCTGCAACATTGCGTGGAAATCGGGGACGGTGCCTTTGGAGTGGTAGACAGGGGTGGTTGTTCCCCTTTTTAAGAAGGGGGTTTGGAGGGTGTGTTCCAACTACTGGGGGATATCACTCCTCAGCGCCCCTAGGAAGGTCTACTCCAGGGTGCTGGAGAGGAGGGTTCGGCTGTTGGTCGAACCTCGGGGTCAAGAGGATTTATGTGTTTTTCGTCCTGGATGTGGAACGCTGGACCAGCTCTATACCCTCGCAAGGGTACTGAAGGGGGCATGGAAGTTTGCCCAACCCATCTACATGTATTTTGTGGATCTGGAGAAGGCTTATGACTGTGTCCCTCAAGGTGTCCTGTGGGGGGTGCTCCGGAAGTATGGGGTAGATGGATCTTTGTTATGGGCCATTCGATCTCTGTATTGTCGGAGTCAGAGCTTGGTTCGCATTGCTGGCAGTAAGACAGACCTGTCAGGGTTGGTCTCCGCCACAACTGCCCTTTTTCATTTGTTCTGTTCATAATTTTTATGGACAGAATTTCTAGGCGCAGCCAAGTGGCAGAGGGAGTCAAGTTCGATGGCTTCCGGGTTCCATCTTTGCTTTTTTGCATATGACGTGGTCCTGTTGGTCTCATCAAAGAGTGACCTCCAGCTTGAGTTGGGATGGTTTGCAGCCAAGTGTGAAGCGGCGGAGATGAGGATCAGTAGCTCTAAATCTGAGGCCATGGTTCTCAGCCAGAAAAGGGTGGATTGCCCACTCCGAGTCGGGGAAGCATTGCTTACCCAAGTGGAGGATTTCAAGTATCTCGGGGTCTTGTTCACGAGTTGACGGGAAAATGGAGCAGGAGATCGACAGACGGATTGGGGCGGCATCGCCAATGATGCAGACACTATAGTCCGTTTTGGTCAAGTGAGAGCTGTGCCAGAAGGCAAAACTTTCAATTTACAGGTCAATCTACGTCCCAACTCTCACCTATGGTCATGAGCTCTGGGTAGTGATCGAAAGAATGAGATCGCGAATACAAGCGACCGAAATGAGTTTCCGTCGCAGGGTGGCTGGGCTCAGCCTTAGAGATAGGGTGAGGAGCTCGGACATCCGGGAGGAGTTCAGAGTAGAGCCGCTGCTCCTCCACGTTGAGAGGAACCAGTTGAGGTGGTTCGGGCATCTGGTCAGGAAGCCTCCTGGATGTCTCCCTGGGGAGGTGTTTCGGACATGCCGATCCTGGAGGAGAACCCAGGGCCAAACCAGGACACTTTGGAGAGATTTTATCTCTTGGCTGGCTTGGGAACATCATGGTATCCCCCCGGAGGAGCAACTGGAAGTGGCCCGGGAAAAGGGACATCTGGATCTACCTTCTCAGGCTGTTGCCCCCGTGACCCGGACCCAGATAAGCAGCAGAAATTGCAATATTTAAATGTCCAGCATGTGAAAGAAAATTAAGCAGCATTTAACGGTGAGTTAGGGCGCATGCAATGAAATGCTGCCTCGCTGCCCCCTTCCTCTCTAAGCACACAGGAGAACTAACATCTGTGCATTTCGAGTAACGAGTTAACAAACGTGGGACAAACTCCAAGCAGACCGCTGACTAAAAACTCCTGGCATTCCCTTCTTCTTTGTCACCTTTTACTAGGATAAGTCTGCTTTTTTGGTTGTATTCCAATGTCATTATAGTATACAAACCCAAAATGTGTCTTCAAGTCTTTTTGTATATCTTCGACTGCTGTAGTTGCATGACGGCACAAGATGGCAAATTTAAAACTGAAATTTCAAGATTGCATATACATTGATTCAAGGTAATTCTTTAGGTAATTCTGACTAATTTTAACATAGTTATGACAATCATATTTTGATAATTGATAATCTTAAATTCTACACACTGGACTTTTAAAGATTTACTAGATGAATTTCTGGTATGTGAAGGCAAATTACTGCATGACTCTAAATCCGTCAGGTATCCAAGATTTATGCATCTGATGTTCGACCTTTGCAGGGTTGAAAGGTGTGTTGTTACTACACCTCACAAGAAAATAAACAGGCCTACACAACAGTTAGGCAACTCTGCATATGATACTTCTTTGTTTTTGGCTATATGAAAAATCTGGAAATTGTGTATATTTAACTGTAGCAACAAACCAGGGTGGCGACAGATTTTCAGTGGAATATTCCTAATGTGGCTGTAAAAGTAATTACACAAACTGTCAACATGCCTTTGACTCCCTAGGCTCTGACATAACCTATTTAGGTGCTGCAGCATGTAATTCACACTATTAACTTCGCTGTCAGTACGTTGTTGTCCCAGTCTGCTCTGGAAATAAAGTTGTTCCTAAAATGTATCGTCCAAGGTGAGTCGGCACAGGAAAGTTGCCAGTGATACCAATAGACTGGTCAGCTTAGTCAGTGTTGTGTAAATATCTTTGACAAAGTCTTAAAGATAATAGACATTTATTGAATGGATAAAGAGTCCGTCTTGACTTAAATAAAATTCCGTGTAGTGGTCTGAACAGCTACTCCTCTGTTTCACCAACACTGGAAAGCTCAGCTGCAGCTCCGTCAATATTCACTATAAAGGACACACACACAGACAAACAAACACACACATTTAGCCTAATGTATTGGCACAGATGTCTCTGCCTTCACATAGCTGAACTACTGTGTGAAACAAAACCTGACAGTTTCTCACTGCTCTCTTCCATTGTAGTCTTTAAGTATGCCAATCAATACAGCCAACTGGCATGCACCAACCAATCAATGCATAACATTTCTCAGGGGGCGGGATTTAAAAATTCACCCCCTGGAAATAACAGGTTGAATGTGTGTGCTGAGCATCAGTACTGATGCTACATGCTGATGGGGATGATGTGGAAAACATTACCGTCTTTTGGCAGCAGCCGGGCCCAAACTAAGTATATCCAAAGTATTTATTTTTGCTCTATGAGTTACACTTTGTAGTAGTAAATGAGGAGCCTCTAAAACAAAGTGTCAAAAACTGGCATTTGTGTTCAAAATTTCAGTGTGGCACACACATTTTACATGCTTAAAGAACATTTTCTGCCTTTTAGTGATACTATGTAACAAGAATTCTGTGTATTCGACGAAAGATAAAGTTTCGTAACCAATTGTTGCTACAATTTAGGCCCTCAATTTTTCCAAAGACTCAAAATACAGAAAATGAAAAGTCTTTTTCACTGGAAACAGACTTTCCAGGGGTTAGCACTGTTAAATACTGGAAAATTCCTGAATGTCTTGTCTGGACGTTGGTCTCTGTGAGAAGCACAGAGAGCAGATGTTTATCTGTACGCTAAATGTAATGTCTGTGCTTGGCCACAGAGTGGCGATAACAGCCTGTCTTCAGCACCGAGTGGTGACATGATGTCCACCTCATTTAAGGAGAAAAATGCATTCAAAACTATACTATAGATCAAAAATAACATTATATGAGGGAATGAGGGGGGCACAGTGGTGCAGTGGTTAGCACTGTCGCCTCACAGCAAGAAGGTCCTGGGTTCGATTCCGGGTCAGGACGTTTCTGTGTGGAGTTTGCATGTTCTCCCTGTGTCTGCGTGGGTTCTCTCCGGGTTTTCCGGCTTCCTCCCACATTCCAAGAACATGCAAAATCTGGGGGTTAGGTTAATTGGTCACTCTAAATTGCCCGTAGGTGTGAATGTGAGTGTGGATGGTTGTTTGTCTCTATATGTCAGCCCTGCGATGAACTGGCAATTTATCCAGGGTGTACCCCGCCTTCGCCCCAAGATGCTGAGATAGGCTCGCGACCCCTAACGGGATAAGCGGTAGAAAATGAATGAATGAGGGAATGAACCTTATATGTACTGACCATCAGAAACTGCAGTCAGGTCACATTCTTTCTTGATCACCTTATTGTGGGATCAAGCAGTGTGATACCTCAGGATGTATAGAATTATGTGTACCCACAGGACGTTACTGGAGCATCGGCTCAAGGTAACAAATTGCAGATGTTTAAAAGAAAGTCAGGCAAAATTTTAAAAAGAAAAGATAAGCAGGTGATGCGCAAAAAAATTTCAAGTTTCAGGCTTCACCATTACCACTTCCTCTACTGTGAAGCCACTGGGTGCAGCCTTTACTGGAAACCAGTAGCTATGACTAAAAACCCCACTATAATAGTATACCATGCGCTGTGGCAGCAGTCTGTTACTGATAAGTTGCACAATGTGAGACAGTTAACCCTTCAGTAGCATCTACACAAGAACTGTTACATATCTTAGCCGCACCTCCTGACAGCCTCTACTGGAAACCAATAGCTTGAACTGTAAATCAGTGTTCAACAAACCCCACAAACTCCTGTCTGCGTTATGGGTGTGCATGTAGATAGATGGAGAGAGAGATAAAGATAGAGATGACTTTATTAATCGCCGTAGGGAAATTAATTATTGCATGGTATTGCCATAGTTCAACATCAATTCAGGATATAAAATGTTTTAAAGTACTGATAGGTAACGCAAGAGTGCTGCTTATTAAGGTATGAAAATGAGTGCTGTTACAGTTCCTGTAGTCACTTCAGTTTTTCAGGTTGATCTGAAAACAAAGAGGCTATTTCCCGATGGTTTCATTGTCCAATTACTGTTAAAGGTTCACTCCAAACCTCCACAGACGCAAAATAACCCTGCAACAATAAAAACTGCAGGCCTTGTACTTTTATTTTTATGAGATAAATTTGCTCCGTATTGAAATTTGATGTCAAATATTCCCTAAATGTCACATTTTTTTTTAACTAAATATTCTTCTTGAAAAGGTGGAAGTACAATCCATCCTAGCTGTTATCGCCTTGCTTTTAGTTTTAATGCTCAGATAGGCTAATTGCCTCCTGACTTGAGTTTAACCTCTCAGCAAGAAAGCAATTAAAACAATTCTCTGAGACCAAAATGAGAGTTTAAAGTTTTTAAATTAAACTTCTATTGTTGCAGATGAGTGGCTACCCACTATTTAAAAGCAAAGCATAGCACTTGCATTTGTGACTTCACCTGTCTACCCGTCTCCCTTAACTTTGTGTGAACATGCTTTCTTTTCAGAGCTGATTTATTGAATAATCTAATTATTTCACATTCTGGTCTACTATAAACAATTTAAAATTTTCAGTAAATAAAGAATAGAATTATAACGCATCATATTGCAGCTATTTCTAGATTTAAGAATTAATATAATTTCTGTGTGATTGAAGCATTACCACATCACATTATGACGAATGTGATGGCATGATTCATGCTGAATTGGATTACAAATGTGTCAGTGGGAACAACTCTAGTTTAGTTTTATTTGAATGAGCCATTTGTGGTTTGCATTTCTCTTTGCAACAGAAACAGTAGAAGTAACCTCTGCTGACTGCATGCACAGCAACAACCAAACCGGTTCTGTAAGTGACGAGGAGATTACTTTATCAGTCTTACCGTTAGAAATACCATGGCTTAGCCAATCGTCGTCATTTTTAGATGTCAGATCAAAGTGCTTTAAATTACTATAGTTAATATTTATAATAACAATTGATCAAATTATAATTTTAAACTTTCGTTTCGTTTCGTTTTCTGACGCTTATCCAGGTCCGGGTCGCGGGGGCAGTAGTTTGAGCAGGGACATCCAGACGTTCCTGTCCCAGGCCCCTTCCATCAACTCCTCCGGGGGGACACCAAGACATTCCCAAGCCAGCCAAGAGATGTAATCTCTCCAGTGTGTCCTTGGTCTGCCCATCGGGCAGGAGACCCAAAACACCTCCCCTGGGAGACGTCCAGGAGGCATCCCGACCAGATGCCGGACCCACCTCAACTGGCTCCTCTCAACGTGGAGGAGCAGCAGCTCTACTCTGAGCTCCTCCCGGATGTCCAAGCTCCTCACCCTATCTCTAAGCCTGAACCCAGCCACCCTGCGAAGGAAACTCATTTCAGCCGCTTGTATTTGCGATCTCATTCTTTCAGTCACTACCCAGAGCTCATGACCATAGGTGAGAGTTGGGACGTAGATTGACCTGTGAATTGAAACCTTTGCCTTCTGACTCAGATCTCTCTTCACCACAACAGACCGCTTCAGCATCCGCATCACTGCCGACGCTGCCCCAATCCATCTGTCAACCTCCCGCTCCATTTTCCCCTCACTCGTGAACAAGACCCCGAGATACTTGAACTCTTCCACTTGGGGAAGCGACTCTCCCCCGACCCGGAGTGGGCAATCCACCCTTTTCCGGCTGAGAACCATGGCCTCAGATTTAGGGGCGCTGATCCTCATCCCTGCGGCTTCACACTCGGCTGCATACGTCCCAGTGCGAGCTGGAGGTCACTGTTCGATGAGGCCAACAGGACTACATCATCTGAAAAATAGCTGTCTCATTGACCATCCGAGCCATAGATCGCTTGGCCTGCCAGTAGCTGTCTGCTGCCTCGGGAGTCCCACAAGCCAGCCATACCTTGTAAGTCTCCCTCTTCAGCTTGACGGCCCCTTTCACCTCTGGTGTCCACCAGTGGGTCCTGGGGTTACCACAACTAGCACCAGCAACCTTGCTACCACAGCTTCGAGCAGCCGCCTCGACAATGGCAGCGCGGAACATAGCGCACTCAGACTCCATGCTCCCCAATACCTCCGAGATGTGGTTGAAGCTCGTCCGGCGGTGGGAGTTGAAGACGATTTTCACAGAGTCCTCAGCCAGACGTTCCCAGCAGACCCTCACTATTCGCTTGGGCCCACCTGGTCTGTCCGCTTCCTCCCCCGCCACCTGATCCAACTCACCACCAGGTGGTGATCAGTTGACAGCTCTGCTCCTCTCTTTAACCGATTGTCCAGCACATACGGTCGCAGATCAGATGATACGACTACAAAGTCAATCATTGACTGTCGACCTAGGGTGTCCTGGTGCCAAGTGCACTTATGGACACTCTTATGGCTGAACATGGTGTTAGTTATGAACAAACTGTGACTAGCACAGAAATCCAATAACTGAACACCACTCGGGATCAGATCGGGCAGTCCGTTCCTCCCAATCACACCCCTCCAGGTCTCGCTGTCATTGCCCACATGAGCGTTGAAGTCTCCCAGTAGGACGATGGAGTCCCCAGTAGGGGCACTCTCCAGTACCTGTTCCAAGGACTCCAAAAAGGGTGGGTACTCTGAACGGCTATTTGGCGCATAGGCACAAACCACAGTCAGGTCCCATTCCCCAACCCGAAGGCGCAGGGAAGCAACCCTTTCGTCCACGGGGGTAAACTCCAACACATTGGCTGAGAGCCGGGGAGCTATTAATAAGCCCACGCCTGCTCTCCGCCTCCCACCTGGGACAACTCCAGCATAGAACAAAGTCCAACCCCTCTCAAGAAGACTGGTTCCAGAACCCGAACTGTGCGTTGAGGTTAGGCCGACTATATCTAGCCGGTATCTCTCAACCTCACGCACAAGCTCAGGTTCCTTCCCCATCAGAGAGGTAACATTCCATGTTCCGATAGCCAGCTTCAGCAACCGGGGATCGGACCGCCAAGGCCCCTGCCTTTGACTGCCACCCGATCCACATAGCACCGGACCTCTATGGCTCCTCCTGTGGGTGGTGGGCCCACGTGAGGGCGGCCCATGTCTCTTTTTCAGGCTGAGCCCGACCGGACCCCATGAACAAAGGCCCAGGCCTGGCTCCAGGGCGGGGTCCCGGTATCCCTCCAGGCAGGGTACACAAGTCCTAATTTTAAACTTATATATTTATTTTTTTTCAGGTTGCAAATTTACCTTTTTGGTTTAATGTTATTGCTCTCTTCAGTGTCCTTACTGGCAAGTGGCCAAAAGAAAAAAATCAGTCAATGCAGGCCCAGCTTGAATCTGTCATCTAACATGACTCAGATGACATAAAGCTTTATTTAATTTAATATTTCAATTATTTGATTGGCTGTAAGTGCAAGAGAACACCCAACTAAGCATCATGTATACAACCTTATGCCCTCTTTTCTCTTCTCCAAACTTCAACTAGCAGTGTGTATAGGAAAAAGGTCTGACTGGGCAACATTAAATCATGTTAGCTTGTTTCGGTCATGCTTTTAACATATTTGTACTTTTGCAGGAGCTGACACTTAAAGACCTGATAATAAACTGACTCTCACTTCGCTGTGACAGATGAAGTTTGACTTTAAATTAACCTCACACCTTTGTCTCCTGCAAATCTTGCATCACCATAGTGACATCTCTCGAGTACACTTCCGCAAATTTATCTATACAGACTCACTGCACACACACAGCAACGTATAATCAGTCAGTTCCTGCTTTGGATTTATTTCCATGCACACTGACGCACCACAGCAAAATATAATGGATAAACTGGAGAGGACATTCTACAGTGCTGTGTGCTTCATAATGGTAAAATAATTCCTAGTGAAAATACAGAATGGAATGGAAGCCAGACTGACCAATCTGGACCTTACTCCAGCTTTGGTGATCCAATGTATACAACGACAAAATAAAGCAACAATGATCTCTTTACAAAATATATGACCACTACACTTTACTATGAAAGTATGTTATTGTAGCATATATTCTGTAAACATAAAAGGGCCTTCCAATGGACTCTATGGATGCAGTGGGGGAAGCCAAAAAATTACCTCAACCTGGTCCTGTCACCAACACTGACTCGGGTTAACTCCTAAATCCTGACTCCTGACTAAACCAACGAGACAAGATTTTTTTTAATGCTTTATATGCAGAGAATGGGCCAGACACAGTTTTAAAATAACACTGCTCTCTAATGGCTTTTCACAAATTCAGAAAAAAAAAAAAAAGGATGACTACTGTGTGACCATAAATCTTAC
This sequence comes from Mola mola, assembly GCA_001698575.1. Classification (NCBI taxonomy): domain Eukaryota; kingdom Metazoa; phylum Chordata; class Actinopteri; order Tetraodontiformes; family Molidae; genus Mola; species Mola mola. The sequence continues at coordinate 4,676,869 of KV751325.1, forward strand.
TGGAAAAATATTTTTATTACCTCTGACAAGTAATGTTTTTGCCGGTGTTTGCTAGTTTATTTGTTGTTAACGGGATAAGTCAAAAAGTTACAGACGAATTTAGTTCAAAATTTTCAGGAGAGAAGAAATAGCCTAAGGAACAATCGATTCGATTTTATGTGGTCACATGGATCATCATCTGAATCCAGAATTTTTTTTTTTTCAATGATTCATAAAGGATACAGGTCATTTTCGCTACAGTGAGGTAACAAATAAGGCTACAGACTTTCAACTAACATTAATATGAAGCAGCATGTTGACACCATTATAATTATAACACAACTATTAGACTGTGAGTAAAATTTGCAGCTCTACTGACATGTGGGAGGGGATTGCTTGGCCTTGGTGGAGTGTCAACCTGCCAACCTTCCTCTTTTGTAACACAATTATTAAATATATTTTTTGTTGTTTTTTTGAAGAACTTGAATTAACATTTAAATGAGTTTGTTAAAGGCCATTAGCTAAACAACTCTACTACAGCTGGATAGCTAATAAAGAAAGCGCAGCTGGCTGGGCATAATGAAATGGGTTAGAAGCTGGTGTTTCAATTTAAATGTATTATACATGTAGTCTGTCATGTTTTGTCATTTCCAAAGTATTTATATGATGTATAAGCATCCTCGTAAGCATCATATTTAGTTGCTGAGGATACAAAATTCGTGCAATGACAAGAGGAAGCATGTGCCGCCGAGGTCATAAGGAAACACAATGAGGAAGTGACTGAGCTGCTGTCTTTCTCTCTCTCTCTCTCTCTCTCACACACACACTCACACACACACACTCACATACACCCACAAGCTCAAAGACCAAGTGCCTCTTAAAGTTGTATAAATAGAACATGCAAACATACCCCCTCCTATCGACTCACCTCACACATACACACACACACTCTTTGTTAACACACACATTCAATATAGTGTAATACATGAACAGGCTGCACATACTGTCAGAAACACTCAATACTCAGCTCATACATGGGTTGACAGGTCTACACTTAATCTTTCAGCCACATGAATGGAGGAAGTGGGAGGAGGGAAATCCCATGTCACTCATTATGAAAGTCACACACACTATACAACAATGTACATTTCAACATCCCAATCGTAAAGACATGAAGCAGTAACATAAAGAAGGACCAAAAAATATCAAAAATAAACTTATTGCGATGATTACAGATATTGTCTTACGTTCTTTCTTTAAAATGATTTGCTTCAGGGAAAAGCAGAAGTATTCAAACAAAAAAATGAAAAGATATTAGGTGTTAGAAGCATATCTTTAGCGTAGTGATGAGTTCAGTGCTTACACGGCAAAGATGAGGAACCTTAATTTGGGCTGTAATTGTAGCCAACAAGGGAAACGACATGAAAACCAAGAAATTACAACAGACTAGTTTGTTTCTTGTTGTTTAGTAGTCATTGCTCAATTTTAAAGACTGCGAGATGTGGTTCAAGGTTGAAGTATAGAAAACTTGACTTCAACTTTTTATTTAATTGACAATCAAATTCAAGTCCAAGAAATCGTTATTATCCCCCAAGGGGGCACCTTATTATGAAGCCAGCAGAAACATACTATGTCATCATACAACATTACAAAGAATACAATAAAAAAACATAAATAAATAGATAGTATTTAAAACTACACTGAGTCGTTTAAAAACCCGATGACAGCAGGGACAAATGATTTTTTTCAGTCTGTTAGCCCTGCATTTTGAGTTTTTGAATCTACGACCTGATGGAATCAACTCACTGCAGAGTGGATGGCTCGTAAGTGATATGCCAGCAATCTTAGCTTACGAAGAATGTACATTCGTTGGTTGGCTTTTTTGCGGACTGCATCGATGTGACGCAGTCCGCCTACTATTGTTATCAATAGTAGGCCCATGATATTTAAAATTTTCCACGACCTCAACAGCCTG
>KV751325.1:4678869-4727621 GCA_001698575.1 Mola mola
TTGTCTTGAACACATTGATAGTTAAAGAGGAGTCAGTAAATCAGAATCAACTGTGCCATGATCAGGGTCATCAGTGCTCAGGAGAGACACAATTGCTAAGTCATCAGCAAACTTTAGAAGGTGACGCCCAGGATGTTGGCTTTGACAATCATTAGTATATAAAATGAATAAAAAGATGGGAGAGAACACACCGTTGGGGGGACCCAGTAAAAGAAGACAGGAAGCTGAAACAATATTCTGCAGCGCAACTTTAATAATCTACTCAAATGTTTTTTTTATGACGTGAGATGTTAATGCTACAGGCCTGTACTCATTAAGCGACCGTGGGGATTCGTTTTTTGGCACAGGTACAATAATTGGGGGTTTCCATAGGCAAGGAGCCATGTGGAGCTGGAGCGACCAGTAAAAACATGATAAAAATAAAAATGAAAATATAAGACCACTGCCCAGCACAGTTCCTGAGTGTACTGCCACCAATATGGTCTGGAATAGGGCTTTCCCTCACCTAACTCTCCAAAAGAGTTTAAGAACTGTGCCCTGATCAACATGCACAGGACTTTGAGTATCAAAAGGATTTTTAAAAAGTATCAAGTTCATTTGAAAGCACAATATCAAGCATGCTTCCGAGGGAAATAGGGTTCTTCCATCATAGGATCCACACCCTCCCATGCATAGTGTGAGTTATTCGTACTCAACAACCTGTCCAACTTGTCGTTATAATCTAATGACAATGACATTTATTCATGACAAAATGTCCTTGCTTTAAACTGAAATTTGACTCATAGCTGCCCAATCACTCAGGTACTTACATCCAAAATGGCTGCACAGCAGCTAAAGTCACAAATTCCCTCATTCGAGCAATGTAATGGTAACTTGTGTGTTATTCTCGTTACTTGCAGGCAGCTTCAGCAATTTTTTATTGTTACATTAGCAATGTAACTGTGTAACTGGAGCTGTGGAATTCATCAAACGTTTAAAGGGCAAAAGTCATTTTGGAAAGAAAGAAATGCCAAGAGAAGGTGAAAGGCCTGCCAAATTGAAATAAAACAACAAAATATTTCTGACAACTAGGCGGCACCACTAAATGGACCCTGGGGCAAGACTTTCACAACTGCTCTGTATTTGTTCAATGTTTTGTGCAACCACAAAAACCAAAAAATAAAATTTAAAAAAAAAAAACTGACGAGGAAAATTAGGCAGCTTATTATCATCTTCATATTTCGCAAACAAAAGCACGTTTAACTGGTTTCTGAAGTCGGCCTATTCCCGCTTTTCCGAAAGCACGTGAACGTATCATCTCCCGGTGACTTCGCTGACAGTTCACAAAGTGCGTTGAAGTGACGCCCCCTGCATTCTGATGAGACTCTTCGGGGGGTAACGCTCAGCAGCCAAACTTCACATGCCGACGAGGATGCGCTATAAAAGGTCCAATGTAGTCCACACGAGTCAAAAGCCCATTTTTGCGGGTTGACAGTCACCTGGTGCTGCTCGGGCGACGCTTGTTCCGCACCCATGACTAAAGCGCACCGATTAATTCATTTAAAGGTGCAACCGGGTCACATAAAAACGTCAAAGAACATGTCATTCAGTAACTTAAAAAAATATAAAAGGAAGAGGAAGACCAGGTTACTATCTGTGCCTGACACCACACACTTCCTATCTCTGCATAAACCGCTCATTACGCATGACTGAGCTCTGTACGGCCCTCAAACCTTTGAACTTTTTACATTTGTCAGTTCTGTAAGACTCCAGTTAAATGCAAAAAAAAAAAAAAAAATTTTTAAATCAAAACCTGTAAGTGTGCACAGTGACAAACTCCTTCCTCATTCACACTGTGAGGAGAGCGCAGCAGTACAGGAGTACTTTTGGTTTAGTTTCAGTGTTTCATTTATAAGCAGAGAGAGAATTAGCTGACAGACTTACCTCGCTTCACTGGCAGTCAGGCGCAGACGTTGCATGCTTTCTTTCAAAACTAAGGCCACCATTCACTGTGAGCGCATCTGCACCCAGATTTGACCTTACACATGTTCTTTCACTTTGACACTGCCAACTAAAAATCTTCCCCAACATACCGCAAACCATGTGCGCGTTTTCTCTCTGTGTGTCTCTGCTCACTGAGGAAACTTCACTGCTGCACCAGACCTGCCCACTGCAGTTACAACCGCTTAGACTGCAGCGACTCGAGACTTGCAGTGTAATACATTTTTTTGTATTTTAGGTCACACCCACCTCCTGTCAGCCCTTCCCACTCCGCTGCAACTCCATTCATTTAACAACGGGTAAAGTTTCAAACCGACCTGCTCTGGTCTCTATGAACAGTGCAGTGAGCTCGCAGCCTAACTATCAGTGTGGCCTGCTTTTTCTGAAAAACAAAAAATGGTACACTGTGCTGGGATCTGGTTGGCAGGAAAGTGAAGGATTGAAACACAGAGTGCAAGGTTGTGTCCAAATTCATAATAATGATAATAACACTGTTAATATTATTAATGATGAATGTGTGCACTTCAGTTCATAATACTCAAATACCACACTTTCAACTAAAATAAGTCATTGACACTAATGGTAGCCTAGAAGTGAATGTTGGCAAGTTCCTTGGTTGATTAAAATTCCTTCTTCAGTCAAATTAGGCCTTTAAAACCTGATTTCTATTTGGTAAACTTACATATTTCATTATTTTAATGAAAAAATGTCCATTGTGGTCTTAAAATGGGTTTGATTTAGTTCATCTTTACCTCATCTAAGCTGTGGGGATCTATGAATGTGCCACTTATGTGCCAAATGTAAGAATGTCCAAATTTTAATGTCATCATAAAATGGAAGTGTTGTGGCCAAAACTAAGGTGATTCCTTCTCTCCATTGCACATTTCTTGTTGCATATGACAGCCTCCTCCCATGAACACACACACTTCTGTATTTAATGAACTAAGATGATCCCTGGCCATTTTCTGCAAAAATGAACGTTAGAGATGAGGGAAGTAAAGATGTGTTGTCATTTTGTGTCATTTTAATCAAAGAAGAGGTGGTACTAAATGTAAGTGGGGTGCGATACCAGTCCATGTTAGCTGGATCATTGGGTCGGGTCCTTAATGTACAGGATATGCTTTATTTTTTCTCACAAGCAGATTTATTCATTCGATTTAAAGGAATAATTTGACACTATGGAACATAAATGAATGTTTTTCCTCTCAAAAATGACACAACATGACAACATTGAGTCCATGTGTGTCCATTAACTATGAAGCAAGAGATTTGTTCAAATAAGTAAGAGACTGAAAACAGGGCAAGAGTGAGTCCGGAAATTTTTACACTGTTGCCAAAGAACACTATTTTTTGGAAAAACCCAAACATATAAAGTACAGGCAGGAATTTAGTATTCATCAACAAATCAACATATTCCACAGTGCAGTCGTGACTGCTGTTATGCTTCAATATATAATCATGCTACAATTTACTTCTTATAGTTTGTAAAGTCACTGAAGTTTGGCATCAATAGTTTCGTCAGAGCTGATGTGTTTTATCACTGCCAAGTCTTTTCACTTTATTTTGTGTACTTTGCTTTACTCTACTTATTTTCTCCTTAGTAGTCCATATTAAGGCTGTGGATGTAACTGTTGAGATAAGCTTTTGAAACACAATGTTTCAACACTTAAACTCACATCATTACACAAGCCAGCGTGTTGGAGGGTATGCTCACAGTTACACACTCAGACTTTTGACTTATTGTGATAACAAACACAAAAGGATTGTTTTTTCCCATGCAGCACTCTTTTTCCCACAGGCTGACTAGGTCAAGGTTTCCCAACAAATGCCTCAGTGCTGTCTGGGACAAACACACCTCCCACATTATAAGACAATTTTCTACTTTGAAAGGAATTATAATCAAATCCAGAATAACTTCCAGTGAATCCAACAATAAAAGATCCAACTTCTCAACCAGTAATGTGGATTCAGGGACAGTACACCCCTGGTGCAGCCTAACTTCAATAGCAATATCTAATACACAGCTTTTAACCATCAGGAAGAAGTGCAGGCTCCACTTGAAATGCAATGCAGTTTATTTTGTTTGTTTTTGGAGCATTGCCGAGCTTTATATCAACATTTCCACTAAGATCTGCTAGTGTGTAATGCTGCAACAGTAATATGCGGTGGTGGACGACCGCGCTACCATCCGAGCCACAGTCATCGCACGTGCTGTTTGCTCCCTGTCCAGTCCAGCATGAACTTGGATTTATGTGTGAAGACCACCTTTGATGAATGCCTTTAAAGGAGAACCCTTACTCACTCATCAGTGAACTGCAGTCTGGTTAAGGCGGAGTGAGGACGAGGGGCTTCCCTGAGACTGCTTCTGACTTTTTGTGCTGGAACTCTTTGCAGCAGCTCCTTCAAAGTTATGACATCTGTGGTGTTGTGTTGTGTTGGTTAATGGATAGAGTGTCCTTTTATTGTGATCCGCCCTAGACGCCCCCATGCTTCAATTGTGCAGTTCGATCAGCATCTTCAGTTCATATGGTGGATCTTTGTAAAGAAACCTATTGAGTGCACAGAAAAGTCTTGGAGATCATACTTTAACTTGTGTTTAAGTGTAGCATTTACATTCGGTTTTGAGATGACTTTTTAAAAATTTGACATCGCTTCATCACATCCCCCTTTGTGAGAAAGTCACTCTGAGCAACTTGATTCAGCAGCTCAGTGTTGCTGAGTATTATCTGCTGGTAATTTTCATTTAGAAAGCAACCACAGTTTAATGAAGACCAGATAAAGGCACCTTAATTTAAGTTTCTGTTTCACTCTTCTTTTGTTGCTCTTTGATACCTTTTTTTTAATCTCGAACCCTAGTCTCAACCATGCAATCGGCAGAATCCCACTGATATGTAACACCTACACATACATTGTTCAAACAAATGTTGGCACCCATAAACAACCTGCATCTTGTAATAAGCTGCTGTTAAAATCTGTGACTTGTTTTGCTGTCATTCCTCGTGTTAACCTTGAAAACACAAAAGCAAGGATACAAGTATCTTTTAAGTTCAGTAAAGAATGCATCACATGACTCAGTGACTCCGCTACTTTTAAAACCACCAGACTTTGATCACATTACAGACCAACACCCACAAGCAGTCCCAGTTCCTGTCAGCCTAGGACTTAGTTTACTCAATGTCAAATGACATTTCCCTGGAGTGTTTGTTAAGAAGTGTTGAACCAAGACAGCAAGTTTCCAGGAAACAACACACATTATCAGCAAGCTAAACACATATTGACACTGACAGCCTGGTTAGCTTATTTGTACAAAACTGTGTGAAGCTACCCAGTCATATGACTCTTCGTGGGTGGCATGTTGGCATAGTGAAGAGGAAGAACAAAAGACATGACAAGGATCTTAATGAGGAATTTTAATCTGATCTCAAGTTTTATGAACACACCATGCATGTCAACATTGCCTGTTTATGTTTGGATGTGTATTATGATTTATACATCTTTCATTTTGGAGCAATGGGCAGGTGCTAGGTGAACACAAAGAAACATTATCCACTAAAACAGCTCTAAGAAAGCCAAAGAAGCCAAGACATATGCCAGAGAGACATAACAGAAATAACCACAAAATTGATCAAAGATGGTTTTAAATTTCTTGCAAAATAAGTCAAGTTTCTTCAGACAAAGTTATGTGAGTCATGTCCAACAGCCAGTTTTGGATCGTCTCAAGGTTAGAGCGCTGAGAAAATCCTTTAGAGGTTTACTATTCTGTTCAACAGGAAGAATAGTGGCGTTCAAGTGTGGGTGGACCGGTATATTTAGAGCTTAACAGATGTGTTCTTTGCTCTAGGACTAGGGAAATCAGGCTTGGTATGAGGAAAAACAGACTTTAAATGAGCAGCTTTTTAATGGCAATCAACTACTGAAGGTATAAAGGTCCTTAGACGGTTGAAATGTTTACTTCAGCTCTTATTTACTTGAGACAACACCCATACCACCTACAAATGCAATGCAATTTTGCAGTACAAAATAAAAAAGAGGTAAAACAGCTCTTTGAGCAAGTTGTGGACACTTGTTTATTTGAATGTTTTATATTTGCTTTGGAATGTTCTAAGAGCTTTTAATCTAAGGCTCTGAGCTGAGAATGCACGCACACACACACACACACACATTCATACAAACTAAATCTCGCTAGGCCAAGCAAAGCAGATTAATTTGTGTAGCACATTTCAACAAGACATTTCAAAGTGCTTCACATAAAACAAAGAAGGAATCAAGACAATGTAAAAGCAGCAAAACCATATGGGTACAAATTTAATAGTAAAAAGAGAAAATAAAATGCAGTAGTAAAAAAAAACCCAAACTTTACAGCACAGTGTAAGAACTTACTAAATCTTGATTTTAAAGCAGTGGCAAATAGAGACGTCTTCGTGCTTGATGTATAGGTGTTGCAGCAGACTTGCAGTTCTCTGGTATGTGGATAATAAAAACCCAACAGCAGTACTTTGAAATCTTTGACAGGTAGGAGGCCAGTGTGAAAATCTGACAAGAGGAGTCATAAGGGTCCGCTTTCTTGGTCTTAGTGCGGAACAAGCAGCAGTGATTTGAATCATCTGCAAATGTCAATCTGATTTTTTTTTTTTTTTAGAAAGAACAGTAAACACATCATCAGAGCAGGGTGAAAAATTAGTTATTTAATCCTCTATACAATCTTGAGGTGATAGTAGTTCAATTTTACATTGTCTTAATGTGGCTGTTAAGTGTCAGTTTAGAGTCTATGACTACACCAAGAGTCCTGGCCTGGTTTTAACTAATCTCAGCACTGACTTTTTATCAGTTTTCTTTTTCTCCAAAAATAACTTCAAATCCACCAAATAACAGTTTTGTCCATGTATAACTGAACAAAAATCTGAGACATCTAATCATAGATTTGTGTATCATTTGTTATTATAATTATGGTAAAATATTTTGATATCAGTGATCTGAGCTAGTGGGGTCATAGATGTTTAACAAGAGAGGCTGCAGAATAGAGCCTGGAGATCTCTGCACGTCAGTTTTGTGGGCCACTCTGTGTTTAACTGGATGTCAAGACCTTAAAAAAGTGGTGACTCAGTGTTGCACTGCAAAGGGAGAATTCCATACTAAGTTCGAAGATTTATAAAGAACCCTAAAGGTAAAAGTTTTATAATACTGCACGTATGCCACAGCTAAAACCATACCAGCTGAAGTTTTGTTTTTTTTATCTCCATGAGCTCTATCACATTACAACCTTTCCCTTTTACCTCACACAGTATCTCTTCCTTACACCTCTCTGCCTAAAGGTTGGCTGAAGTCTATCTGTGTCTCTGTAAAATCTTGATAGACAGGTCAGATTTTGGTGACTATTTGGGATTTTCCACATTTAGATAAGAACTGGTATCCATCTGGTCAGAAGGTCCCACAGTCTACCGACATACATGAAAAGATTCAGAAAACTAGGATTATGTAACTGTATTAATACTTTCAACAGAAAATATCCTGACATTGAATAAAATATTTGATTATGAAGATTTTTGGCCATTGATATATTGCTGCTCATGTGTCAGTATGTACTGCTACCGACTGCTTCTTGGACATCAATTTTACCTTAACTGTTAGTGTTTACTTGTATCAACTACATTTTGTGGTCAAAATGTGTGAATCATGACTTTTTCATTACTTTTACATTCACCGAGTTACGGGAGGATATTGAATTCACTTGAATAAAAAAATTGTCTCTGTTTTTCTGAATATCTGAGATAACCCATAAATTCATTGTCATAAATTTTCTTTCTAAATTCTCTCAGAAATTCTGAAAAACAGCTCGATTTCACTGGAGAAAACATGTCAAGGTGTCTGTTTAGTTTAATCCAGTTTTGTTGGGCTTTGGTTTAAGACACCGGGAGATACTGCTGGGAGAGCAGCAGTAACACCTTCCATAAAGGCCAAATGGGACCTCTAAAAAATTTTTATGCCATGGCAGTGAGTGGTTTAAGTAGTCTTGGCCAATTTAGGCTGATAGTTCTCATATAAGCACTCTAGTTAAGATTCTACCATCTGGAAAACCACAAGTCAGCTTTTTTTTATGGAACTGCTTATGGAACTGCTTCATGAGGTTTGGATTCAGTTGGTTTTCTAATATACAGTAATTGGGTCCATACCTGCAGTATTTACATTTTATATCACTTTTAATATGTTTTCTCTTGCACAATAGTGGCATTATAAATTGAAATGTTTAGTGAATTTGATGATTTAGTGTGTCTTAGTAAACAAAATGTAATGTTAAGAAGAGGGTCACAGGCCACACCAGATAATTAGAGAGAAAAATTGTAAGGTATTATTTAGTTAAGATAAAAACACACAAGTAAAAATGACAAGCAAATTCATATTTATCTATAGAAGCCATTTTTATTTCAGACACGTTTTATTCCAAATAATACTACTGGAAGATTTGGGGATCCATTTATGTGGGGCACCATAACAACAGAAAAACAAAAGTCTGCTTAAATCAAGAAATGCTGGGGCAAAATTCTGTGGCAAATAAATAAAAAGGCAGCTAAATAGTTTCATCTTTACAGCTAACAAAAAAACAAAACAAATGAGCAGCAAGACTAACAATGCACTTTTGATTAAAAAGGGAGGGAGAAAACAACATAGTCTTTATTACTGTGGAGAACTGAGCCTCATGGCCTTAGAGAACCACAGTATCCATGAAGTGTTTGGGTACTTTCCTATTTTATTTTATTGTCTTCTCTTCTTTGGAACACAGGTGCGCTCTTACAGGCAAAACAGAGACTGGCACAACTACACCCAAATCCCCTTTACTTTATACACTGACCATACAATCCTTGTTCGGTGGTAAAGAAAAGCTTTTGAGCAAGTGGTACGCATCGAAAAAAAAAAAAAAAAAGTCCTGGATTTGTTTAACCACAACAATGACATTTGAACAGCTTTTTTATTTTTTTTTTACGATAGCCAAATTTCTTTATACTGCTAAAGAACAAAAAAAAAAAAAACTACAAAACTAATATTACTTTTTCCATTTATTGAGAAGGAAGCAAAGTCCGCATTTTCCAGAAAGACCTCCACCCACAGTGAGATACACCTCATGGTCACATTTACTTCCATTTGCTACACACAGCCACTAATGTTACAGGTAGAAAACAGTTATCTTTCCTACCGGTACCTGCACAGGACATGTACGGCTGTGAACAGCATCTCTGAGAGGTTGCAAGTCAGATAATGACAGTTAAACCCCATGGTCAAAAGGCTTGCAGAGGGAATCCCTGCAGGATCTGCGCTCTGGATGCAGAGCCCAGCAGGACAGGAAACAGCCTGAGCAGGTCTCTAAGAGGGATGCCCAGCTGGCTGCTACGCGACAATAAATCCCCGAGTGAGCTGCAGCCTGTTGCGGGAGAGGAAAGCACATCAGACGAGTTCACGTCACACTCACAAGGCACATTAATTTCTGTAGTTTTCAGCTGTAGGTTATGTCCATTAAGTCTGTATGGAGCTTCTCATTTATGTAACTTGATCAAAGCATTTATAATTATGAGAGCAATACGGGTATGAGTCTTGCATGCAACTAAGCATTCAGAAGTATTACGGGCAAAATGTACTTGAATATTCCAACATTAAGGTGCTGTCTCTCAATAAAGAGTCTCGTGTAAGTAACAAATTGTTACATATGAAATAACTTGAATGTTAATATTGATGTATGTGTATGCAGCATTTTATTACAGTAGCTGCAGGAGATGGAGTTGGTTGTTAAGCACAGCTAGGTAATTTAACCAACACTCTCAAGACAAATCTGAGAATAAATTAAGATGAAATGATGCATGGTGCAGGAGAGGAGAAATAGCAAAGTTAATTTTCTGCTGTGCTTATGAAAATTATGCTGAGTGTACACAGGCGAGGCTAAATATTTTAGTGAGAACATGTGTTTGTCTTACCCTCCAGCTGTGTGTGTGTGTTCCTGAGGCAGGGGATGGAGCGGTATACCAGGAAGCAGGCCAACATGGTGGACAGGGCACTTGTAGTGAGAGTCTCCCCCCTCATATAGGTCATAAACACTGAGCTGTTGTCTGGTATAGAAAAAATAGACACAAGGCATACAAGCTTTTTATTGTGTAACAGGTGTGCCTGCAACCAAGGCAACAAACAAATTATAAAAAAAAAAATCAAGAAACAGAGCTGGCCAGCCTGCTTCTGACTGAGGAAAGCAGACAGGATATTGCTAACACTTTGTAAATACAAAAAAAAATCTGAAACATGTCTGCCCCTAGATAAACAGTTGTAGCTGTTTATGAATGTATTCTATTAGCTAATGTTTGTCCATCATTCATTTTTTTGTTTCATGTATTCTATGACTTCCTTCATCTATGGGAAATCTTATGAATCCAATTCCCAAAAAGTTGGGACGTGTAAAATGTGAATTAAAAACAAAATAGTGTGATATGCTTTTCAACCTATATTCAACTGAAATTAGCAAAAAAAACAAGGTATTTAATATTCAAACTGATTAACTTGATTGTTTTTTAGGAAATATACACAAATTCTGAATTTGATGTCTGCATCACGTTCCAAAAAAGTTGAGACAGGAGCAAGTATCAGCTTTTCTTCTAACAACATACAGTAATCATCTGGGAACCGAAGACACTAGTTGTTGAAGTACTGAAAGTGGAATGGGAGCACATGTTGCATGTTGCTCTAAAAGCCAATGTAGCTCTCAGCATTAATGGTGCATTCACAGATTTGACAATTACCCATTATGCCATGGGCACTAATACACTCCCACCTCATGCTAGCTTTTGAACTTTGCATTGATAACAATCTGGTTGGTCCTTTTCCTTTTTATTCCAGAGAACTCAATAGTCATTATTTCCATAAAAAATTTTAAATGTAGTCTCATCAGACCATAGCAACCTTTTCCATTCTAGCTCGGACTCAGAGAAGTCAGCGGGGCTTCTGGATGTTATTGATATATGGTTTGGCTTTGCATGGTAGAGTCTTAATTTGCATTTGTAGATACAGCTACATACTGTGTGGTCCTTATGCCTACATTGTAATGAAAAAAACTGTTTTAAATGCAGTTCTACCTGAGAGGTTGAAGGTCACAAGCATTCAATGTTAGTTTTCAGCCTTGCCCTTTACATGCAGAGATTTCTACTTTCTTCTTCTCTTCATCATATAATGGACTGTAAATGGTGAAATCTCTAAATTCCTTATAATTGTACAGTAGAAACTTTCATGAACTATTGGACCAATTGCCCACGTTTTTTCTAATACATAGTAAAGAACCATTTTTGCTTGTGAGCAACTGAGCCTTTCAGGAGCGCAACCTTTGATACCCAATCATTGTAATATCATCCAGACCAATTAACCTACTTACCTGTGGAATGTTGCTCCTGTGTTTTGAGAATTTTTTCTTGCCCATGTCCAAACTTTTTTAAAACGTGCTGCAGGCATTAAATTCAGAATTTAAAATAAAGTTAATTATTAAATATCTTGTCTTTGTATGAATTCAACTGAATATCTGTTGAAAAGGATTTGCAAATTACTGTATTATGTTTTTATCCACATTTTACACAATGTCCCAACTTTTTGGAGTTGGGTTTTAACAACTTTGGGTATATGTTATATACATTTGTTTGCATATACTGTATAGATGCAGAAAAAGAAATGGTACTGAGAGTAGAGGAGTAGAAACAACAAAATGACAGATCCAGACAGATAATACATAATTTAGAGACATTACCAGGCAACATTCCTGATTAATGAATTCACATGGTTTGGTTTTCGTGCATGACGGTGGCATGTTTACAGGAGTGCAATCTTGTCCATCTACTTCACCTGTTTCCCACGCTTCTCAGGATGTATTAATGTGACTGTGTGTTTGTATTTGATAGAATGTGTGATTTTTGAGTGAATGCAGTCTGCTCTGACATTATTGTGCTGCACCCTGTAGATGAAAACAAGTGAAACACATCCTGTATTCAAACAGCGACACTACTGCTGAACGGGAAATATTTAAATCCCAAAAAAAGAAAAAAAAAAAAAAATCCAAAAAACTGAAGAGCTAAAAAGGGAAATGCATTTTTGCTTGAAATAGTTGCTGATAATTTTTCTAATCACTTTTCACAAGTTATTAGAGCAATACCTCTTCGGCCGAAAAAAAGCTGTATCCATCAGTCCACCAATCACCCCAATCCCTCGTCCTCACCTTTGAGCCAGCTGTCTAACGCTACATCCACCATGTTCTTCATGACAGGCAGAAACTCTGAGGTGAGCAGGGCATCGTGGTGGTTAGTGGGACCATGCAGCACCCTGCTGTCCCACAGCTCCACTACCAAACGCATTTGCCACAGTGGGAAGGTCTGCAGCAGGTCACCCCGACTCAGAGCACCCACCGCCTGAGACACATCGGAGACGACTTGGGTTAGGATGCAATTTTATAAGCAATTTTATCTCTATCAGTGTCTTTAAGTTACATTTACCATCTTTCTGCTTTTTGAATATGTTCTAAATTTAACTGTTCTAAATTCTGATGGTTACATTTAGAAATGTGTTGGTGAATGTATACAGATTATGTTTCTCTGGGGGGCATTTAGGAAACTAAGAGAGAGAAAGAGCTTTCACTCCAGCCCCCCACTCTTCCAGTGAGAAACTCCACCTTTGAAATAAACATAAAAGAATCTGCAGTCAATTTCCAGTCTTCCAATACATGTATTTTGTTTATAGTCAAAAGGACGTGTAAGAAAGTTCAAGAAACACAACTACAATTACATAACTACTGTTCATAGAAGTAAATTAATATCCTGATATGTAAAGACCGCACATATAAGTTTCTAAATTTATTTCAAACTTTGATTTGTTTCAGAAAATCAATTTGAAGAAGTAAAATTAACTTGAGATAGTAACTTATCAGAGTGAATATCCTTCTTCATTTAATTTTTTCACTTATTTTCAACAATTTTTTCCTTATTTTTCTTGGTAATGTAATTGTTTAAATGTTAAAATTGTTAAAATGACAACCAAGAGGATCAGCTTAGCATTATCAGTATACACAGCAGTGTGTGCATGTGTGTTTGTGAGGTACCTGCTCAATAGCTATATATGTGGGCAGCATCTCCGGACATTCCTGCGTGACACATTCGTACAGCATTGCAGAGAAGAACACTAGAGAATCCTCTCTCTGCAAACACAGACAGATTGCTCAGACACGCAAGCATTTGACAAAATGATGGGTCCATAACAAATAATGTTTTGTGTTACAGTTTAATATTTTTACAATTAAAAAGGTTGTTTTTCCAAATAATTACAAATATTGGAAAACATTCTTATTCAAACATCCTCTTCGCTACTACTTAGACACATGGCATTTAGGTACGAACACTCCACACACAACAACAAGAGCATCAAGGTTTGTACCTTTTTAACACTTGAATTGATTAAATTTGCCATGTTATTAAATTCAATTACAGAACATTACGCTAGAAAATTAGAAAATTTCTTCCATTTTACTGTGCAGGTTGAAACAAGTGACCTCTGTGTAATCCAACATCCTTTCTAAGAAAATAGGAGTCAAGTGCCTAACAACCAGGTTGAGCATTCGTCATGGCAATTCATACAATCTATTTTAAAACTTTAAATTACTGCGTGTATGACATGTGCTACACTTGTCACATTGCAGAATAGAAAATTGAAGTGCCTACTCTTGTGTGCCACTTTTGAAACCATGAAAACCAACCATTTCTTCCCAATGTTTGAGCATAGCATCTTTCATTCAGTCATGGCAGTGGCCCCACTCTTGCTGAATGCACAGTCTCTTTCTCATTCCTGTGTTTTGTGATTCTGTGCCTCACAAAAGTAAGAGTTCAATGTAACCATTTATTTTTTCTAATAAACACCAACTGAAAATGAAGGTCTGATTTTATATAACTTACAAAGGGTGGAATTATGAATTGTTGGTACAACAATTTTATGTTTATCTGTTGTTATGTATACATTTAAATAATAACATGCTTCAAAGTCAAGCAGAGGGACTGTAATTCAATACAAGTCAAACACGCTACAGTTTCTCCGAGGACATTAAAATGGCTGGAAGGACATAAACCTCAATCTATTTCTGTGTGGCAACTCACGTATTTGATGCCTTCAGATCTTTTACAGAAGAATTTGGCAAAGGAGACCAAGGCAGGCTCTGAGGTGAATGTAGAGATGGCTTCAGGCTGCAAAAACATTACAAAACTGTAAGATTTTTCACATAAACCCATGAATGGAATGAAGGAGTATAGTAAAAAAAGAATAAGTACAGAAGACAATCAAGGAAGATAGTGAAAACAGAAACAAAGGGTGGAAGGAGAATGGGTTCAAGAAAACAAAGGTTGGAAGCGGGATGCTTCGGCAGAAAAAGATAAAGCGGTGGAATAAATTGTGCATTTTGTCTTTCCTTTATCCCCGCTAGACATGCATTTGTATTGACAGCATACACTGAGGTCATCAGGGAACCAGTAATAGCCATAGCCACTGGATAGGACCTCAACTCAATTCCACTCCCTTCTATTTACAGTGTCTTATTTCAGGAAGGCTTTGTTCTTAAATTTTTTTGCTTTGTTTCAAGGACATGTTATTAGAGAAGAGTTTAAAAGGCAAAATCCAAAATAATACATGAAAGTACAATACAATTTTGTGCTCGTTTTGACAGTATGTCAGGATTTCCAGCAGCCAAGATGGACTTTTACTCCAAATATACACATTTTTAATTATATTATATTGTGTAATACTTTTTTATATGTAATTATTTCACATCATTTAAAATTATGGCCCAAATTAGTGCCATATAAAACCCCCTTCATTTTAGGGAGGAAACTAATTTTGGCTGCTTATATCCATGATCTCATTCTTACAGTATCTATGTTTACTTGGACGCAAATATTCAGAATAAAAATGCTTCATGTAAACGAGTCAATTGGAAGATTCTGATCCGATTCGGCTCATTCGGAAAAGAAATATTCCGATCAAAAGGGGTGGTTTATGCCGCTCCTTATTCCAAACCACGTCCATGTACACACTTATTCCGATCACGACTTCCTGTTTGGGTCTTTAAGAGTGTGGAGTTTAAATTGCAGGGAAAAGCGAGAAAGTGCAAAGCATAGCCACATCGGCGTTTGTTTATAGCACAGGCGGAAGTACAACTTCTTCTTCTGGAGTTATTTTAAGGAAATTTGAAAAAATCTGCGCATGTCAAAATGCTGCTAATCTGATTAAAGCCCGGTGCATGTATATACACGTCATGATCAGATTATTTGATTCATATTAACAGCGGACTCGGAATCTCCAATCCCTCAAATTTTTATTCTGATTAAGGATATAAGGATTAAAATTTGCGAACTTCCAGTTGTAAGTCAATTTCCTTTATAAAGCTCAGAATTAATCAAAACCTGCCTCAAGGGGCAATAAAAACTGTGAGGAAAAAGTCAGAAGAAAGATACCCCAAAAGTGGAAAAATGGTTTCATTCTTCATCAAGACAACACACCAGCTCACACTGTGCTCTTGATAAAGCAGTTTCTGACCCAAAAAACAAGAGAAACCATGGTGAAGCAAAGACGTTTTCCTTTTTCCTAAGATCAAATTGATGCACAAAGGAACGACAGAGGTTCTGAGACAACTGTCCAAAGAGGACCTACTACACTGCTTTGATCAGTGGAAGACCCGAATGTAGCTGTGTGTTGATGCAGAGGGGGAGTATATTGAAGGAAATAGACATTGAAAAATGTTTCTGATCGATAAAATTGTATTTCAGCATTAGTCTTGTTTTTTAATAGCCATACCTTGTAAATACTCATGCCAACATAACTTTTAGTTAATATTTTGAAAACTACATTGAATTTTTAAAACCTTCTCATTCATTTTTTCATCAAGATAGTTTCTCAAATTCTTGGGTCTAATTTCCGGTTCTGCATTTGTTTGATTGATGCTTTGGCTGTGTGTACTTTAGCAACACAGTCTGAGTAAATTGACTAGAGACAACTTGTTTGAAGTGTTTGGTTTGTATGCACTCTTAAAGATGGCCTAGTTACCCAGATCACTCAAAAACTGCAAAAATTATCAGACAAATATTAAAGACTTTAAATGGCAGATGTTGGTATTGTTTGGGTATGTGGTAACTCCATACATTCACTTTAAAGGCTCTGACTCCAGAGCTACAGTGGTTGACGGTGGAAGCCAGCAGGCTCTTCCAGCCTTGAGGGTCATCTTTGTAGGGCAGCTGGCCAGCACGTAGTTTTACATACAACACCCCATCTCTGGACAGAATGGACCTGAGGGAAATAGAAACAGAAGATAAATCCTATACATGAGACCAAATCTTCCCCCTTGATCTGGAGCTGGGTCATCTGATACACTGATGGATACACACTATGTATTTTTTAATTTCATAATTGACTCCTTATGAACCCCTGGTTAAAATTCTTACTTTAGATGCTCTGTGTCTTTGCTGAGGTCTAGAGAAAGCTCCCAGTATCGTGGCCCTTTCACCTTTACCTGCAATAAAGAATTACATAACAGAAAAGAACAGCAAGATCTGCTTGATTTACCTACAGATAGTTTGGCTGACAAAAGAAACTGTGACTGTGTAATTAAAGTATAGACTGTGTAACTCAGCAGAGAAAGAGCTACACTGAAAATCCTTTTTTCCACTTAACTAAAAGTTCAAAAGCTGTAAAGTATTGTGAGTATTCACCCGTTTCAGAAGTTGCAGCTCAGGAAGCATAGTGGGAGCCATCAGTTCTACAGTTGTCTCATCATACCACCTGGTTGCCTAGGGACAAAAAAAAGCCATCATTAAGATAAACAACAGTTTCACACTCTCACACCATCAATTAGAACTGTAGGAACAAAAATGAGAAGTTGTTGCTTTTCGGCACAGCTGACACACCTCAATGCTGCAATATAAGACATTGTGTCCTTAGAAGAAAATGCATTATCCTCTATTAAGACCCATGAAAATACCAGCAGTGTGTTGAATCTTTGACATGTTAAACATTTTTGCATGAAAGAAGGGTGCATTTAAACGTTTCTCATCAGCATGTCTCCAGGTGATCTGGGATTTAAATTTGTGAACTTCCAGTTGCAAGTCGATTTCCTTTATAAAGCTCAGAATTAATCAAAATTTGCCTCAAGGGGCAATAAAAACATCCTCTGTCCTTAGCGACCTGATATAGATCAGTAGAAAACTGTCCCAAGAAGCCATGTAGATAGGTATGCAACAAATGTTGTACATGCATGCCTTGTGTGAATAACTCACCCATCTTTTTATCTGAGATGTTTACTTACCATTCTTACTATGTTTTTCCATTTTCTAGACACGTTACACATTCTGCTTTAGCATACAGCCACAATGATTTAGCATTAGGGCTGAGCAGAAAAGAAAAACTCAGAAACTGAAAATTTCTCTTTTAAATGACTCATGGCAAAATCAGAAGTAAAATTATTAAAAGCTGTTTCACAGTGATGCAGGAAAACTGAAAAACAAAGACTCTAAAATAGCCAAGTCTATAAAGAGCAACCATGAAAACCAACCATGGAAATTTGTAGTCCTGTAATTCAAGAGCAATTTCCTGTCTCTTAATTATTCACAAAACTAGAGTATTAAGACGATGGCTGATCAAATGTACATTATGTGTTCAAAAATGCTGAGGCACTGCAGATTAACAAAGATAATAGCTGAGTAAATATGGAACACATGAAAAATATCTAAACATTTAGTTTTATATTTAATCATTAAAATGGGTGGCTTTTTTCTACTGCCTTTCTCTTAAAATGGAAATGGGCATGAGGAGCAGATGACAGTGAATATGTTTCCTTCCTGCTCAAAATGAACACACATGATACAAATGGAATAACTGTGGACAAACTAAAAAGACACAGTGTAGTCTTGTCCTAGGTCACTCAACACTGCAAGTCTGAGTCAATGTGGACTGTACCACACTGTTGATAATGTAAATTTGGCTTGAAGTGTATTTTTATGTGAAACAGGTTGTCAAAATGAAGAGTTGCTATGAACAATTTGGGGACAGAGATAGAAGACTTTATTTTTTGCTCTTTACGCACATGGTGACACAAATGCTGAAATCAGCATGCCCATAAAAAAAGGGTTGAGCCAAGTTCCTTGCTCAAGGGCAGGACAGGTCATGGGTATTATCAGCTTCATCATTCACTAAAGGGCTACAGCTGTTTATTATAGAAGTAATTTCGTATTTAACCAATTCCTACAATGGATACATTATCAAAACAACAGTATATTAACAAAAGAAAGACGACAGGTCTCTGAAAATGAACAACAGAGTGTTCACTGAATATAGTGTATGTTAGTCAGTCTTTTGAACTAACAATAACTGTAAAAATGTAACAGCCATTATGAAGTATTTTCTTGTGGATTAATACTCAGTAGTTGTATACTTGTTGGTTTTGATGTACAGTGTATGTATTGCTGGGCCACTTGTAGTAAAGTGTGCCTCCTAGTGTCATGGTACAGATGCCAAAAGGAAAGCTGATTTGTCAGCAATCAGTGACGGTAAAGTCAGGATGGCCTCATACAGATTTTTTGACCATTGATTTGGACAACTGGAATCCAAATAGAATACATTTGGTGAATATCCTTGAAGTTTATTTTTGTTGTACAGAAGGATTTTACTCTATAAACCAGAGAAAGTATTTTTCATGTCTGCTTGGAAAGACAAGGAAGGCAAACAAACATCATTTGTCGGACTATATGTGCTTTTTTTTTCTTTTACACAACACTTGTGCTTAAATTGGGATTTGAAATAGGGAAAAAAAACACGTAACTGATCCATGCAATTAAACAAACCAGAAAATAGCATTTTTCTGCTGTATTAGATAGTAGATGTATTGGCTCATTTTAGGTTTTAGGTGCTACTTGCATCACCTGATATTTTGCTTTTTGGTGTTGTTTTATGTACCATAAATGTGCCATTTGGATATTCTGAATCCACTGTTTATATAGACGCTAAATCAAATAATCTGATCATGATGTGTGTATACATATACCGAGCTTTAATCAGAATACTAGCATTTTGACATGCGCAGATTTGTCTAATTTCTGTAAATTAACAGCAGAAGAAGTTGTACTTCCGCCTGTGCTGTAAACAAACCCCGATGTGGCGACACTTTGCACTTTCGCGCATTTCCCAGCAATTCAAACTCTGCACTCTCAAAGAATGGACCTGCGCCAGGTTCTGAAAATCCTACTTTTGTTTCTGCTGTTCTCTGTGATCAAGTTAGACATTGTAGAGTTACAGTGAAACACTCTAATTTTGTGATAAATTTTAGTTTAAATGTAATGAGTCTAGGAATATTGATATTCTAATATTTTGAGATGAGTGTGCAAAGTTAGTCATCATTTTTGGTGCTTCACTGGTGTCTTAACGTCTGACCTGTTTGGTCCAAATTTTTACAGTTTCATCAGAATCTAAATTACAGGTGTAAAACCTCATCCAGACCACAGCCGAGACGAGTCGAATGGATCAAACGGGACTGTGGTTCAGTTTGGGTCCAGTGTCAAAATGTTTTTCTGACAACCTGAACTTGGTCTCATACAGTAACATGACTTTAACAGTTGCATTTGTTTGGGGAAACAATCACCTCGACAGCTGCGTTTTGGTGACTGACGCATGTTCAAGGTTGGTTTGTACAAGCATTCAATATCAGAGCACTGTATACACAATGCTGATGCTTCAATACAGTAATTTTGTGTTCTTTAATGTGTAAAAAAAAGCCAAAAATGTTAATAAATAAATGTGGTCAGTGATGCATAATGCTCCTGCGTTACTGGAGGGGAGAGAGCGGCACACATGCGCAGTGAGGGTAATTTTACCCAACCAAGAAGTCGGGATCGGAATAAGTGTCTACATGGACGTGGTTCGAAATAAGGATCGAAATAAACCACCCCTCTTGATCGGAATATAATTTCTTTCCGAATGAGGCGAATCGGATCAGAATCTTCCAATTGACTTGTTTAAATGAAGCATTTTTATTCCGATCAGCCCTTTATTCCGGATATTTGTGTCCATGTAAGCATAGCCACTGACTGTAGATTTTTATTTTTGGCTATCTTCTTCATAGAATGTTCAAGCTCAAATAGGAATATAACAAGTGGCCAGCGAAATGATTCATGTTCTTAACTCGCCATTAGGCAGAATCAATTTACCAGCCTTCATCTCAATAAGAAATTATTGATCTATTAATATCTCCAATGCTAACATTTCGCTATGGGGGTTAGCTAGTTTGGTTTTACAATAGACGCGGAGGACAAAGATTTCATTTTGTTTTCACTTTATCCCAAACTCTGGATACTTCCTGCCATTTTCTGTGGCCTGTCTCTTCCCTCTGTTCACTTTCAACTTTCACTTTGCAATCTGCTCATTATTTTACATAATCCTAAATTAATGAATTTACCTTGTAGGTGACCTCTAAGAGAGCATAGCAGGGCTTCAGGGAGTCTACGTCCACAGGGACCAGCAGGCGTGGCTCTGCAGCAAGCACAGCTAGGTGCCGGAGGGCCTGCAGGTGGTAGCTGCAGCAATATGAGAAACATCAAGTGAAAACTTTAGCAGAATATGAAATAACCAAGAGAATGTAAGTACAGATAGAAAGACAATGAAGTACTAGAAGCTCCTTTACCCCCAATTTACAAAAGAATTAATTTACATTTACATTAATTTATTCAAAATATCCTTTTTCTGCGGCTAAAAAAGCAAGAGATTATTACAGAGGCATCAAAATATTTTTCTGGGAAAGGAATACTTGTCGTCTACATTGACGATTGCTTAATGTTACAGTAAAACATTCACTGCTTCCTGCTTCATACAGCAAAGACTTCCGGTCTCTTTTTTTGTTTTGGACTTGCAGTTGGACAAAAGAAGCAATACGAACACAGCACTATAAGCTCTGGGCAACTGTTATGAAAACATTACTTTTTGTAACAATAGAGTTAAGAAATAATCAACCATAATATTTGCAAGACTTATTTCTAATTAAAATAATGTTTAGCCCAAGTTTAATGGCAACTATTTGACCCAAGTATTGTTATCGTGTGTGTGCATATGTCTTACCGGTTATCAGTACTGTGAGCCGGGAAGTGGGGGTACAGGGCACACAGCAGAGCAGCAATTGCTGAATTGGAGGTGCTCAAAGTGTATCTAACATAAGAAAACATGTCAAACATCACACATAGACACGCACACACACAAATAAACTCTCATCATAAAGCTGCAGAGAAATTTTCAGAAAACCACATGAATTTATGGTGTTTAATTCCAATTTATGTTTGTGTTCATATTTAAGAGCCTGAGTCTATATTAAGGTTTTCCTTTATGTAGTTTCAATTGAGGAGGGGGCTTTTGATCACTTATATGATCACTTATAATGCTATTGCAAGGGTTTTTCTTCCATAGAAGAATAACATTTTTTAATTTCACCTCTTACCACAAGCAACAGTAAACTGTACAGTAAAACTGCCCACTTTTACGATAGCTATAACGAAAAAAAATTATACCCAGGACCAGGACAGATTAAAATAGAGGAAAATAAAAATAACAAAATTACAGGATATAGGACAAAAAAGTGACAATACTCCTCAAGTTTTAAAAGCTCTTTTCATTCTAAACAAACCCTCTGTTTGTTAGTGACAGAGGGTTGCCAGTAACAGGTCCTTTGTTAGTGAAACCAGGGGTGTGTTCTGATCTTGTCAACACAAGACAAGCCACAAGGGAGCTTCTACAACTCAAGAGCTGGCAGCTAAGTGTGTACTTTGACTAATAGAGTCATTAAATAAAACAATGTCAAACATTAAAGGCTACGTTTACACTTAGATCACTTGTGAGAGTGCTTCTAACAGTCACCTGAAGTAAAAGGATGTTACCTTTCTATGAAATGGCTGCTTAGGGCATGTATGACCTGTCTAAGGGCCTAGAACACACTGAGCATTATTTTGATAACTACATTTATCAACTGCTTCAAATTTGCTTAAATGGAAAGGCACCTAACCAGATATCTGGCATCAGCATCAAACTGACTTGCAAACTGTAGAAAAAAATGTTTTTACTCTGTAGTAAATGAACAATGTTCAATTGTATTTTGATCCTGGAAAACTATGGAACTGAACATCAACCCAAAGTAATGTTGGGCCACACAACTGAGTGATCCTCCCAGCCCAATTATTAATTGTATCTATTTACAACATTTTACAACTTGGTGCTTAATATATCACTGATGGAACCAAGCGCTGCTATTAATCACCAGACATCTGGAAAGGAAGGGCGTGCAAAGAGAGATCCTCTGCCTTTTCTCTCTGTGCCCTCATCAGAGCTGAAGCCACAGAGCTCTCTCTCTGCTCTTCTCGGAGCTGAAGCCACAGAGGTTTCTCTGCTCTTCTCGGAGCTGAAGCCACAGAGCTCTATCTCTGCTCTTCTCGGAGCTGGAACTATACAGCTCTCTCGTCTCTCCTATCTCTAAAGATGGAGCCATAGCGCTCCTGCTGAGGACTCAATAAGCTCAAATTTAGCCAGCAGCAGCAACCAGGCCTGAAGGGCTAACCAAAGGGAGTTACTGGAGAGTTCTGCTAACTGCTAACTCTGCAAGGAGCAAAGGAGCGACAGGTTTCCCTCAGCACCAGGACTCAACAACAAAACAGCATTCTCCTTGAGAATTTCTCACCATAGCCTAAACTCGGACTCTCCATCAAATAAGGATTGCTTTTAAGGACTGTTAAATTGACCTGGGCACATAAACTCAGCTCTGCATGGATTAGTGCATAATTGACTTTAAACTGTTGAAAGTATTTTGTCTTGTTGAACAATATTGTTGTGACTGCAGTCAGGTTATTAATAAGTTGATTAGCCACAATTATAAATTAAGGTTAGTTAGCTGACATAGACACAGGGTCGTGCACGCAACTAACCATCTTCTTTCTAATCTGAAACCACGTCCTCAAACATACACAACACTGATGGGTCTCATGATGGGTCTCAACCAGCAAATGGTCTGAGCCCCGGTAACAAAGGAACATGTGGCCTGACACTCACACAGCTTTTGCCTTTGCTTAACATCCATTGGTCTCAGCAGTCATTTTGATTCCCCCTTACACACACACACACGCACATAATTGTATATAAATGTGTATAATGGCTGACATCCTAGATTAGGCATTGCATGCTTCTTTCTTTTTCATTCTAGAATAAATACTTTAGGATAAACATGTTGTGTTTAATGTGAAATTTGTCCACACTGTCAAGAACTCCCAACTAGCTGTTGTTGGAGTTAGTTGTAATTTTTAAGTTAATTATTAAACACAATTCTAAATTTAAAGTTTGGTAGATTTCATGAGATCGATTAATTAAATTGGCTATCTTTTCCCTTCTTTAAGGATGTTGCCCCGAGGTAATCTAATGTAAATTAGATTTTAATATTCTAATAATCATTAGTTATCTATGATAATTACTGATTAATTTCGACTACTTAGTTGTCGCCTTGTATTGTTAACATACTGTAAATGGTGGTCGGTGTGAACAGCCAAACTGTCAACATACCTGAGCCCCAACAGTAATAAATAAATCTATTCTCCCACTACTGAAACCAAATTCTATTGGTTCAATAAAACATAAGCACCATTAACTCAGTTTGATCGTGATCAACTGTAAAGATTTTTAACACAATTATTTATTTTTAAACCAAAAGCATCTTTTGTGCTGGTTGTTTGGACTGTACTAGTTTATGAAGAAACTAGTACAGTCCAAACAACCAGCAGGATGGAATAAAAAAATATTAAATGACCCTGTTGTCAAGTTAGGAGGAGAGAAAACTGACTGAAAGTCTAGGAAATTGGTATGTTCCACTAATGATTTTAATTCCCATATTGCTGTTGTTCCCAATCTGAGGTTCATGACCACCTAAGATGGAGTTATAATATTAAAGCAGAAACAAATTGACTAGACCTCAAAAAGTATTCTGCACACATATTAATAATTATTCAATTTTCATTTTTCTAGAAACAAATCTCAAAACTTCACATTTTCCAGCATCTTTTTTGAGAAATTGTTGTTTTTTGTCTCAGCAAAAAAACTGAACGCTCAGGATTTTGGCTGAGTAGTGTAATAAAGCAAAGACTTTAAAGATATTGCTTTGGGTGCACATTTTCTATGAAAATTAATTAATTGATAGAAATTCATCAGGTAATCGACAGACAACTAAATTAAATGTTGCATTCAACAATGAAACAACCCGATTAATTTTTTTTTTTTTTTTTACAAAATTCAATGTATTCTTCTGATGTTTTTTCATTAATAATAAAACCCTCTTCCTCAAATATGTTTGAATGCTTCTTTCTGGTTCATTAAAACAGGCTTCATTAAACTCTAAGGCAACAACAGTTAGTTTTTTTAAACAAAAGCACTTTTATTCTGACCATTAACTGTGTATTTCTCTGCAACTTTACAATTTTCAATCTGACTAATATCAGTATTAGAAAAAGAAAACTTCCGCTTTTATCAGTCCAGTTGTGCTCCAGTAACAAGACGATGGAGCTGGTTAATAGTTCTTGACAGTCACCAGTTCCTTTTCATGCGTATTTTCAATTTCCGAAATTTATTCTTGATGTTCATATGTTAGTGTTGGTTTGGGAGGAAATCGGAAGTCTCACAAGAAATCCATGAGAAAATTGAAAATAATAGACAGAAAGACTCTGTAATCCATTTATATTACATGCTGTAAGCCTACAGTATGTTGTAGATAGCATTGGTCTGGATGCCACATATGACTTTCAGGTGAATAAACTTTCACTTCAGTTTCCTGCTTAAAAAAACTCAGATGGGAAGAGAAACTAACTGAAGAAACAGAGAGAGGAGAGGGTGCGAAAGCCACACAACAGATTAAGGGTTACGTGGAAAAACAAGGGTGAGAAAATGAATGAGAATAAAATTAATGACAGTGATGCAATGATTACAATAAAAGCCAATGTGAATGGAAAATTTCAATGTGAGATTCCAAATGACTGGTGTAATGGTGTAAATGAGGGAGTGATGGAAATAAAACATTAACAGGAATAAATGTGCTCTCCCAACTGGAACCGGCACATACTAAAAGACAATCATGATAATACACACTACAGTGGGCAACACCAAAACTCCACAACTGCGGGCCTGGTTTTTAATAAAGTTTTTAATGAAGACATTTTGTTGGTGAGTAAAAAAAATATGTGATGAAAAAATTAGGGGCCATTTCCCTTGATACACAGATCATCAAATGTGGCTGAGGGAAACTAGCTTGGGCTATAAAGAGCCATAATAAAGAGCCTTAAATCTGGTGAGTGTGTTTATGATGTTAAGCATCATTAGAATTATATTACAATATAATTAATGTCTGTGCCTCATGAGTCAAAACGTAGTGTTTTTGAATATATTTTAATTTCCATTCTTACCAACAATGGTTGCACGTCAGGTTGTTTTGGAATGAGCTGCATCAGATGAAACCAGATTGTCAAGGGACAATTCGATATCCAGTACGTATTTAAACTATTATCGTCATCTGGCATTTCCTTATGTATGTATATGCGCTTGGAAATATTTTATATGTACACCGACCTCTCTTCCAGCCTGCCACCTCTTCAATGAAAAATATGGTCACAGTGGCTTTTTTGGTGTTTTTTTTATTCTGAAAAATATCCGGCACCATAATCCCAAATACAGCAAAGATTGATCGTTCAACAAGTCTGAAACGTCCGATTCCTCTTTGTAGCCCGAACATTATATTAACATGCTCAACGTAGAACCAAATAAATGCTCGATATACTCCTCAAAAAAACAATTTATGTTCTAAGTAGGAATCAGTGGGCATGTAGCTGCAGTCCACAGATGGGAATATCTAAAAAGTGTCACCATGCTGATTTGGTCTTTTAATAGAATTTTTTTGAAAAAAAGAGAATCAATACTTGTCTTTCTAGTGTTCCATTTTTGCATTGTAGTCTGTCTTATATAAAACATTTAGGACAAACTGGACAACAACAGTTACTTTTACCACAGCAACTATGGGTAGTTTAAGTCCTGCTAAAGCCATTGACTACACCTTAAAAACAAATTTCTGTTTCATTTAAAATTCATGGGGTTTTTTTATTCACAAAAAATCTTTTTGTGGATATCTTGGATGTAATTCTACACATTTCCTATATAGGTTGCAGGGGTTCTATGAATGTGCCTCTTTAGCCCCCGCTCCTTCACTGCCACCACCCTGCCTCCTTCCTGCAGCTGGAGCAAGCCAGAGTTTACCAGCTCTTTCATCTTCTGCCTTTAAACAGTCTACTATGCACTGCCCCATGGCAAGTTCTGACAGTGGAGCAATTCAACCTTACTTTTTTGAAACAGATATGGATTCCGAGGAAGAAGAGCGAAGGTCGGCTACACATTGAGGCTTTAGAATAGAAAGTACATGTCAGGATTTGTAACAGGTTTACTACGGATCAATTGCTGCTCATATGCACTACAGCTACTTCTCAAAGACTATCTGCTGCTTGTTACACTACAATCACTTAACATTCATCAATTTAAACTATTTTCCTCATTAAATCACTTTTTTTTAATACTCTTTCATGCCCTTATTGTTATTTATTTGTTAAATGTTGCCTCTTTATGTACTGTACATATAGCAGAATTGACAATAATGATGACTTTGATGACTCAGAACACCCGGGCTTTCATAATTTCTTTTTAGTAGCTGTTTTACATCTTTGGAATACTATTGCAAAGATGTCAAAGCATTCAATTTCTAAAAATATGGGACTGATAAAAACTAGTGTGTGTTTCTTATCAAATATAAGGCTGCAGTGGAAAAAAGCCCAATATTAGCTGCACTGTGTGTGTGTGTGTGTGTGCTGGCATCTCACCGGCCCCCTCCTAAGAAGAGCAGGCCCAAAGCCATATGATGAGCCATGTGGAAACCATAGTTCATCTCACCACCACTTCGCTTGTGGAAGAAGCGACAGAGCTGTAGTACCTTCAGGTTCCCAGTGCCAGACATCACCATGGACATAGCAAGCAGAATCATTGACAGGCCAGTCTGGAGATTGTAATATCCTGTCTGCTATAGGAGCCAGCACATATGTTCACCGAAAACAAAAGAGGCAAACAAACAAGAGAATAATTCAAAATCTAAATGATTAAGGGGAGAGACAACACAGTACTTGCCATGACTGTGACAATGTTTTCAAAAAATGTTCAATCAAAGTACATACTTCACTAGAGTATATACATAAAATGCAAACTTACAAAAATACTTACAACAGCAGCTGTACCAGCAACGGACATGATCTTCATGAAGGTCCTAGCAAACTCGTAGAGGCAGTCAAAGGCATCAGAGTTTGCAGAGCCAGCGAAGCGTAAGCCCAATGCCAAACAGGCCCCAGCAGTAATGTAGTCTTGGGCTTGGCTGAGAGAAACAAGCCCCATGATAGGTGTGATGAAGTAATCAGAAATTACATTACGTTCCCAGATTTAAGTATGACATTCGAAGCTTATCCCATAAACTATTTAATAGAATATTAATGTCAGATTAAAAAGTCGACTTTTTCATATCTAAATTCATATTCAGCCCTCAAAGCAATGAGGTCATAGGTCACAGAGCTGAAGTGTCCCCTCCCTCAATGCACTCAGACAATCCGAGCTTGGAAATATATTATTTTATTCTTATCAAAAATTTATTTTAGGATTAGTCTATTGCTATTGGTAAACACTATAAGACAGACAGCAGCAGTGGTACAGCAAGGTGCAGAGTGAGGCAGAGAATAACATCAGTGCAAATAAAACATAAAGTATTTCCTGATTCGTCTTGATGGATTTTCTCATGGATTTAGCAACAGTGAGTGGTTTATTATGTCTGCTGTGTATGGCTGCATATATATACTGTATATACAGTATATACAATTAGCATTTTATCGTCTTAGATATGATTAATTCTTCCCTGATAATAGGCTACGTACCACAGTCCTTCAAAGGAGCTGTAGTCAGGCCTCTTCTTAAAAAGCCAACACTTGATCCTGAGGTTCTGGCAAACTACAGACCAATATCTAACCTTCCCTTTATGTCTAAAATACTAGAGAAAGCGGTAGCAAAACAGTTATATGATTTTCTACAGACTAACAATTTATTTAGAGTTTTCAAGTCAGGTTTTCGAAAGCATCATAGCACAGAGTCTGCACTAGTCAAAGTTACAAACGAGCCTTTAATTGCATCAGACGAGGGACTTCTATCTGTACTTGTTCTGTTGGATGTTAGTGCGGTGTTTGACACCATCGACCATCAGATCTTAATAGATAGATTCGACAACTTCTTTTGAATTAAAGGATTGGCATTAACTGGTTCATACGTTATTTATCTGACAAAATTAATTTGTGCATGTTAACAATGATTCTTCTATGTACATCAAAGTTAGCTATGGAGTTCCACAAGGATCAGTATCAGTGCCAGTTCTTTTCATTTTATATACAGTATGTTTCCTCTAGCTAACATTATCAGAAAACATCATAATAATTTTCACTGCTATGCAGATGACACCCAGATATATTTATCCTTCAAACATAATGAAACCAACAGACTAGCTAAATTTCAGGCCTGTCTTAAAGATATTAAAATGTGGATGACCTGCAACATTTTGCTGCTCTTCACATAAAACTGAAATAAAAAATCTGATACTTTCTGTCTCAAAATGGGTCCATGCCATTGTCACTTCCAGGCTTGACTACTGTGACTCCTTATTATCAGGCTGTACTACCAAGTCATTAAAGACCCTCCATCTGATTCAAAACGCTGCTGCTCGTGTACTAACTGAAACATGAATAATATTTCTCCTGTTCTAGCTTCTCTGCATTGGCTTTCAGTGAAATCCAGAATCGAGTTTAAAGTTCTCCTCAACTACAAAGTTCTAAATGGTCAGGACCCTTTGTACTAAGAATACACTTAGCTCCCAGTTCAAGTCCAAGGGGCAGACAGCCTCTCTCTGTGTTTAAGAGTAGGCTTAAAACCTTCCTTTATGATAAAGCTTATAGTTAGGGCTGGCTCAAGCCATCCCATAGTTATGCTGCTATAGGTCTAGACTACTTGGGGATTTTCCATGATACACTGAACCCCTCTATTTTTCTACTTCGCTCTCTCACTACTTTTTCTACTCTCTACTCTGTCATGTCCCAGTATTTTTTTTTACTAATTTCACCCTGGGGAGTTTCTCCCCAGAGTCCCTCTGCCGTCTCTCAGCTACCTGGTGACGTGGGCATGACGGTTCTGCTAGCGACATGCTATTCCCTGGAGATGTGACCTTGTGTGTGGGATCAAGATCAACTTCACCTATCCTACCCAGTAAAAGACAGCGTGGCCTGGATTCCTGACCTGGATCCCCATCTGGTTCATGGACTCTAATCTTTAATAACATGCTCCTGAACACAGTTCTCAGGTTTTCATATCCATAGACTGTAATGACTGTCATATTGTTGTGCTCTGTACTTGCGACATCTATTGTACATCTACTCATCCTAGGAAGAGGTATCCCTCCTCTGTGGTTCTCCCTGAGGTTTCTTCTTTTTTCCCTGTCTAGGGTTTTTGGAGTTTTTCCTCACCCAGGTCGAGGGTCTAAGGGTAGAGGGTGCTGCTATGTACAGATTGTAAAGCCCCCAGAGGCAAATTGTTATTTGTGATTTAAGGCTATACAAAAGAAACTTGATTGATATATACAGCATGTACATGAGTGAGTGTGTGTGTGTATCTGTGTATATGTATATACGGTATACACACACACACACACACACACACACACCGGTTAGTACAGAATAGCTACAAAATGGTATGAAAAAAAAATTAAATACTCACGCCATTGTCTCCATGTTAATGTCTTCTGAAGGGTCAAAAGATCCCCTCATTATCTGAAAACAAATGTCAAAAACAGCAAAATGCTGGATGACACTGTACTATAGAGAGTAATATGGAGTTGACTGTTGGAGAATTTATAAAAAATTCTTTAACCAGTGATGATACAGTAACAGGCTAAAGTTTACATACACATATTTCCTTTGGGATTATGAATCAGTTTTGGATTGACTAGGTAACTATGGTGCAGTCTATTTGTTCTGATTAAAAAAAGAAAATATCGTTAAACTAGTGCATCCCAAAATATTAGAATACTGTGGAAAAGTTATTTTTTTTGTATTTGATTTAAAAAGTTAACTTTGATGTATTCTATATTCATTACATGTAAATTGTGTTTTTGTTTTTTACATATATATAGACATAGAGACTGAGAGAGAGAGAGAGAGAAAGAGAGAGAAATATGTGTTTTCTTTTAATTTTATGAGCTGTAGACCATAATTAACAACACTAAAACTGTAAAATACTTGAAATATTTTAGTTTAATAATGAGTCTTGGATATAATGCAAGACACAATAATCTTTACAGCAGACTAAATAGGGCGGTGTTGCTGTTTACGTATTTCAGAGATGTTTCTGCAGTGCCCTTTGTCAGATAACCAGTGAACCCCATGATGCATTCATGATGCATTGTCATCAAATGCATCATGAATGCATTTAAGTTGTTATCTTTATTTTCAATTAACATTCAACATTTCAGCACTGTTGATTTGCCTTTCGAGGGTGATTAATAGCTCTTTTTTTTGAGATGGGAGGCTTAAGATCTAAACTTTGATGAACCTGATATATTTAGAACCATTATTGTTACAACAATCAGTGGACACAAAATCAGGGCCCCTTTTGTCAAAAATAAGCTGCTAAAATGTATCAAAAAGCTGAGATAACTTACAGAGATGAACAAAATCTCAGAGAACAAAATTCTCACGTCATAGTGATTTGCTCACGTTCAAAATCGTCAGTTCAACAATGCTGTTTGTGGGTGTTTGTGTGTATTTTTTCACCTTAGGTATGTTACTCTTGACCCACTCAGTGTTAGGCAGGATTTCATCCCACATGATAATACACCGAGCAAGAGTCTGGGGGGTAAAGAAGCAGGACAGAGAGCTGAACATACGCACAGACAGGACAACTAACCCTCAAAAGCAAGAACTCTGGCTTAATAAAATCCAGTAGGAACCAAGTATCTGGAGGTTTCAGCCAGTCAGCAATCGACCTAGCGAAGAGAATCAAGAAGAGATGAGGAGGTGTTAATATCCACCTTCATAACCCTCTCCATCAATACTCAGACAGTATAAGACAAGGCCTGAAAAAGAAAGGAACTCCTTGACCAATAGCAGAAAGCCAAAACTAGAGTGACTGAGGAATGAGATTTTTTTTTGTTCCATCGGGCAGGTTAGGATGTCTTGCTTGACAAGTAGAAAGCACCACACTCTTTTTTTCAAACTCTGTGTCAGTAATGATGGATGATTCTGTACCTGTCATACAGTCTGTTAATAAATATACCATACGAGCTATAAGATGGTATCATACCAAATAGATTGGTATGGTATATACCAACTTATTTTGTGGCACACCGTCCTCAATGGATAATTACCTATTTTAACAAAGTAATTCTAGCATCATGTTTTACATTTTAAAATGTTAAATGGGTCAAAGTGGGTTTTGATTCTCCTTTTCATAAAACCTACTGTACTGACATCTAATAGATCTTTTAAAATTTGGAGTTGTAGGAACAAAAATCAGTACAGGCAAACAGCAATACAAAATTGAATATTTTGGTTCACAGAGGGTAAAAGCAGTCATTTAACTATTCAGTGCATGGAAAGTAAAATCAGCCTTTATTTTACATCAAAAGTGTCTTATTTACTTCAATGCATTTAAAAGAAGGACGGATCTATCAGAAGTTTTCTCACCTGTTGTTGGTCTTGAGGTAGATCATGGCGAGGGCCAGCGTCGCCCCTGGGCATGTTACATCTACATTTATAGTGTCACCCTCCTTGAAAGACATTAGTGTTTAGAAAGTAAGTGTTTGGAAAAAGGAAAACACTGCCTATCTGACCAGAGTAACTCATCTTCTAACAATCAGTGTCTTCTTGTTAACATATTAAAATTTGTTAAGTCAACCAACTAATACACAGGTATTCCCAATCCAACAGAGAAATGAAATCTCTATAGCATGTCCTGGGTCTTCCCCTGGGTTCTCCTCTCAGATGGGCATGCCCAAAACATCTCCCCAGGACACATCCAAAAGGCAATCCTAATCAGATGACCGAACCCCCTAATCTGTCTCCTCTCAAAGTAAAGGAACAGCAGTTCTACTCTGAGCCTCTCCAGAATGTCCAAATTCCTCACCCAATCTCTAAGGCTGAACCCAGCCAACCTGCAGAGGAAACTCATTTTGGCTGCTTGTATTCGCAATCTTGTGAAGTCATGACCATAGATGAGGGTTAAATCCTTGACTGACCGGTAAATGGAGAGTTCCACTTTCAGGCTCAACTCTCTCTTCACCAAAACGGATCAGAACAGCTTCCGCATATCTGCCAGAGCTTCCCCAATCCACTTATCAAACCGCCCTAGTGCTAACTGGTGGTCAACGAAACAAACAGGACAATTGACATCCAAAAAAGCAGAGACAGAATCCTGACACAACCAAAACAGACACTCTCCCCCAGTTGGCTGCTCCTCAAATTATGAACAAAACCTGTACCTCATATTACTGGAGTGTCCCCTACAGGGCATATCAAGGAACACAGACATACGCCTTCTCCAGATGGACAAAACACATGTACCCTGGTTAGGCAACTTCCCATGTCACTTAAAGTACCCTTGTCAGGGTAGAGAGCTGGTCCAGTGTTCCCTGGCCAGGACAAAAACCCCACAGTTTTTCTTGAATCCAAAGTTCGACTAATAGCCAGACTCCCCTCTCCAGCAACCTGGAGTAGACACCAAGACCAGTGGAGGCTGAGGAGTGGAATTCCCCTATAGTTGAAACCTGATTTAAAAAGAAGACCCTCCAATGTCGATGTAATGTTGCAGAGGTGTGTCAATCAGCACAGTCCTATAATATTCAAGGCTTTGAGGAACTCAGAGCAAATGTTATCCACGTAAGGAAGGGCCTCTGCAGAGTTGTTTAACAATGTCCACGACGTCAACCCCAGTGATGGGGGAGCCCACCTCCTTTGTTTAAGTGTGGCAGACAACATTATTCAAGGAGTAATTTAACCTTTTTTTGCATGCCAACATAATGAAAAATATAAAGAATATGTTGTTATATAATCAGGAAAATACTGCTTCTCAATTACAGCACCTTAAAAAACACTTTCCCATTTCTGTAAAAGGCCTTCTATAAAGTCTAAAAACCAATAGACATACTGTATATAACAAAAATATTTCTCAATAAAAAATTGAATTGGGCAATTTCTTATAGAAATTAGGATTTTTCTAATGTTCACCTTGATTTGGTAGCTAGGGGACTTGTGTCTCTCCCTGTTGGCCCCCGACTGAGCTCTGCGGTGGCCCCCCACCATATATTGATACAACTGCTCAGGCACATTCAGGTCTGTCATTCCAATCAGGTTACTGCCATGCTGCAAGAAAAGAGATGGGATGAAATGAGAAATGATGAGGAGAAAGAAGTAAGAAAAGAAGGTGGAGGGAGGTAACAGGGACAGGGAGGGACAAAGGCATAAGTGTTTGTAGAGGAAATAAGTCAAAAGAGACGGAGAGAAGAGAAAGAAAAAGTACATTCATGGCAGCGAGTTATAGAGCATTATTGGTGGAGGGCTGAAAAGACCAACAAAACCTGAGGGACAAAATGTGTGAGAGAATGTACTTATGGATGAATTCAAAGTATCACTACGTGCACGGCAAGCAACAACACCACTTGGAGTTACTTTCACAAAGTGGCAGGTGACTTCAGTTTGTCATCCTTTACATTTTTTCCATTCAAGCTTCATGAAAATTCAACCTCTGTCCACCTGGAATTTTATAAAAATCCTGGCAGGTGACTGGCAGAAAAAATAAGGCACAGCTGGAACTTTGACCAGAAAACACTGACACGTTGAATAATGTTTCTGTTGCACGTGTCTGTGTATGTGACTTACCCCAAGACAGACCATACCCAGGGCTAAACCAGCAGCTAGTGAATAGGACTCTCTGTCTGTGCAGTACTCCATCTCGGGACCAGGAGGCCGACCTGAGAAACACACACAGAAGAAAAAAAAAAAAATTAAAAATCCAAAATTTTACCATCCGTCATTGATTATAACGATTATATTAGAAAAGCTGATTAAATCTCACACACAGACACTTACAGGATACAAACAGAGTAAAAAGAGAAAATAACAATTCGTTGTAAACTTTTAACTACCAATTATTTCAGTACTGATTAATCAGACAACTTTTTCTGGATTTCTCAATTGCCTAAACAATTGATTGGTCTATAAAAATGTTAAAGTGTTAAATAGTATATTAACCAAATAAGAAGCGATTTAGTTCACTCTCATATACTAGTTCATCTTAAATAGTATGTTTATTCATAATTCAATTTAACAAAATAAAACTGCCATATATTATATATTCATCACACAAAAGTGAAACATTTCAAGAATTATTTGTTTTTTTTGATGATTATGGTACATTTGCAGTGAAATATTCAAATATTGAGATTTTTTTAATTGTTTGAGCTGTAGGGCAAAATTATCAACATTAAAATTGTAAAATGCCTGAAATATTTTAGTTTGCGTATAATAACTCTACAATATATTAAATGTTTATTTTCTTAAACAACTGATGAAAAATTTGGATATTCTAATTCTTTGAAATGCACTAGTATGAGATAGAAAAGCTGCTGAAACTGGTATTTTTTCTTAAAAAATTTATTTAAATAATGAACAAAATGATGAAATTAAATAACATTGTGGCTGTGGCTCAGATGGTAGCGCGGTTGTCCAGTGATTGGAATGTTCCTAGTTCGATACCAGACCCTGCAGTTAACATGTCGAAGTGTCCTTGAGCAAGACACTGAACCCCGAATTGCTCCTGATGCTGCGCCATCAGTGTATGAATGTGTGTGTGAATGGGTGAATGCAAAAGCTTTGCTATAAAAGCGCTTTGAGTGCTATTTAAGTACAGGACATTTACCATAAATTAGTATTTTTATTATTACTATTATTCTACATTAAAATTATTGTTGTTGCAGCTCTATCTATGAAAGGTTTAA
Source organism: Mola mola (assembly GCA_001698575.1). Taxonomy (NCBI): domain Eukaryota; kingdom Metazoa; phylum Chordata; class Actinopteri; order Tetraodontiformes; family Molidae; genus Mola; species Mola mola. The sequence continues at coordinate 4,714,058 of KV751325.1, forward strand.
CACAAAGTTAAAAAGATTAATTTAGTGTTTGAACCATCTACAGTATTTCTTTTAAAACACAAGGATACACACTCACACACACACACCTATTTCAGACAGCAAGACTTCAGCATTGTGCCTGTGTCCTGTTCCTTGGTACACCAACCCGATGCCAATTACAGCAGCAACCTGCAGAACAGATAGTGTACTGAATTCTATTGTTTAATGGTAGGGTTTGTGTGTGTAATTAATTATTCATTTTTCAACATTTGTGTGACAGCAGAGCTTAATAAACATAAACCACATCGACACACTAACAGCCATATACATATTACCTGAACATTGTGTGGTACATCCAGTTCAGTAGAGGTGGGTGGAAGAAGGGCAGGGACATGTATACTAAGAAGGCGGGTAATTGACATGTCCATGGTGCCCGATTTGGCTGAAGACACACCAAGAAGGAGCCCGATACTGGTCATCTCATGGCCCTGTCAGCATTAGAAGAACCGTATGTTTTGTAAATTTCACAACAGGAACAGCATTTGAGGTGTCAGAGAGGAGTTATACAGTTGTTAATGAGAATATTTCTAATTTCCTGGCACAATTTTGACACACAATACAGTGGGTGAATATTTTAAAAGCTGAGATCTGCTGGACTTTTCTACAGATACACTGAATTCTTTAATACTCAATATCAGTAAAATGTAGATTCAAAATTACCTCAAACCAAACAGTTGGTCCTATTGTGCTATACATCTGCTACAGATCATAAATTACTCTTCCAGTCTAATCAGCTCTAACTGTGACACTGGTATCTGAGGTTCACCATCACTGACTGAGTTTTCATTAGACCCCTCTGGATCATGTGAGTGTGTGTATGTTTAATACATATCAAATTTTGACTTAGTGATCTACATGTAAACATTGGATATTTTTGCTCTACATTCAAATAAAAGGATCCAGATGCATTCACAAATTATCAAACAATTGAAATTATTTAGTGATTTTAATGGATATGCTGTTTCTTAATTTTTTTTAAAAAGTATTTCGTTCTGAATGAAAGTTTCCCCCATTTGCCATTCATTGCTAATTTGCTCAAAGGGTGATCAAAAAGTCATCAGAACAGACACAAGGAGAGAGAGAAACAAAACGAGGAGGGACAGGGCAAGTCTGTGTGTGCCTTTGTAGGCAGAAGCCAGAGGGGGGTATGTGTGTGTCTGCATGTGGAATAGAAAACCCATAGGTGTACATAAACGTTCTTGTTGAGTCAATAAGATGGAGAATTAAGTCAGTGTCTGAATAAAAAGATATAACCTAGAAATAATAATCAGTCTATTCAGTGCTTGGATGGGGCTCCACATATTATTTTAGTTTGTGTCCAGAAAGTGTGTAGTGGTGATCCCATAATAACAAAGAAATGATTGAAGATTATTGTACAAGACACGTCCAGTTCATTCAGTCTTAACCTGTTTGGCATTATTTATAACATGCTGTCAATTGTTAAGCTACAAACTGTAAAAATTTATATAACTGGTTACTTATTTTCTTTATAAGCTCTTTGTGACACCAAAAAAAATTAAAATAGGCATCAAAAGTCTGTCAATTAATAAAATTCCATCAGTCTCATGAGTATAACCTCCCAAGTAAGTGGCGATGAGGAGGCTGGATGAATATCCCTTAAACAGTCCAATTAAAGATTGGCCTGTTAGTCTAGGTAACTTGGTCTTTACAGTGAAAATGAACAGGAATGACACAAGCATTTTTCTTCCTTAGTTCAGACCAAACAAATCAATTAGGCAAGAAAAATAACACCCAATGAACTGATCCTACAGTATATGTGTGAGAAAAAAATGCCCTAAAGACACAAACAAAATGACATCGTAAACTACAATTAAAAGGTAAACAAAGAATGCTTAAATCAAGAGGACAAAACATATACTTCCACATCCTCTATAAAACCACAACTACACAAAAGTCTAATGAACTCATCCAAAGTGCATCGAATTTCTTTATTATAGCAAGAATAGACAAAAATCAACCAGCTACAAGCTCACTTCACTGACAACCATCTTCAAATCTTTCATCCGCCCTCAAAGATGACAGTTACGCTTAACTGTCTGTATTATATAACCATTGTGTGTAAGAACATTGTGCACCAGTCAGAGCTGTTTTATTGTATGAAATTACTTGATATAAGTCACCTTAAAAAGGAATTTGTAACATACATGATGTTTCAATTTATACACTGGGACATGAAGCTCTGCTTCTTCAACAAAACGATTTTAACCACTGCATACAATAACCTTCACTATCAACTACATAAAAGCTGAGAATTATCAGAAGAAAACGCTTGAGACAGGAATAAGAGGGCTTGTCAAAAGATCTGTATTCGTGTTCTGAGAATTTTGATTCAATCATCCCAGAAAGAATATTTTAAGCGCTTTATTTAGAAAATAAAGTCCTTGAAATTTGGATGCTCTGAAGGGTTGCTTCTTAATTCATGAAGAAATAACAAATGAAGAGCACTTCAATCTTTAGGAACTCTAGCTTCAATTCACAACTTAAATCAAAAATGAAAATGAATTAATCATAAAGCCCGCCTGATAAGTCTGTGTGTGGATTTGGTGCAATTGTTATTCTTAATCTTAAACCACATCTTTACATTGACTTTTTAAATTCTGCAAAAAAATAAGGCTTGGCTCACACCATCCTGTTGTTTTTCTTCCCTGAAGTGGGGAGGACTCGTCGCACTTCAAAGTTCTCAGAGGGCCAAGTTTCACTTTGACTGGCTGCCTGACTCTCATACAACTTTACATCTCTCATTTACAGTCATCTAGAGAAAAATGCAGATGTAGAGAGGTGTGTGTGTGTGTACACAAGTTAAATGAGAATAGATGGCTGCATACTTGTATAAACTGTATTTAAGTGTGTGTACTGTGAGTGTGTGTACTGCAGTAAGAAACAGTAATATAGAACAATGTTAAATACAAACTGAGCATTAAGGAAAAAGGCTTCCATTAAATACTAATTATCTCTGCCTAAGGGCGTATGCAGGTTGGAAAATAAGTAAAACTTGTATGCTTAAAACTCAAGGTGTGAAAAAATGCTAACATAATTTCTCTACATGTGCTCCTCGGTGTGCAGGTGTGTGTGTACCTTAGTGAGGTAGTCATGTATGTTGAGTGTTGCTAGCTTAGTGAGGTGTCCATTGAGGCCCAGGGCCATGAGGAAGCCTGCATATTCATTAGCAAGCTCAGGGCTCTTTGGCTTGTTGTAGGCTATCCAGGCTGAGTCCACCTTAAAAAAAGCCACAAAGAAAAAAAAAGCCGCAAAGTTTGCAAAGCAAATATTAACAACAGGGACCAGAGTTTTACAAAACTTCCCAATACAACCTTAGGCACCCTTAAACACACTTTAAAATTTAAGCATTTTTTTATGACAACCTCTTAAATCCTGACAGTTTGCTGAAAAACTGGATAGAATTGTCAACATTCACTAAAACTTTAAGTACCCACTCTTTGCCATAAAGTTCTTTAACATTCTTTTAAAAATCAGCGAACAAAATAAATTACATAAATAAATGATACACACGTATGTATCATCTGGTCTTGGCTTCATGGGATTGTGAATACTCTAAGTACACTTTGTCAGTAAAAACATTAAAATCTGTTATACGAACCATGTCTATACGTAGCACATATAATAGAATTCAAGCAGGAAAACAACATGTACTCTAAGTAATCAGAAACATGTTTGTAAAGCTGTAAGGCCAAATGAGGAGGCAGTAAAGCCGTTCTCTCAGACAGACCTGTGAAGCAGGGGCTATTTTGAGTCCAGCGGCTACTCCGTTATGGAAGCTGGGCCAGCTGGTCATGTTGGGAGGAACATCAATGTTCCCGCTGTTCAGATCTACCATAGTGTTCCTCGGAGGAGCACGGCCTGGGAAGAAATACAGAAGCACAGAAAAACTACAAATTAACTCCCCGATATAAACCGAGACATGCAGTATTCAATATATTTAATGATCTTAGCAGGTGCATAAACAATCCTGATCATATATATATATATACTTCAATATTATCATGTTACCTGTCAGGTTGAGTTTTGGAACAGGTAGAGGTTCAGTTGGGACAGGGTGATAGGAGAAAAGAGTGAAGAGGCCTCGGCCAATTGGAAGAGCCATGGTCCTCTGGCATAACTGCAGGAGTCTTGGGAAGATACAAAGATAAGGACAAAAAGCAAGCAGGAAATTAAAACTAAAGGAAACGTTACAGACTCCGACTCAGAATAATCTATATAATTGACAGGACGTGTAGGCCACCCTTGATTTCAGCAGGCATCCCAATGATTTCTCCTAAGATAGAGTCAAGGTGAGGACATAACTCAATAAAAACAGCACATCTTGACAGAGAAAAAAGAAAGTCAGTAAAAGAACAGTTTGGAGAAATACAGAATGACTTGAAATAGGACATAAAATTAAATTCTGAAAGAAAAGAGGAAATGTTTCCGAGGACAAAAATATAGTACAATATAGTATGAAAGTACTTAAAAATTTTATTTTCCATTATCATCTGTAATGACACACTCACCACAAGATACTCACTTGTTCTCTTTCTCCTCTATGTACTCGTGGTCAGACACCTCTGGTAACTGGATGACGCTGACCCGGACTGGCCTGGAACTCTGCAGGAGTCTCCTAACCTCCTGGACCCTCAGATCCTGACTCCAGATCAGCCCTGTCACCTGTAAACAAATACTCTCCACTCAGAAACTCCCAAGACCGAGCTTCTGCAGATAAGGGCAGTCACCATTATTAATTGTTACCTCTTGAACAATGTCCGACATGCCATCCTCTTCATCATCTGCTTCTGTGGTGGCAGGAGGCTCCAAGGACAGACCAGAACCAACAGACTGGAAACACAATTGATCCCAAGGACAAATTTTTTAGGGAGAAAAATGGAAACTATGACTGGTATGAAGGCAAAACATTTTTCTAGTTTTTATCATAACTTCATATGGTTGCAATGCCCCCTCTTGATTACAAATACAATGATGTAAAAGGTTTAGAGTTATCAGGGTCTTCTCCTCTGAAACCATTATCAATCTGGTGGGTACACACCCACTCCACATAAAAACTATGCTTGAAACTTTCCTTTTTGATAAAGCTTATAGTTAAGATTGGCCCATAATAAACTGATCTCCTCTCTCCCCCTTTTTCTCCTCATATTCATATGCTATCAATACATGATACTAACTTGACTTCTTTCCCAGAGTCTTTCTGGTCTAATTACTATCATTCTTATGATATGGGGTCTGCTGTAAGGTTTCAGCCTACTTAGACAGAAATTTTTCCTGGCTACTGTCACAATGTGCTTGCTCGTGGGGGAATGTAAGGTCTTTCTTAATAACTACAGGTCCAGAAGTATTCGCACAATGATGCAATTATTATCATTTCGCCTCTATACACCACTAGAATGGATTTGAAATAAAACAATCAGGATGTGATTGAAGTGCAAAATTTTATCTTTAATTTCACAAGAATATGGCCGTTACTAAATAACGGCCATTTTATCCAGAGTACCTTCATTTTCAGGGGCTCAAAAGTATTTCGACAATTGAATGACAAGCAGTTTCATGACCAAGACAAGACAAATGAAGCAGGTAAAAGGTCTGGACTTGATTTCAGGTGTTAACTTGGCATTTGGTTGCTGTTTGACTGGAGCTATCAATATGAAGTCCAAGGAGATAGGATAAGCAGTAGAAAATGGATGGATGGATGGATAGCCTGAAAGATAGCAAAAACTTTAGGAGTGGCCAAATCTACAATTTGGTACCTTCTTAAACACGAAGAATACACTGCTCAGATCAACAATATCAAAAGGCCAAATAGACCACGGAAGACAACTAAACGGGATTAGCACAGAATTGTTTCCTTGGTGAAGACAAACCCCTTCACAAAATGGAGATAAGTCGAGAATACTGTGGAGACGGTGTGTGTATCATTGTCAAAGTCTTCAGTCAAGAGATGACTTGATGAATGTAAATACAGATGGTTTACAACAAGGTACAAACCACTGGAAACAAGCAAGAACAGTAAGGCCTAATTAGACTTTGCCAGAAAACATCTAAAAAAAAAAACCTCCTAATGTCTGGAATCAGATTCTTTGGACAGATGAAACCAATATAAACTTGTGTCAGAATGATGTTAAGAGAAAATAATGGAAAATGAAAGGAACAGCTCATGATCCAAAGCATACTATATCATGTGTCAAACATGGTGAAGGCATTTATTTGGCATGGGCATGTATGGCTGCCAATGGAATGAGTTCACTGGTGTTTATTGATGATGTGACTGCTGAGAGAAGTAGTGAGATGAATTCTAAGGTGTAGAAGGGTTATATTAACTGCTCACATTCAGCCAAATGCTACAAAACTGATCAGATGGTGCTTCACAGTGCAGATTGATAATGACCCTAAACAAACAGTTGTTATACAGTAAGTGTGTCAAAATATTTTTGAGCTCATGAAATCCCTAAACAGTAAATCCAATATTTTTGTGAAACCCCTTAAATTAAATCCTAAAGTCTGCACTCTGATCACATCTTGATTGTTTTATTTCAAACCCACTGTGGTGATATATACAGGAAAAGAAATACAAACTGTGTCATTGTCCAAATACTTCTGGATCTAACTAGATAAATTCAGAATGAAAGAGTTCGGTCTAGACCTAGTTCACCTATTAAGTGTCATGAAATGACTTTTGTTGTGAACTTTTGCTATATAAATAAAATGGAGAGGACTTGCTTGACTTGAAAAATGTTCTTTAAGGCTAACAAATATGAGGCCAGCCACAGCAACAATGAGTGATTTTTGAGGGCACACTCACACTTGGCACAATTGTTTCATACCGTACCAAAACACCCAAGTCCAGCAGGGTCTGAGCATGATTACTACTTGTAATTACATCATCAGGTTTGGAGAACGTGACTACAACTTTACTAACTTTTTGACTTATGTTGAGTCTTTTTGTTCAAATACGGCATGCTCACATTTGCGGATTTATCCATTATGCAATGCGGCGATTGATTTTTGCAGACAGCAGGCAACAAGGGAGGCATTCAGTTATAGTATGATGTCTGTGTTGCGTACGCATGCTTGCCCTTGTGCATGAATAACCGTTCTGTGCCCTAGTACACACCTCTTCTAATTGTGCCAGGGCCAAGGAAGCGTGCCGTGCTAGAGTGTGGTACAGAGCACTAGTCAAACAATCCAGACTTTCTGAGTCGAGAGTGGTTGGGCATTGTACGGGTGGCCTAGTGTGAGTGCTTCCTTAGACAATTAAGATTGGTTGTTCTACTCACAGCTTTGCTTTTGGCCAGGGTCATCTTGTGGGCTTGTTTGGTTAAATCCTGTCGCCCTATCAGCAAACAGACGTCCTCTGACCAATCAGAGCATGGCTGCTCCCGACAGCGGTAGACAGCCTCTCTGATGGGCAATGCCACCCCGAAGGGGACAGACTCCAAGTCCTTCAGGGTGAAACCTAAACCAGTGAAAAGAGATTTATGAATTGAACACCCTAATAAAACACCATCCCAATATCTAGGTTGCCTGCTTTGAACTTTATATACATACATTTGAAACTGTAAAATGTTGTATATTAGAGTTACACTCAAGTTTCTGTCATCCCACTGACATCATCCCACTGATAGATAGTTTTGGGGTTTTTTTTAACTTTTTTTGTTTCCAATTTTTAACACCTTATATTGCAAAAGAAAGAGCGAAGAAGGGGAAAAGGACAGAAAAATGGGAAGAATACAAACAAATTGGGTCAATGAATCACATTAGTATTTCTTGTACAATAAGAGAGAAGGAGTTAATGATTTGAAGTGTTTCATTCAAGTCCATTTCTGTTCCTTTTATACATTCTCTTGAGGATCAATTAGTCCTTCTTGTACGTCCAGTAACAAGGCCAAAACCGGAGTCCAAGAACCAATTGCTAGTATATTACACAGTATCGGGTTGAGGGGACACATTAGCAAAATTAGTTGTCCATTTCCTCCAGAGATTAGAATATTTATCCATATTTAGATTCAGGGAGAAAGTCATTTTTTCCATATCATATATTTCTTTCACAATTCCAATCCATTCCTCTGTTGTTGGCGGCTCTCTAGTTTGCTACCTTGCAATTCTGGCTTGTTAAGTTGCTGCAAACAAATATTTTAATCAAATACTTATAGCCAGAATTAATTGTAGTTGAATATATTGAAGATATATTGTGTAAAAATCATGTTTAATCTTAAAATCCATTACTGTGTCACTCTCTTCCACTACTTCCAACCAGCAAGGTCTGGCAATTGGGCAACCCCAAAAGATGCAGAAATGATTCGCCTGGGAATCGCCACACTCTCTCCAGCACCACCCACACCGAGGTTGACACCCTTGAAGTTGTTTTAATTTTGGCGTGATGAAAACTCGAATCATATTCTTCCAAGTGAATTCCCTCCACTGACCTGAGCTTGAAGAGTTCAGTGAGTTTTACAAATGTGAGCCAGTCTTCCTCTGAGATGGTTATTTTATTCTTCCAATTAGATTTGATATAAAAAGTAGATGTTCTGTTATGTGATTGTAAATATGAATAAAGTCTTTACTCGTTTTTTTGTTAAGGTTGGCTTTATATGCCTAAATCAAGGTGCTACTTAGGTCTGAATTGCATTATTCTAACGTTTTTAAATAACTATTAATGTAAAAAGACGTCTTGTTTTTTTTAATTAGTATTTTTCCGTAAGTTTCAAGGAACTCTAATCTTCCTTTATCAGAAATGAGACAGTATGTTTTAAATCTTTAAAGCAGACCTGGGCATTTTCCGGCCCGCGGTATATAATCTATAGTCTAGATTTAGAATTGATATAGGTCTGAATGAACTGCACTCTGATTTATCTTTACCCATCTTTGGATTTACTGCAATTGCTTGTCTCCATGATACTGGTGTTTTTCCCCATACGAATGTAAAATTTGAGCATTTGGTGATAATATCTCTCTGAAAGCTTTATACCATTCTGCTAGGTATCCATCTGCACATGGCATTTTATTTGTTTTGAGACTAGAAATGGCATTATCTAATTCATGTTTTGTTATCTCCTGCATCATCGCTCATTCTGTTCAGTTTCAATGGACGGCAGGTCCAACGAGAGAACATTTTTAATGTTTGTGGATCCAGTGCCATCCTGTTGCTTTCTTTACTTACAAGGTAATAGTTTTAGCTCTTGGTCCGTTGTCTTTTGAGTTTTTAAAACAACAAACAACACATGTTAGTCTTACCCTCTGAGGTGAGCCAGACCACTAGCTGCTCAGCCAGGCTCCCACTCGAGACCTTCACACTGCTCCATCTAGAATAAACACATAATTATAATAAATGATTAATGACAATAAAAATCTAATGAAAATTTACAATGATGATCACGATTCATCGACATTTTAATAATAACCTTCAAAGCTAACTATACTTGCTCTTATACTTACTTATTGTGTCTATAAAAATATTTTTGAATCAACCAAATTCACTCATTTAATGCTTAAAGGTGAAACCAAGGATTCACAACAGGATAAACATTCAGGGATAACACATTAATGTTCCACCAAAAGGCATGAAGAAGCCTGCTAGCTAGTACCTTAAATGAATACAATTAATACATTTCAAATCAAATAAAATTTTGTTTGTATAGCCCAAAATCACAATTTACACATTATCTCACTGGGCCTTGTACAGATCTGACACCCTCTGCCCTTAGACCCTCTGTAAATACAGGTTTCCAAAGATTTAAAAAATAGTCAAATATTTTTATTTTATGTTATGTAAATTTGTTATTATATATTAAAAAAATTCAAATCATGTAATTCTGTTATTACTGTGAATGAAATTACCGTCTGTAATTTAGCTCACTGGTGTGGGACTTTTGACCTAAAAAAACAGAGGACGAGAAGAAAAAACAGACAAGAGAGGAAGAACGTAGGAGAAAAAAGGTGAATGGGTTGATTCATTTGTTCTCCTGTCTCTATATCAAATCATGGTCAATGCATTCACATAACATTTGAAGGAAATTATACATCACAGTATTAAAGCATTTTCAAACCTAACTGAATCACTGAGAAAAAATTTGTCACTGAAAAGAAAGGGCACATTTACAGGTTGAATAAAGTTGACCTTTTGTTCCAGGCGAGTGGAGGATCACATTTATGTGGGATGACATGCATTGTTTGGTTTTAGTTTGCCACGAAAAAATGTCAACATACAGTTTGGGGGAAAAAAAAACAACAGTCCCTTTGGATACTCTCACACTATTTCCGACAAAATCAATAACCAATTTTGTGTCATTGCAAAAGAGTTGACCAAATACCTGCAGCAAGTGCTGTCATGTCAACTCTATTTTGTTTCTGTCAAAGCAAAAAAAAAAAGCAAACCTGCGTCACTACAAAACCATCTCGCTCTCTGAGTCATTGGCCCACAGGAATTGGCATGTAATAAGGGGTGGCTGTCAATAAAGCTTCATGTGCACACAAACACTGAAAGGGTTCCATCAGAAACAAAAGATGACCGAGCAATCAAAATCAAATCAAATTGGTGCGAGTCACAAAAAACACACACCTGCAGAGACCTTGGCCAGATACTTTGATACGTTTGCCGAAGTAGCGTTTTCATCTCCATTGATGTAAAGAGCATAACTCTGAGGAAAAAAGAAATGCAGGCACAAACAGGAGAGACAGACAAATATGAATACTAGAGGGCAAAAAATAAAGAAAAAAACCTTTACATCATAACATCAGCATTGCTTCACTAAGAGTTTTGGAACTACATTAAAATGTCAAGAGATTAATGTAGAGAAAAATATCAATATATTAATAGCAAAAATATGAGTATTAATACAATTTTTGTACGAAAAAATACATATTTTATCTTTATTACATATGTTACTATTTAAACGATAACAATAAGTTAATGCCACTTATTTTCCAAGTGTACAAATGATGCAAAGAAGCTACAATGTAGAGTCAAACCATACTTAAACATTACTTCTAATTCTAAAAATTCCAAGTGAATGTTTAAACATTAACATACATAAAACTACATATACAAAACAAAATTTGATATAGAGAAATACATTTTAATGGTCAGTGGTTAACATCATGGCTATACTTGCTGTATATAATTTTGAAAATTTTTCTCATTATCATTCAGATAACATTTTATATATTTACATTTTTAAAGGCAACATTTCTTAAGTTACAGCAGCTAGACAGTTCTCTCTTTTTGACATCCTGTGTGTAAATAAACTATTAATTGAGAACAGCAGGCACCACCATATACAGGGGCTAAATTGGACTTTCATCACATACTTCAAAAGTGAATTCTTACTGTTGCCAGTTTGGGATCCTTGCGCTCCCACCTGTTTATAATTCTGGCTTCTATCATAACTATAAAGTATAAAATAAAGAATTGATTGTACCAGAACTAGCAGCCTCGTCCTCTGGCATATGCCGGCCAAGTAAGGGAAGGGTGGCATCTTCTCCCCTCTCAGACAGCTACTGAGCCAGCTAAGAACACAAGGAGGCTCAGCCCTCAGGAAGGACAGACGCTGCATCTGAGCAAACAGGGCTGAGGATGGAGAAAAAAACAGAGAGGACACAGGACAAAGGGAGAGGAGAAAGAAAGATAAGGATGACAGCACAAGGAATGTATAAGTGTGAGGTGGAAGTGGAAGTGTTCCCTATTGATGATATTGTGATATTGTGATGATATTGTGTTCAATATCATGACTCTCACATATCCTCACATATCCTTGGACTCAACATCTAATATATTCTTACTAATCTGTTGTTGTCATGTTGTGTTTCTGTAAAAATGACATCTATTGTCCATCCTAGGAAGAAGGACCCTCCTCTGTGGTTCTTCCTGAATTTTCTTATTTTTCCCTGTTTAGGGTTTTTTAAGTTTGTCCTCACCCGGTACGAAGGTCTAAGGGTAGAGTGTGTCATATATGCACAGTTTGTAAAAGCCCAGTGAGACAATATATCATTTGCGATTTTGGGCTGTACAAATAAGAGTTGATGTGATTTGTTTTGAAGACAGAATTGGGTAGGAAATGAAGGCAGCACGGTAGAAAGGCAACAGTATCAGGAACCAACAAATGAGAATTTTTTTTTTTTTTTTACTAGTCCATGTCATTAAACATAATTCCATTCCTTGCCTGCACATAGACAAGTTAAACATCAATTTTATACAAAGTTGGTCAAAATAACAGAACCGTCTTAAATTCCAACAGCCTTGTATGTATGCCATTCTGTGCTTCTGTTGCAAAATGTACAAAGATATACATTGCTTAAAAGTGTTTCTTATACTTAGATTTGACCACAAGGACATATTTCTTGTTAAGTGCCTTTCCTCTTATTCCGTCCAAACTGTAATGTCGGTGCAGTTAAAGGTTTGTATATAATATTCTTGAAGAGGTTTCTATAATTCAGTAGCTTTTAAGTAATGTTTCTTTTGTACCAAAAAGTGAAAATTTTTATTTGTTATAACATGCATGTTTTATAATAAATATGCTATTTTTTCCAAGCTATTCTGGAAACATATTAATATTGTGATCTGAAGTATGTGCGTGCTACACCTCTGAGCTCACCTTTGTTATAGCTACAGGCTGCGTCTTGGAACAATAACATGACATATGATGACATAAATAAAGGTGGACATTGCACGTCCACTTCTTGCCACAGTGCAAAACTAACTTTAAATGTGCCAAATGCAAGTACTGCCATCTTGGGCTGGTGATGTCTTTTTGGAGCCAGAGATGTAGCTGTAACATTCAGGCAGCAGAGCCACAGTATAAACTTTCCACTTATACATCTGCCCAACCAATTGAAAACAGATCTCAGCTTTCAATAATGATGTTTCAGCCTGTTTTTATAGCATCAAATAATTAATTCATATACTATTAATTTCAATTAATTAATAATCTTTCTCTCCACATATGCTGTAGCTCCCTTAACCATGACTGCTTCCTCTTTCTGTTGTCACTGTGCTGGGGTGCAACTGTGAACTGACAAATCCTGGAATTCAAGTTCAAGTATCATAAAAATAATCTTCTACTTCCAAGTTCAAATTTTCAAACCGTAGTCACTGTAGTCATTCTTTCTGGTTACACTGTCACTGTAGGTTGGCAAGGGCATCAGCCCTGCTTTAGTGTTTTCCAGTAATGGCTGAGTGAGAGTTTACATTTTAAAAACCCAGAGATGAACACAGATGGACTCAACATTAAAGAGCAGACCATTCTAATTTACCACATGTCTTGTCTGTTTCCTGACTTAATAACATTATTAGACTTTGAAAGGAGTCTTACTCTGGTCTATGAGGCAGCTTTCGTTGAAGCCATTAATTAATGAAGGATAATCTCTCCAGTAGAGATCCACATACTCTTCCATATGGAGGTCTCTGCAAAAAACAGTAAAATAAATAAATAAATAAATGAGGAATTACATATTACCGTTTTTGTATGGCAAAGGCACATTTTATCACATACTGAAACTCTACAGC
>KV751325.1:4727828-4754857 GCA_001698575.1 Mola mola
ACAAGTGACCACTAAAATGGTGTAGGACAATGAATCAAATTTAAAAAAGGCTCCACGACCTTAGAGTGACTCCGTGGCATTTAAATTGCACTTGGGACCGTAATGAAATGCATACATACTCTGAATAAGAACAAGCCGTGAGTCATTACCCTTCGGATTAACATCAGATAATCAATTTTTTTTAATTCTCTCACAGTTTTCAATCAGCTGTGTTGGGGTAAAATGTTGATAAACATACAGTTACCCAACTTTGTAAAACTTTCGTGAGAACACCTACGACTTTGTTTAGTGCTCAGGCCCTAGTAAATAAATACCCAGTAGTTAAACACTATCAACAGACATTTAAAGTAAAGTAAAGATTACAAACTGTATTATACATTATTTAGGGTTTTTCTTGCATGTCAACTTTGGAGGCGGCTTCCACCACGATTTTCCAGGCTGCTCCCACTTAACATCGTCCATGTTGAAAAAAACTAAGGCTACATAATCTTTCCCCAACTTTGTCAATGTTTCTCATAACAACAACGAACATAATAGCACATTTCGGTGATGTGGCTGTGTCTGACTATGTCGACATCCCAGAGTATGAACAAGAAAGACCCATGTGATGTGCATGACAGAAGGGGAATAGAAATGCAAGCGATAACAACAGGAAGAGAATAAAGTGCTATTTTCGCCAAGAAATTTCCTCCAGTCTGAAGAGTGTCAGTGTCAAGTGGTGCCCTGACATCCCATCAGTGCATCTGTTTTCAGCTTTGCTGATTGCTCATAAAAATCAGTATTTACTTTGCAAAGCGAGGACAGTCATGACAGGTGAAACAGTGCAGACAATCATTCCAGGCAGTTAAAAATTAATTTATGTCTCTGATGAGCTTTGCTGATTATTTTCTGCACGAAAATTGCATGATAAGAATGAAAACTATTAATTTCTCAATATCAATATTCATGTCTGAATTTGAATATATTGTTATTATAGTAAGAGTATATTTGTTTGTGTGTGTGTCTGTGTGTGTGTCATTCTTTTCAAAAGGTGAAGACACTGCTGTGCAGCAGACTGAAGGAGAGACACTTGGCTGTGTGCTGCAAGGCAACAATGACGGTGAATGATGGTTCAAATCAGGGGGCCTTGAACTACAAGAAGTGCATGAAAAGGTTCATATAATAAAAACAGAAGGCTACAATGTTCTGCCTCTGGCTGTGAAATGTGTTTATAAAAACACACTTGGACAGGATGCAACTACCCTGTAATGGGGCCACATTCTAACAGCTTTGATGAGCAAATGCTTAATCTGTATCCTGTAAATAGGTTTTATTGTTGTTCATTCTGCAAATTTAAATGAGTAGTTCACATTTCTGGAACCCTAACTAGAAACACTTCCAAAAAATCTTTTTTTATTTAAATAAGGCATGTTTTCTAATAGAAAATATTGTGCCACCTTTTCAAGTTGTTACTAACTAACTAATTAGCCTAACGTATCTGAAATTGTGGCAATTGACATGAACCTTTAAATTTTAATTCTGAAAAATTCTGCTTATGCACCAAACCTTGACTGTGTTAAG
Organism: Mola mola; assembly: GCA_001698575.1. NCBI lineage: Eukaryota > Metazoa > Chordata > Actinopteri > Tetraodontiformes > Molidae > Mola > Mola mola. Next base: position 4,729,389 of record KV751325.1, read on the forward strand.
TCAAAGCCATATAGAAGCATAAATGTGACCTAAATCCATGCATCTAAAAGTGGTGTATGTAGTTAGGATGTCCTGTGACTGTTAAGGAATTCAATCTTTTATTTACAAAAAACTCCTGTTAATGAATTAATTTGTGTAAATCAAAGTGAGCCTGCAAACAGATGCCTGGGAATATGCAGAGGAAATCACAATTCTTAGCATGTACTTTTACATTTATATTTTGTAATGAAACCTGAGATCCATTCTTAATATATTTACCATAAAATGGTAAATTGAGGAGTTGCAATCAATTTCTTCTTAAAGTCAGGTAGATAAATAATAAAAATTGCAAATGCTGCAGAAAAGGATATTAGCACGAACCAGCTAGCCTTGAAAAATGAAAAAAATTGTAAATATTTCCACCACAATCCACTATAGACCACATAGTAACAAAACAAGCCAATTACTCATAAGAGTGCTTAAGCCTCCCACTCCATCTATTCTGTTCTTGTCCTTGTCACCAATCACAACAGTCACTTGACATCCTGTTGAAGTTTGTTAGTCAGTACAAATCACTTTATAGCTTTACAGAAGCGTTATGACAACATCAAAAATGTTTTTCTTCTCATACTGAGAGTTAAGGGACAGTTCACAACAAAAAGCAAAAATACATGATTTTTTTCTTACTTGTAGTGTTGTTTATCTACTTTTTTGCTTTTGTGTAAGTGGATGAGTTTAAGAGAAATCAGCTGTAGAGTTGTGTGCCTTTCAATCCAGTACAACGGAACTCAATGGCACTTTGCTTGTGGCGCTCAAAACATCAATAAATGCATTTAAAACTCAACAGCAACGTCTGTTTCCATTTCCCATTTTAGTTTAGTTATTTAGTCGCTTGGCCATGAGTAGAAGCATACTTCCGTGGGGTTACAAAGAGAAAATATTTTCTCTGTGTTTTGTAAGATGGATTAAACCCAGTTCTTGCTTTATTTCTAGTGAATTGAAATTATTCAGTTATACACCCATACAACCTACTCACATGAGCCTCCAACACAGCCAACTGAGGTTGTAGCAGCGACAAAAACATAAATAACAAAATACAGGTAGTGGTTACCTGGCCAGCTGTTGCAGCAGACAGACCAGTGACGCAGCTCGTGCTCTCTGCAATTCATTAAGTTGAAGCTCCTGATACAGCAAATGAAGAACGTAGAAAAGAGCAGGAATATGAAAGAAGAGAGGAGCTGAACTGTCCAACTTCAGTGACGGACTAGAGGGAGTGGATGCCTACAACAATGGAAGAACGAAATAGAAAAGTGACAAAAGTAGAAGTAGTGACAATATATGGCAAAGAATGAAGCACATACAGTAAGATACTATCATTATGAAGCAGTGTATCTGCAACAAAATCTATATTATGAGTTATACTTTTTAACTACGAACTGCATTCATGATGTTTTAATACAGACTTTTACTTAACTAATGTTAAAATGAATAAAGTTGACATTCCCACAATATTATTTCATGAAAGAAACAGTAATGTTGCAATTTTTCAAGAATTTTTGTTTGATAAATTCTTTCAGTGGTTTTGGCCAAGTTTTTATTTGTACTTTCTTATTACTTTACTTTAATCACGGTTTTCAACTAGAAGGATGTACCTGAATCTCCACAAGACAAAATTCTTAAGTTCTTAAAATCAAAAGAGCATCATACAGTTCCGGGTGTGACCCAAAACAAAATAAATCAATACAACTTGCAATATATCAATCCGCTTAGAGTGAGTAACTTACCAAGGACAGGCATTCGGTGTCTGTGTCGAAGGTATTGTTAGAGTTCACTGGACCACAGATAGGCTGACAATTTATCTGACGGTGGTAATTAGATGCCAACAAGTAATCCCAGTCCTTTAGAGAGAGGAGGCAGAGACAAAAGCCAGTAAAAATGTGGACCCTTACCAGTCACTGTTTTAAAAATACAACGTAATAAATTAAAATATTTTTAAAAAACATCCTGAAGGTATATTACTATATTCTTAATGGAAAAAGTACAAAATATGTGAAGGGAAAACAAAGCACTTATAATAGAAAGAGAGATGATGCAATTAATCCCATTTATGCCTATGTATATAATGTACTATACACCAATTTTCTCCATTTATTTTGACTGCAAATCCATTGTAATATCTGTGCTGTGCACGCACATACACACACTGAGCAGTACAGTTCCCAGCTGACTGATATTTCTTCAGTCATGCTTGGACTTTATCAAATATTTATTGAGACATGTTATAGTATTGCCTTGAGATTTCCTATAAAAGTGGGCTTTCCCTGTGTCAAAATAATACATTGTTTTCCAACCTAGCAACAATTATGTTAAGTGAGTTTTATAACTAACTGTCCATGCCACAAGAAAAGGAATGGCATTTTTTTTGGCTGTAGAGATTTTTTTCCTTTTACCTGCATATTCAGATATGAAGTTAATTATTTATCACAAATTAATGTCTCCAAAAATTAATTTTTAATGCTTTAATAAAAAAAATTAAATGTATTATTATGTTCTACTAATATTATCTAGACATAGTAGTTAAAATTAAGGAATCAAGAACATTTTTTGGTCATTTTTCTGGTCTGAAAATTAGGATTAAATATGACTATTTGTTCAATTTTGAGTATTTATCATGACTTCAACACTTACTCCAGTAAACACTGCAACAAAATAATGTTGGGGAGTCCATTCTCCACAGTAAAAGTATAAATCTCTCAGTGGGGGCAGGTCCACAGGTTATTTTCTCTTGACAAAGATGTCAACATAACACTAGAGTAGACATTTGTCACACACCTCATCAGATCCTCCATCAGAGGGACGAGCCTTCTTGGCTGCAATCACTGGAGAGAGAGGTACTTCAAAATGCAGCTGGGAAAAGAGGGTGGGGGAGAATGACAGAGAACGAATTCAAGACAGAATTATTGAAGGTAAAATAAGCCTGCCAGTAACAATTTATCTGTAGATTATTTTCACACTTAGTCAATTGTTTGGTCTATAAAATGTCTCTGAAATTAATAATGGACTAACTGTGGCAGCTCGTTTTAGATCAGAAAACGCTTCTAGAGCTGACTCACGTTTCGTGTCCACTTGAGGCGCTCAGTGTTGTAACCCATCAGCGTCATGAAACAGGTGACAAACAGGTTCCACTCTGCATGAGCACTGGGACCACCGGGGGCATTGTAAATGTTGTACCACTTCACCAAAACCTGCATAATAATGACAAGTTAGTCAAATTGAAACTAAATGCACTGTCTAGCCATTATCCAAGGACAATGTTTTTGTCGATTATTCAACAAACCTTCATGGCAGCTTCTTTGGGCAAGATGAAGCGGATTGCCTGAAGGCATTTCCTTACTGAGATAAATAAGAGGAGAAAAGGGACAAAGGGCATTTTACAAAATGATGTCTCTCTTTTCTTTGTAATTAACAAGACAATTGACATTTTTAAATTAAGAGTAAAGAAGTAACAATGTCCAAAGCTACGTATTCTTATTTAACTGGTACTATCTTACTAAAATTATTTTACAGTACTTTGAATTTACTCTACAATAGGAAAATATACAACCTGAACCTGTCTAGTCCATAGTTTAAAGATATGTCAGAGATTTACTTGTTTTTAATCTCTGGACCAGCCAAGGAAACTCAGATGGCACTAGCTGGATAGCGTTTAGGTAATTTTAAAAGAAACATATACTACCAAACTTTTGTGTTACCACATTAGCTACTGATGACAAGAACTTCACAAATGTAAATTATTCATCTGAATTGTTTAATGCCCATCCTGTCACAAAACAACTTTTGGCCTCTTCTCCTTCACTTCCAAAAACAAGAAAGGAAATTAAAAGCGACCATCCACTACAACAGTAATTAGTGATACTGTGTCTCCTAACAACTCTGACCAATAAGATTCCTAATCAGCATTACGAGGCCATCTTAGACATCCAGAGAGAGAAAGGTCAGGTGAGAAGTGGATAAATGCCATTTAATTAGAGGAAGAAAACCTTGTCCGTGGGATCAATTAATAAATAATGAGCAGCAACACAAGGCAGAGATGTAAGAGTAGAGATGCACACAAGGTCGACAGTAGCTATGTTTACATGGACACAAACATTCGGAATAAAGGGCTGATCAGAATAAAAATGCTTCATGTAAACAAGTCGATTGAAAAATTCTGCTCTGATTCGGGGAAAGAAATTATCAGTGCGCAGTGAGGGTAATTTTAAATTTTAATTTGCAGGGGAAAGCGCAAAAGGGCAAAGTGTAGCCACATCGGCATTTTTTACAGTACGGGCGGTAGTACACCTTCTGCGGTTATTCTGATTAAAGCCTTGTGCATGTATACGCACATCAGGATCAGATTATTTGATTTAGCGTTCATATAAACAGTGGATTCAGAATTTCTAATCCCTTAGTGATGCTGAAGGCTTTTAAAAATTAAACAAATCAGGCTTTAACAAAAGCTAGACTAGATTAAGAAACTCACAGCAGATTGCTGAGGTCTAAACAGATTCGGTGACTCTTTAGTTGTAAATATCAACAGACCTCCACTTTAATATCAAAATTAAACCTTCTTATAAAAACATTTTTGCAAATCTGTTTATTTATCCTAAAAATGTCAAGCCTTATCAAAATTTGAATTTGTAAAATTGCAAAACCAGCTCAGCTCCAGTACCAAGCAGAGTTCCTTACAAGAAGAACAAACACTCTCCAGAGTTACTCCATTCTCTCTGGAAGCTTTTACAAATAATATGGCGCAGAGGAGTTCTTGCCAGGCAGTGGAGGTTTGGTTAGGGTGTTTGGATTCCCAAAGAGGATAATTCCATAGGCATCTAGCAGTTGAAACTGATCTTACTGCTAAGTGTTGAATATAAGATCTTCTTCAGTCCCACCGGCTGCCAGACTTCCTGCTCAAGAACACTTACATTGACACCATAGTACAGAAGGGCGGAACTCCAAAAATGCCAGGCTGCCTTGAGTGTACAGGCAGAATCACCCAGCTCATGAAGTTGGCATCGGCTGGAAAAGAGCATCATCACTGGGTGCACTATATCAGTCATCTTCTTTGCACTAGCCATGAACATGGTAGTAAAAGCTGCAGGTGGAGTGCAGAAGCCAATTAACTATAACCAGCGTGCGCCAGCCCTCCATCAGAGCCTACATGGATGACCTTAAAGTCACCAAATCCTCTGTACCAGGGTGCAGACGGACACTCCAAGGGCTGGAGAGGCTCATCAAGTGGGCAAAGATGAGCGTCAAACCTGCCAAGTCCAGATCACTAGTTTTGAAAAGAGGCAAAGTCTCAGACAAACTCTATTTTTCACTGGATGGCACAGAGATTCCATCCATCAATGAGAAAACTTTTTGACTACAGCTTCAGAGATGCAGCAGCCATCCAGACATCCATCAAGGATCTTGATGGATTCATTGCTGGTTTATGAGGTGTCCATCACAATGGCAATAGCGGAGAGCAAAATCAGCGGCTACACATAGAAACTTGACTAATGTAGTGAATTCATCATTATCAACAGGAGGTTGTGTGTATGTGCATGTGTATTTCTAGTACAGGGCTTTCACAATAATCACAAAAATGAGTAATCGCCAAGGTAACAAGCCAACAAAGGGGGATGGCGAGTTACCATCAATATCACACGTGACGTCACCTCACCTCTTGTTCAGATGGGAACAGCGGAGACTGCACTGGCAGCTAAACCAAACGCTACGTTGAGCTTTTGGGAGTATATGAAGTCACAGCAAAACACCCCTGCAGCCGCAAACATACCCAAGATCACCTGCTACCTAGAGGAGAACCCTACAGATTCTAACACAGACCAACTCAGTTGGTGGCACAAAAACCAGGGCTGAGTTCCTCTACTCTCCAAAGTCGCCCACAAGTACATGTGCATTTGTGCAACAAACGCCCCATCTAAGAGTTATAAGTGCCATAAGGAACATTGTCACACCTCTCCAATCCTCTCTGATACCTCATAAGGTCAATATGATGGTTTTCCTTGCACCAAACAATATTATAAAAATCCATATACAGATATTAGACACTTTATGCATTAGGGTAAAGCATGCCTTATCATAGTTAGTGCCTTGTAATTCGCTATTAAAAAATATAGGCACTTCTCTTTCAACTATTTTAAGGTGTGTTATTATTTTGCAGTTTAAGATTTAACCTGAGTAATTTTCTTTCCTTTTTTTTTTTTCTATTCCAATTGGTATATGTAAGGTCAGTCCTTATTTTATTAATGGAAAAATATAATCGGTGTAGCATGTTTACACACCTTTGCTGTTTGTGTTCTGCATTTAATTAAGGGAAAAATGCTTTAAAATTGTCACCAGTGTTTTTAAAAGATGTGTATGATAGTATAAGACAGAAGAAACACTGAATGGGTTTAAACGTCATCACTGTAGAATACTCTTTACAAAAAAATGATGGTGATGGTATCCTCAATGATAATGATTAGACATAACTCTGTAACAATACAGGACATCTTAAAACCGAAGTTTACAGGACTTAATTGCCCTGACCTGGCCATCTGTGCATGTAAGTGTTTACTGGTATCACCACAGAATATTTCAGAATTTAACAGAAAGCACTTTGATTCAACAAAACACACAATGCATGCACACCTAATGCAGGCATTGTTTATTTTCCTGCATCTATCTTGTGTGCGAAAAACTGATAGCAAAACATTCATAGAAAGAATTAGTGTGTGTGTATTTTTCACCAAGTTCTGATGTGGCAATCTCAGGAATCGAAATCCTCAGCATCGTACCACTGCTTAGTTCCTAAAGAGAGAGATCGTACACAAATTCAATCCATACATGTTCAGTTCAAGTAAATGTTAATACTACTACATAATTTTTTATTACAATAAGCAGAGCAAAGTGCTAAGACAATAAATTATCTACAGAAAATACTACACTTAACTACAGTCTAAATCTATACATGCAGTGGAAAGGAAAAACAGAAGTAGCAGACATTTTGCCTTATTAAATCAGGTGTGACTTAAGTAAATTAACATTGCATTGTGTCAGTAAGCCAAGACAGTGACACTGAAGCAGCTAAATAAATTTCAGCCATTATTAATCTTGTTATTTACACCCATTCTTTTTCCAATGTGTCATATCAAAATATTTTCTATTAAAATATGCATCCTTTCCTCCAAGCAGTCAGGCAATGAAATACTAAAATCCACCAGAAAATTACACTCCCGGTCTCAACTACACCAGACACCAACTCTCTGTATCAGATTAAACTTTTAATCACTCCAATCAATGATGTAAAAGTAAGTTTATACCCATTTAGATACAGTCTGGTTAAAGGAACCAGCAACAAGGTAAAGTGAGCTATAACCACGACTTTTGGAAGTTTTGCAGTATTTATTTGTTTGTGCAGCTTCCTATTATTACTAAAAACTCTGATATTTCAAGAGTTTGCTTTTAAGATTACAACTAATTCAAGAAAGTAATTAGAAATACTAAAATACTTTACATTTTTTTCAAACAAAAAATGAAAGCATATCATATCAAATGAAGCATATCATTAATTTATCAACTGACACTATCGAGCTGAAAATTCAATTATGACACCATGGGACTCCATCCAAATTTACAAAGCATTATAATACCCTATATATTCCTTTCTGAAGACATAGAAAAACACCTTTTTGTGTTACTTTGTCATTTACAATGATATACAAAAGCCATGAAAACATACCTTTTCTTGTTTGAATACAATGTTTTAGGAGGCAAGCAAACAATTAGTCGACAGAATGACACACGTCCAGGGGTCAAAGAGAAAATCAATTAACAGGGGCAATGAGGCAAAGTTGCAGCAGCCTGCAGATACTGTTTTGCATTTTTGCATAGGGTGGGTTCTGTTCATGTGTGTCCAAGAGAAATAAAAGGCAATATTCTTTTCTGTGTTTGATGTGTTGTGTAGAGTCCCAAGGCTGCAGAGGCTGACAAGATTGAGCCAGAAGACAGAAACACACATACATGCTATTCAACATGATCTTTTGGTAGGCCATTCTGTTTGCAGAAACATTGTGTTGTTATTTCAGTTTAGCTACAAAAACATTATCATAAAAAAAGAATGGTAGCCCAGCTAGGGCTCGTACGGATGATGTTTATGATTTTCATGAATGGGAACAGATTATAATCACTCCTTGTAAACCCTTTTACCAGGAAAACAAATTCAAAGGTTTTTTTTTGCTTTTTTGAAACAAACATACAGCCACATAAACCCACATTAACCTACCAGAGTGACCCTGTTGGAGACGGGATCCCGTAAGGCACAGATGCAGGGTGTGGCTTGTTGGAAATTGTAATCTTCCAAAAATGAGGCCTCATGGTGTTTAATGTTTGGGCTCCTCAGCTCTGACACTGGTGAAGGCATAACAGCCTGGAGGAGAGGATGAAAATAGAGGTATAGGAATAATTAGAGTTTTATTAGAATCAAGAATCAATTAGAGAATTGTAATCAAAAACATGTTTGTTGCAATACAGGTTATGATTATTTCCTGATAATTTCAGGCAGCAGAACTAAACAAAAGAAATAATATACATATATATATATATAGACAATGACATATTCTTATAAGTAAATCTATGCATCTCAGACAGGAAAAAAAACAAGCAAATATTACAGTAATATATTTACAAAAACATGGCATTACCTCATCCAGTCTTTGGAGATGCCTACTGCCAGCATTAGCTGGCGTGCTTACGTTCTCCAACGGCGTGCTAAGATGAGGCATGTGGTTGTTCAGACTGAAGTTGGGTGACAAAATGCCTGGGACAAACACCTTACTGACCTAGAGGAAAAGCAAGAGAGGACAGACCAGAAATGTTTTCTAGATTTAACAGTGTGTAGGAGGAGTAGGACTGATGTGTGTCAAACTACTCAGGTTGGCCAATACTAATAAGTCTTACCCTGGTGATTCCTGTGTAGAGAACCAGACTGCCACAGGCCTCCAGAACCAACATGGCATCGATGTTCTGAGGACCAAAGATTTGTTGTTGAATACAACAAACAAACAACAATACTTACAGAAAGATTTAAACAAAAAAATATTGTGGAGCAATGTTTTAACCTGTTGCAGTTTGGTTTGTTAAAGTTTAACATTAACATGCCGTGACAATAAACGCATTTAATGGTTCAATAGATGACTTGAAGTTTCTTGAGGTTAACGCCTCAATGCCAAAAAAAAAAATTATAGGCCTTGAGGCAGAAACGTATGGACTGATTTAGATTATACTTTCATGTACAGTCCAATGGCAAAATGGAAATAATCAAAGAAATTTACTCACTGAATAAACTAATAGCTTTTGTGGCTCCTGATCAGAAAACTCATATTAGGGAAGTATGTGAACCCTAACAAACCAAAACATCACAATCTACCTGTAGAGGCTCCGCGTCCTTGGCAGGGATGGTCGTGACAGAGGCGAAGATAAGCTGAGACGTGTCGTTGCTCTCAATAAACTTCACACATCTACAGAAACAATATAAAATATGTAAACTTGTTAATAAAGGGTTCATTGCTAAATAAGGGGATAAGTGTGATGACAAAGAGATGGAAAAAGTAATAGAGGTAGTTAAACTTGAGCGATTGGTGTTTCTGTAAGGACTGTAGCACCTTAGATTTAGATCATTTATTCTGTCTCCCAGATAATATAATGTATGTACGTTATAGCAGAGACTTTATCAAATATTCATTTTGTATAATTGTCTACCTGAGCTGCTGATGAGATTCCACCAAGAAACAGAGATAGCGGTTCTCACAGAGATCAGAGGTCAGGAATACTTTAGACGCTTGGCTCTCCCTACAAACACAAAAAACCATGAAAATGCATGTAAAGATTCAGTGATCACTAAGCAAAAGCAAGAGAAGACACACTACACAAAAAGAGCAGAAATTTAAGACATTTTGAGAATAATCTCACATTACCATCATTCCAACAAGTTTCTTTTTAATGCAAAACCAACCATGGTGAAATGCTTGCTTCTCCCCTTTGATCCTCAGAATCTACCTGGGTGCTACCTAACAAAGTAATGGTGTGATTTTTCAAAAAAAAGAAAAAAAACATACAAACCAAGTATTTCAGGAATGTTTAATGAAACTGAAGCTTAACTGAAATGCTATATGCCCTTAACGTCAGATACAAAAATACACTAAATACAAACTAATCTAATCTAGCTAATCTAAAAAGCCTCACCTTACTGATCAGGTCTCAATAAAGGAGATCAAATCAAAGACACAGTTGAAATCACATTAAAAGAACAACATTTCATTAATCGTCCATCATTGATGTAATTGAATGCAAAGTCAATACATATGATTTCACTTTGGTCCAGTTCTGGTGTTCATTACCTGTGACAACCAGCTGTAGCTGTTTCACTCCACAGCTGCTCCATACAGAGGTCGGGTATGATGGGTTCCATCTCTGGTACCAGCATGGTCTCATTAGCAGTACTGTTGGGGGAGGATAAAAAACCATGGTGCCCCCTGGGGGATGAGCTGTGGAAAGATGGGTTGAAACGGGCTGCGCCTGAAAAGGAAGGAGCTGCCATGCCTGGAGAGTGGGCACGGCTGGAACAGAATAGAATGACACAGGATGGGAAAGAAAATGATAAAGGTTTAATAAAAAAAATAGCTAAACTCATGCCTTTTTTAATATACTTGACATTCACAGACAAGTTTCCTTTATTATTTATCTTTTAGATTCAAAAAATAAATAAATAAAAAGCACTCAAGCAGGCCTCTTCTTACCTGAGGGCGGCCATGTTGGATATTGGAGAATGAACCCGGGACTGTAATCCTGGTGAAGACGTTGCCATCCTGGTCTGGTGGCTGTGCAGAACACTGTAGTGGAGAGGAGAGCTGGTGCCAACAGCACAATTACATAATCGCAGAAATAAAAACAAAAACAAAAAAAAACGGGGGCATTGGACAACAGCAAGAGACCAGAGATGATTTCAAGGATCAACGAAAAATTTGTTATGCAGAAAAAAAACAATTTATGCTTTTGGTTTCTTTTACTTTACTTGATTCTTTTTTATTAAGGTCTCACTGTTTCACACTTTTAATTATACCATTAATGTCAGAAAATACATCTATAGGAGGTAAAAATTATGTTATCCAGTGTACCTTTTGAAAGTGCCATAAGACTCTACAATATTAACTATAATAAAATATATACATCTAGAGTCACAAAATTCTTTTGTTGATAAGTATTATTGATTAATTTAAGTTTTTTTAATAATATATGAGCAAAAATTGCAATTTTAATTTTATGTAAATAACCAGTAGCCCAAACATAACAAGTTTACTATCATATATGAGAGAGAAAGCAGACCATGCTTATATTTGATTCAATGCAAGCAGAAAGGTATTGGCAGTGTTTCCTTTACCATAAAAATAATTACTTTATGATCAAAATGTCGGTCGACTAGATAAAAACACCACATACCTTGGTCCAGTTCCAGTACCAGGCCCATTTGCCCCGCTGCCACCAGGAGAGTCAAGGCGGGATATATTACGAAGGTGAGAGGTCAGAAAACCTGACGCCATCAGACCCAAAGGTCTTCCAAGCAGATCTAGTGGACACCGCAGGACTGATGAACGTTCCTGATGGTGGTGAAAGGATGGAGGTTAGGGACAGGCAAACCCTCTGTCTGTATGTCTGTCTGTTTGATCACTTACATCAGGTGTGACCTTGCGTAAGAGCCATACGGTGTGTGTTCCCTGTACAGTGTCGTAGGAAACGACAAGAGAGGGCTGACAGCAGCTGAACACTATCGTCATGGTAGTGTCGGCTGCATACTGCACATGAGAGCCTTCAGTAAGACCTGCAAAAAACACACAGAATCAAGAAAAAAATGTGGAAATTATTGATTCCGTGAGAGTGGAGCGAGAGGGAAAGTCTGTGAGTGTGTGTGTGTGTGCGTGTGTGTGGAGTACCTCCAGGTTTACACACTAGTGGAGCGATTTCATCTAGAGGATGCAGCATGCTAAACACAGTGGGAAGAGATTCCCTGTAGAGAAAAATAACTTTTTATCTCTGTAACCTGCCAAATTGCAATGGTCTGTATTTGTGTTTGTGAAAATGTGTTAGCCGGAAGCTACTTCTAGTGTAAATAGAAATGTGTTCGGGTTTTAAGCTCTAATCTATGTAAGTGCACCACTTAACGTGGTTGTCGGATGTGCGTGACTGGTTAGTGGTCTGCTTGTGTATGCATGTGTGTATGTGCATTGATTATAAGTACCCGGGGGGGCTGAGTTGCACGTCAGTCGCTGTGCTTTTTCGTTCTAACAAAAGTCCAAACTTTGTCGGCCAAACATTTGAGACCTTAAAAGAAAACATAGATAGGGGAAACATTTTTTGACAAACTGTTATAATAATATTTAAATTTCACTTGATAAAGTACAGAATAAAATATCATTACCATATCATTTTATCTATTTCTGGAAATGTGGACCTCTCTCTCAGACACACACACGCACACACATTATGCATTTTCCACAGATAGACTTTACTTGAGTAGGCTGTGCAGATATATTAACATTCTTATTATTATAACTAACATAATATGTAAAAATATGTATAATATCAGAGCTGTTTTACACTCTTATACACACCATATGTGCTTTCTCAATCATTCCAGCAGAGGCAAAAAGGATTATGTAATGTATATAGACTTAATGTTATTGTTACTTTCTATTATATTTCGTACTTAAATTCTATTTTTCTAGTCCTGCTGTAATGTGGGACTTCCCTAGTGTTGAAATCATTTTGTACTATCTTATCACATTTTATCAGCCACCCAAGTCTATTTTAGTAGCCCATGAACAGTTTTTAATCTAATGGTAAAAAAGACATCTTTATATGAAATTAAATCTTGTTCCTGTAAGAAAGCACAATAATACTACCCAAATATATAAACTTGACTGTTTCACTCATTCTCACACATAATCATGATATTGATGTGGTCCATAATAATTGTAAATAATCCAAAATTTCAATTACTATTGGTTAGACAGACAACAGATCAGTCCTGGGAAACATTAAAGTGACAAGAAAGTAATAAATCCAATCTGTAACAAATGCAAATGCTTTTGAATTTTCCAACAATTCTTGATGCCTCTCTTCTGTGGAATACAAATTTTCCCACCAGTTTCTCTTTCTTCCTAACCTGGAAGGGCAGTGGTGAGATGAAATCCTTCCCCGTCACAGTGTGAACATTAACACAGGTACTCTGAACGATGCAGACTGTCTGCTCCAAATCCTCCCCTGGGGAAAAAAAAAAAAAAAAAATCAATTATGTCTTTTTGTGAACTTCAGTTTGAACTGCAATGCAGTTACTCAACAACAAAAGGCTATAGAGTACCATCTTTCCTGTTCTGAGGCACAGCAAAGGGACACCATAAGGCCTGTAGACACAATAAAAGACAATATCAAGACCCAGAAAGGTTTTGTTCGAAAGATAAAAATTGTAAATACTGAAAACTACCATGAATTACCACAGAAAAGAGGGATTTGAATTATATTTTACGTCCATTAAAAAAAGACAGCTTAAAATGAAAAAACCTTATTTAGGAATGGTAATGCTGTCTAAGCACAGCATTCAGTGACCAACCTGCTGCACTGGGCTGTCGACTGTGAAGGCCTTGTACACACTAGAGGCTTGGTTCCGACTGCCCTGGCTCCAGACGACCACAGTTCCTGCGGTGTAGAGCTCCTCTTCAAACTCCAAATCCTCCTCCCTAACTCCCAAGCTGCCTTTTCTAAGCTGCCAGCATTCCTGATAATCAAAAAGTATCCATTTGCTCAACACAAGAAATTATTCAAAAATACAAACTCCCTATTTTTCTCCTCACCCTGTCTCTCTCCTGCAGGCTGACTTCCTGCAGGGACCCCACCAGTCCAGCAGCACCATCTGACGACCAGAGCTCTGACGCGGGCTGGAGCTCTCTCAGCTGTAGGTTGAAGGCATTTGGATGGTTCCTGCAGTGTTCACGTCCAAATGGGACAAACGACTGCAATTCCCCTGCTGCAATCATTGTGGCTGTCTCTTCATACACGACTTCCGACATGAGTCCCAGATATCAGCATTATTTCTGAAAAGAAAATGTTAACACACGAGCAAATAATTCTAAAACTACGAAACCTGCAATTGACCTACAGACAGCTTGAATAAGCAAGAACAATATTTTTAGAAAAAAAACATATTAAAGTTATTCTGTAAACCAGGTGCAGAATGCTTTGGCCATACTCAGACTGATCCATGCATAAATGTTATACCTGGTCATATATGTACATACATTAATACCAAGACATATGGATGTATTTGAGATTGAGATATATGTCACATGCACATATTTAGAGTGGTATGTGCAAATATGCAACAGAAATATTTGTAACATCTCATTTAAGGCTATGTACTGAGTATATTAACATTCCTGTATTGGATATATATTTTCGTTGTCTGTGTATATCTGAAAAAACGTGTTACTTATTAAAGTGGCCGTTGTTGCTGTATTTTGAAATATATGTACATATAAGTAACTTGTTTTATTATCTTTTATTTGTACCACACATGTATATGTATACATGTGTGAGGCGTACATGGGTGTTCAACATATGACAAGTTTCAATATTATTTCGACTCTAAAAATCTGCAGACAGACAGTACATGTTAGTAACTAACGGGAGAGTTTTAAACTCTGAAACTTTGGCAAAAATAAGACCCTGACAGCTAACGTGGTGCTATAGCTTACGAATGAACAAGATGACAATTAGCTAGAGGTAACTGAGAGAGGCAAGCATTGAAACTAGCCACTCTCCGACATTAGCATGCTAACGCTAAACACCCGTGAAGCAGCGCTGCTTTCACTCACTACAGTACCGCGCTAGCTAATGTTAGCTTAAAGTGGCACCGAGATAGCTAAGAGACAATTAGCCGCTAACCTCATAATAAGGAAAAGCCTGTCTCTTGTGGCTGAGTCCTTTTCTTTCCCTTGTCCGATCCTTCCTTAAACGCAATGTCGTCGCCACTGACAGCATTAAAATAAGTCCAGGACAGAGGGCAAACTGTGGATTTGACTGCAGCAGTTTTTCAAATGAGCGCGGACATCACTGCTGTCCCGACATCCTCTTCCTTTACCACGCAGCCAATGCAGAGTGAGGAGAACCGGAGCACAAAGCTGATAGGACGACCTCAGCAGAAGGTCCAAAATCACTCTTTTAACCCCGTCCTCCTTTTCTCTGGGGCTGAAGAAAGTTGAGGATAAGCAGGGAAGAATGTAGCCATTTGAGATGCTTTCTTTAACACGTCTTATTATGTGCAGAACAGTAGACTCCACCACGCAAACAGTATAAGCGCCCACAAAATGGAAAAAAAATGTCATATTCTGTTACATATATAATAGTCCTAAATATGATTTAATGAACATGTAAATACAATATCTTGCCTAATAATTCCTATGTATTTAAAGCCTATATAAGAATAGCCTAATGTTAGTAAACTTAATAGCACTTTTGTAAATAAGGTACAAAGGCACACAGTTCTTGAAAAGAAAAAGAAAGAAAGAAAAAAAAACAAATAACATGCTGATGATTTAGACTGCAAGATTTTATTAAATTGTGCAAAGCCTGCAAAGGCCGGGTCAACTTTAGTTTGATGCTGAGCTCCTGGAGCAGAGCTGCATCTGCTGACTAAAGAGAACACACAGTATGGGAAGATCATTACAACTGTAACGGATTAAAAGTGAGGAGTAAAATTTTCAAATCAAGGCAGAGTAAAAGAAAGTAAGAGTAAAGGAAAGAAAAGAAAGAAAGTAATAAAAAAGGAGAAAAGAAAAAAGAAAAGAGTAAAATAGAGAAATGGAGGAAGTAGAGTTTGCCTGACTTCGTCTGGCAAAATATGCTCATACTTCTTGAATGTAAAAATTCATGTAGCAATATTCTGCATTAATTAGAGTTAGTTAGGAGCACAGACTGATGTGGACATATAGCGCATGACAGTACTCCATAAGGTTAAAAGACTAAAGTTTGGATCGTCCAGAAAAACTGAGGAATTCTGAGGCACTCAAGAGGGTGCTGAGCACCTGTTAAATCGCCTCTCCAATGAAGGCCTGATGGCTGAAATGCTTATGCATGTTTTATACATTTATGGAAATTAGAGCCATGAAAAATGAAAAGCTTTTTAATCTCATCGCCTTCTCAAATGCCTCTGAATTCCTCAAAATTTCAGAACTATTGAGATCCCCAAAGAGAAGACCACCAGTGGCTCACCCTTTTCCACACCCAGGCAGCACTCCTTTCATGCTGTTTTTTCATTAACACATAGACAGCATCAAAGATGGCATCTTTTTTATCTTGCAGACTGCTTAATGGTTTTGTTCAGTGGGTGTGGGAAGTTACCTGTGGGGCAAAAGTTATTGGATTGGAAATGGACAAAGAGCACATTCATATTGTTTTCATAGCATATTTTGGATTAGATGCTGAGAAAGAGCGTATATATATAAAACTAGCCCAGGGCCCAGAATGGAGCCTTAAAGGACTCAGTTAAAGTCATAAGCGAAGTAACTGGCAGCTATTATAATGACAATGTTTTCACAGGTTAGGTTTCACCACTTGTAGGGTGGTACCCTTGAGACCAACCCAGGACTGAAAAGATGCCTTCATCAGTGCAGCTTCATCCAAAAAAATTACTGACTCCATCCACTTACAATGTCCAGGTGCCAGGTACCCGCGGACACCCTCAGGGGACGTCTGATTATATATCCCAACAAGTTATGCTGTCCTTTCCTCTCTCCTGTCATTACCTTGCAGTCTCCAATCTCTCTCAGATGCATCGTCTACACAAAATTTAGTCCAGTTGTGTGCTCCTGCCTCTGCTCTTATGTCACCCTGTGTTCTTTTCTTTTTTGGAAGTAGCCATTCACCACAGCCATTTCTATTCTTCTTGCAAAATCTACTACCATCTGTCCTTTCAGATTACTTTCCTTGACACCAAACCTGCCCATCACCTCTTCAACCCCTCTGTTCCCTTCGCCAATTGAAGTCTGCTCCAGTCACCACTCTCTCCTCACTGGGAATACTTTCTACCACTTCATCTAACGCGCTCCAGAATGTCTCTTTCTCTCCCGTCTCACTGCCAATTTGTGGGGCATAACTACTGACAACATTCATCATCACACCTTCAATTTCCAGATTCACACTCATGACCCTGTCTGACACTCTTTTCCCCTCTACAACATTCTTTTCATATTCCTCCTTCAGGATCAAGCCAGCTCCATTTCTCTTCCTATCCACACCATGATAGTACAGCTTGAACCCTGATCCAATGCTTCTTGTCTTGCTGCCCTTCCACCTGATCTCTTGGACACGTCTACCCTTTTTCTCTGTATCATGTCAGCCAGCTCTCTGCCTTTGGCTGTCATCATGCCAACATTTAGATTTCTTACTCTCAGTCCTACGCTCTGGACGTCCTTCTTCCCTCTCCATCTCCTAACACATTTCCCTCGTCCTGTTTTTCAACTAACAGTAGCCCAATTTCCACCGGTACCGTGTTTGTCAACAGCACCGGTGGCGGTTGTTGTTAACCTAGGCCCTGACTGATCCAGTATGATAATCGTTTTCGTGATTCACATGTTTGTCTTGGCTCAGTTTTTACGCTGGATGCCCCTCCTGACGCAACCCTCACCATTTATCCCGATTTGGGACCCGCAGTAGAACTACACTGGTTTGTGACCCCTAGTGGCTGGTGCAGTGCTATTATGTACAACAATTAATTAGTAAAGATATTTACATGATCTACTACAGGGATCCTATGCAAAAATATGCTCTAACATATTAGAGATATCTATGATGGATGTGATGGATGTTATACTGCTACACAGAGCTGAGTGAATTAAGTCCTCCGCATTTTATTAGGGGACCTGGGTGACTCACTCTCAGAGTGAAGGATAGATAGATAGATAGATAGACAGAGATGACTTTATTGATCCCCGCAGGAAAATTAATTTGTCACTGCAGCAAGGGTGTTCAGGTACAGCACCAATTGGACATATAACAATATAAAGTATAAATGTATGATGTAAAAAAATAAGAAAGTACAAAAATATATACAGTATAGGCAGTTGTAGAAATCAAACAATATATACAGAAGTTGTGCAGAGAGTGCAAAGTTTAGTGCAGGTAGGAGGAGGTGAATGACTTTAACGGGTTAAGTGTCTAGTGTCTAATAACAGAGGTGAAGTCTGTTTGCGTGGGGAGGAATGACATCCTGTATTGTTCCTTCTAGCAGCGGGGTTGGATCAGTCTTTTGCTGAAGCTGCTCCTCAAAATGTTCACAGTTTTATGGAAGGGGTGGGAGGTGTTGTCAATGATGGCCAGCAGTTTGGTCAGTATCCTCTGATCTACCACCTCCTCCAAGGAGGCAACCTGAGAGCCAACAAAAGACCCTGCTTTCCTGATCAGTTTATTCAGTCTATTGGCAGACTTGGCCTTGATGGCTGTGCCCCAGCACACCACAGCAAAGAAGATGGCGCTCGCCACAACAGACTGATAAAAAATCAGGAGCATCTGGTTGCATACATTGAAGGACCTGAGCCTCCTGAGGAAGTAGAGCCGGCTCAGGCTCTTCTCGTACGCAACCTCAGTGTTGGTGGACCACGCCCGCTTGTTGTCCAGGTGGACTCCCAGGTACCTGTAGGTCTGGACAATTTCCACATCAGTGGAAGACAGGAGAGGGTGGGGGCTTGTTCCTCCTGAAGTCCACCACCATCTTTCTCGTTTTCATCACGTTCAGCTGCAGGTAGTTCTCGCCGCACCAACGCACAAATTGGTCCACCAGGTTCCTGTACTCATCTTCCTGTCCATTCTCCACACCCAACTATGTCCGTATCATCTGAGAATTTCTGCATGTGACACGACTCAGTTTTGTACTGAAACTCTGAAGTGTAGGTGGTGAAGAGAATGGGGGACAGCCAAGTTCAGACATTCAGACATTCAGACACAGACACACAGTGCTGCAATCTTACAAACTGCAGTCTGCCCGTCAGGTAGTCCGTGATTCATGTGATCAGAGGAGAATCCCCCAGCATGTCCTCCAGCATCACCTTCAGTAGGCTGGGCTGGATGGTGTTGAAGGCGCTGGAGAAGACAAAGAAGGTGATGCGGACAGTGGTGCTGGTTCTGTCCAGTGCAGAATGTGCCTTCTGCAGCAGACAGATGATGGCATCATCTACACCAACATGGGGCTGGTAGGCAAACTGCAGTGGGTCCTGTGATGAGCACACCAGTGGTCTGATATGTGCCAGGAACAGCCTGTCCATGACCTTCATAATGTGGGAGGTCAGTGCTATGGGCCTGTAGTCGTTCAGTGAAGTCGGACAACTCATCTCTGGCACTGGAACCAGGCAGGATGTCTTCCACAGCACTGGGACTCTCTGGAGGTGCAGGCTGAGGTTGAAGAGCTGCTGGAGCAGTCCGCTCAGCTGGCTGGAACGCATCCTCAGCAGGGCTGATGCTGTCCGGTCCAGCAACGTTTCCCTGGTGGACCCTCTCCAACTCTCTCCTCACCTGTCGGGCTGTGATGTGTAGTCCTTCCCAGAGGTTGGAGGTGGGGGCTGGCTGTGATGTGACAGTGATGAGAGTGGAAGTTCAAAATATTGAAACAGCAGGGCATGTGTTTTGGCCAACCCAGTGAATGATGAATGAGGCATCAGCCTCTGGTGCAAGGGATTGTGAGTTCAGGTCTAACCTGGGTTGATTTCTTACATTATAAGCAAAAAAGCTTTGTGTGTGATATAAAAACTATTCTGCAGCTGGATTGATACTTTCAGAATGTTACACATCTTTAAACACTTTTTATTCCAATTCTACTGTATTTTATTTCATCTGTTAAATTTGGCCTTCTTCATGCTGCCTTTCAACATGAAAATGAACTTTACAGTATCATGTGCATTGTAGTCCAATGTGTCCATAAAACCCTCACAGACACCTCATTATAGTCATTTAGCTGCAGCAGGCTGACTGTTTGAGATGAGGTCATCCTGCCGTAACAGGCCCTCAGATTTCATTACTGCGCTGTTGTCGAAGCATCCATGTAAAACAGCTGCCTGCATGTGGTGACGCACTGCAGTAAACTCTGGTGGTGGCATCCAAATACTGGGAAAAAAAAAAGGCTTGAATCTCCAAAATGAACAGTAAAGAAGAAATGGTACAGAGATCATATTTCAATGGTAAATTTTCAGTAAAGAAATAGCATTTGAGTAAAAGGAAACAAAATGTGTGTGTTTACAGGAGAAAATATCACATGTATTATTGTACACTATAAAGGAGGAATATGAATGATGTATGAATGACAAATGTACTAATAGCCTAGATTGTGGAAAATTACAAATGCATCTGTCTTTAGTGCAAAGTGAAAGGAGCGTAGAAAATATTGGAGAAACCAAAAATGAGAACATTTTAAATGAAGCAGAACAGCATAACTAAATCACAGCCTCACAAAGTTTGAATTAAGACATCAGTTACTGGAAATATTTCACTGTGAAGAAAAACAATAACATATAAATATATTTTTTAATGTACAAAAACTGAAAATACTTCATTTTTAGATTAATTTATATCATATTACGAGATCATTATTGGAACATATCCCTTTAAGATTGTAAAAGTACTGCTAATCTTAATTATTAGTATGGTATCTAGTTTGTGAATTTCCCACTAGGATTCAATAAAAGTTGTGTTTTAGTACAACATTTGTGCTAAGATGTAGTTGAATAGAAGTAAACAGTATCCGAAAAGGAAAAGGGTAAAATAGCTCAAAACTGTACAAAAGTACATTACTTAATTAAATGTGCTTAGTTACGTTACATAACTAAATTTAAAAGACCTATCTCAAGACATTTTTACATTTCAAAGCAGAAAGGCTCTTAGTGATGGCTCTGTCCCATTTAGGTGTGCAGGTGACCCAGCATGCACAATAGCAGGGCACCATCTGAGTGAAATGCAGTCATTTGCTCTATGACGTTATTACTTGCACCTATTTGACAGCTAAAACTTCTGCAGCAGAAAAGGAAGATGTACTGTATGAATGAAGATTTCTTACTCTGAGATGATCTTGTGCTTCTAAGAGGTGACACACTCCTTATGCCATATCAAGTAATAGATAGATAGATAGATAGATAGATAGATAGATAGATAGATAGATAGATAGATAGATAGATAGATAGATAGATAGATAGATTAGATATTGGATGCCAAATTGAATTATTTGTACAAACAGGGACAGCAACATAATATGATTGGTCAGATTCAAGTGCATCCTGGGTAGGCTTTTGCTGGTTAATGAGCACTATGATGGAAATGTGACTCAGTGTGTGTGTGTGAGCAATGAAGTCTCACGACGGCATTACAGTACGTAATGTCTGCCATGGGGCTGAATCCAGGCCAAATGTATTTATGTATTTAGTTAATTGAGGATGCAGTGAAGAGCTCTGGTGGTCTAATTGATCTGTACAGGAGGCCGCACACCAAAAACAAGGCCTCCATTAAAGTTACCTCTAGGGACCAAGGCTCTGATGAGTGAGTGTAAATTTATTCATGTGTTTTGTTGTGTGGAATAGCATATTGAACAATACAACTTCCAGTGAAAATATCATATAGCTGGCTCCTAAGCACATACAGGAAAAATGTGAAGATCGGAATTTTGGGCCATTTTCACCTTTAAAATAAATCGGTCACCAGTTTGAAAAATGCAGACACCTGCTTTCTCTCTGAAAGGAAGAAATGACCATTGTAATATAGAGTTTGTGACATAGTTTGTGGCACCATAAAGACAGAGGTACAGAGGGAGGAGCTGGCCTCTTAGGATGAAAATACATAAAGTTTACAAAATAACTAAATATATAATGCTTGTTTGTCTACATTGTAACCTTTAAATGACATACAATACAATTTATCTTTAGCTATAATTTGCATTTCGTTTATCCATCATTACCCATTTCCAGCTACGGAGCAGGTTGCAGGATGCCTCATTTTCCCCTTCAAATCATGTTAAAGTATTCTATTTGCTTTGAGCATCAAAGCTCACTCTTGAGTCTTAGAGACACCAATTTGGAAAACAAACTGGCTTTGATTCAGTTTAATAGCTGTTCTTGTATATATAATGTATAATGTATAATGTAACCTGTATTGTAAAAAAAAAAAAAAATGTGCTAATTGAATTTGTTTAGAACATTTGAAAAGAAAGAGCTATTTTAGGTTCTTCAGGCTTTTCAAATGTTACCACCAGGATAACTATGTGGTTATAACCACTTCAAGATAAAAAAGTACCCAAATCAGTAAAATGCAAGGTTTTTGTGCTCTCCTCATTCTACTCATGCTGTGCAGTGTGAATATAGCATTAGATACATGTATTTACCCACGGAGTAAAGACACTTCCAAAAGACTGTCATGCAATTTTAAGTCTCAAGGGACGTCTAAAATTCAAAGAGACGTCCATGAGCAACACGTAATGAGCAAGAATGAAAGTTTTTCAAGATATTTTGTAAACGTTCACTATGGACATGAAAATACCATCATTTTCAGACATCTTTTGAGAGTTTGTTGCAGATTTTAAGATGACAGCTTTCTTTGGGTTTATGCTGGAGGTGGGTATATGCTACGATTTCGATATATGAAATACTCAGACAAAACTATGGTAAACAAGGTTCAACTGAATACCTGATAAACTTCCCAAAGAGTCTGCTACTTTGCTTTTTTTCATTTCTTTGTAATTTTTTTGGATAAATGTCTGTAGACAGTAGTTTTCTAGCATATCAACAAGTCAGTTATTATTGTTTGGTATTAATGCTATTATTATTATTGTTACAGACTGATTTAGCTCCAAGCTTAACTTGACATAATCGTCTCAGTTAACTTCAAGAAAAGCGATTAATCATACTTCACCAAAGGTATAATTCACCAAAGGGATATTTATACTATCCATTCGACTGACAGTTTTCAAAGACAACAAATGGACAAAAAACAAAAAATTAGTAAAGTCTAAATCCTCCATAGGTCGACCCTTTTCTCACTTGCTTAAACTTATTTGACAGCTTAAACATTGAAAACTGGTATTCATGCCCACTAAACGCTATCATTGATTACAATGGGAAGGAAATTCTGTGTACGCGCTGGCGTTGCAAATGCGTCATTTGCATTACAGTATTATTGCTGCTCATTTCCCAAATTCCATCCGGCTGTGTTGACCTATTGTCTTCATTTTCAGCTCTGAATGCAGCCAGTCTCCTGTTGCAATAAACCAGGTTTAGCCATCAGGAGGGTTTAGGTGTAATTTGTCAGACTAATCTCCTCTTGTTGTGGATGGCGATCCATCACTAGTCCCAACTGGGTCCATGGCCAGCCAGATGGAGAGGCATCTTCCCGAATGGGGGATGTAAACCTGTTTGACACTGGCACCTATGACGACAGTTCAATATATGAGTGTGATGGCCTGTCATGTGTCTGTGGAGTGATGTCATGATACTATCATTTCTCCGCAAACACTGTGAGTATGATGGTCAGCCGATTCTCTGTAACGCGCACAGTGATGCACATTCAATATGATAACTATTGGTTTTTATCTCTTCCTTAAGGATTCAGGATATCTTTGACCAGTTACTATTATGAATATTAGATTCTTTGATGGAATATAGCTGCCAATCCGGCCAGTGTTCTTATTTTATTTAAACTGTCCTAGTCCAAAACAAATTACCCCACTCTTATTTTATTCATTCAGATATCTCCTTCTTTTGTGTCTTCCTTGGTTTGTCTTTCACACTCACTGTCTTTGAATATCTGTATCTTACCTTGGTATCCTTATCTCATCTATCCACCTGTCACATACACACAAAGGAGAGTGGCAGAGAGAGACCCCAGTGAGTCCCGCCACGCTGCCAACAGTAATCTGCCATCAGAGATGTCACTCTGTGGTTTGCTAATTGGATAATGTGGTGCAGAGGAGGCACTCAGCAAGCCAGGGGATTCCCCGAATCACAAGAGCTGGTGGGAGAGTCTTAATGCAAGGTGTCTCCTCATGAAGACCGTTTGGACCTACGTGTCAGTGCAGACAGCTTTGTCTTTTAAAAAGTATTGGTGGGTATGATACAACAATTGTGGTAATTCTTGAAGTAATGGTCCAGATCTATGATAACAATGTTTCTGCATACAGTTTTACTTCATGTCACACGTTCTTCAGGAGGCAGCAAAAAAAAATGGACCAAAACGTAGACAACCTGGAAGAGGTTTAATGATTTTATTCATAAAATAATAATGAATGCTAACAGGCAAAGGTAGCATATTAGAAGAGAAGACAATAAGCTACAGTTTAATCACCAACCAAGAGTGTGGCAGGTAAAACATGGGCAGGTCTAATTTCATTCACCCAGAAGAGACTAAAAGGTAAAGGCACAAAACTTTGTTTCTAATTCGGCCCAAAAGCAGACACTTACAGGGGAGGAAAGGTCTAAAATGAGGTTTATTGTAATGTTGGGGCACGGTGAAGTCCCACTGAAGTTGTGCGTCATGAATTCACAAGGCGCTTGCACTGGAAAATCTAGACACAGAATAAAAATAGCAGAAAATGGTGGAAGAACACAATCAACATAAGGAGATTGTCAAGTATGGGTGGCCAGAGTGTTGTATAGTACATTGTTGATCAATAAATACAGTTGCAGACGTGACAATCTGGCAGAGAGTGGAAAAACATGAAAAATATCAACGTATGTTCGAATACCCAATGCTAGAAATTCAGATATTCCAATGCTGGAATGCTAGTACCAAACCCAGTAGCATTCCAGGAAAAGATTTAGTAACTGTTATACACATTATGTCAAATGCCAGAAATGTTATACTGCATCTGTGTGTCATTTTGCAGTATGTAAACCAGCATGCTGTTGTGGCTGTTCTGACCCACAATCCAAGATGCAGCAAACAACACGTCACATCAACTAAATTGCTGGGACAACACAGACAAATAACAGCTCATTGTGAGATAACAGAAGCTGCAATATCAGATGAAACTGAATTTGTTGGTACTTTTTATATTATTTTTATATATTTTTTATATATTTTTTCATATTGCACGAAACAGTATGTTCTTTGTAAGAGCTGCAGTGTATACTTAAACATAAAAGGAAAAAAGAAAAAGTATACGACTTGGAACACAACTAGAGAGTCACAACCAACACTGACGATCAGCAAAGTGACAGTGAGAAAGAGGCTGGTACAGTATGTATACGGACAGGGCGATTGGAGGATAAGAAACAGGGTAGTTGGAAAAGGTGGGAAATTGTAAAGGTATATGCTTGTCTGGGACTGTAAGACCTTCACTATGTACAGTATGTGATGTATGCCACATATTTCAAAACATATTTTTTTCAGCC
>KV751325.1:4759796-4778262 GCA_001698575.1 Mola mola
CACAAAAAACGGTACATAGGATAGAGGGGATGGTCACAAAAGTTTAAAGGAAAAAAAACGAACTGGAAATAGTTGAAAAGAGCTAAAATGCTCCAAAAAGCCAAGGGGAACTGAGTTCATCACTATAGGTAACACCTTAATCAAATGTCAGATTCCATCTTAGTCCACTGCTGACGTGGGGATGATGATGACGTTCTTGACTCTGATTCAGTTAGATAGTTGTATAGTCAATTATTCTAATCCAAAGTAGTCAACTCGTTCTCATAAACAAAGTATAAAGAAATAGCAATCATTCAGTTGGAACATGAAGGAAAAAGTGACAATGCTAATCCCGGTGCATAAGGTATATTGTGAAGAAAACATGAAATACAACAGCTTTTAGATGAAAGGCAAAGACAGATGTGAGTCAAAAAAAATGTCAAGCAACAACCATGTGCCATCAGGAAGTTCTATCAGTTGAAAGCTATTCAAATTATTGTAATGGGAATACTTTCTATATAGAAATATTACAACTTTGCTACCATAATATGATTTTGAGAACTGTTTGTGTTTGTGTGTGATGGCTCACGCTCGTTTGGATGGATGGACGGATGGATTGATGGATATATGGGGCACCAGCCAACATCACGACTAATTCACTTTGCTATTCCGGCAAGGCAGATCAGACTCATGAGGGACAATGTGGGTGGATTCATAAACACTTCAGCCCTGTGTGGTGTCATTTTGTAAAACTTTGAATAGAAAACAAAGTCAGTATCTTGCAAGCACTCAGTAAAGTGTCTTTGTGCTTTTCATGACATTATTGTGGAATTAGATATTTGTGCAATGACCTGACAATGCACCAGATGAAAACAGAAATGTTCATAGCTCAAAATGAGGCTGGCAAACACAGCTCAGCCAGACCTTACACATTGCACAAAAATGTATATTAGGATCAAGTTTGAAGAAAAAATTCTCCAGGGTTCAGAAGTGTTCCGCGAAATCCTTTAGTTTTGTCAGACTGGACCGCGTTATCAACAATTCTTTAATGAGTTGTATTATGCGACTTTAATGATGTTTAGTGTTCCAAATGTGACATGAATGGCAATATACCTCTATATTTACTGCAGATTTTTTCATTCTTTATGCATGTAATGTTGTTTCACTGGCAACTGAACAATCTTCAGTTGTGTTGAGTGGAAAGATGAGTTCGTTTGTTTCCCGACTTGTCTGTAATAAATGTGGGCAGGAAAATTTATATTAACTGACAAAGAAAATATTTAACAAATTCAAAAGTTTATTTTAAGTGTGCATGGCAGTGAAATTAGTAACATGATAAAGTGGCAGAGATCATGAATGCTAGTAACTGTGAGTGGAAAATCTCTCCACAGCACAATCATTAGTCATTGTAGCTATGCTGACGCGCTACCAGTTGGTTTTACCAGGCCTGGTTAATATCGGTGTACCTCTTTCATATGTCACATCATGACAGTAAGATTTAAAAAAAAGCATATTTATTATGGGCAACATGCATTTTATCTTATATGCGCATACAGTACCTAACCTAAGTCATGTTAAATGCCTGGATTTAGTGTGGGACAAAATTAAAGCTTTACAAGTTATATTACAGATGCTTGTAGAAATCTTTGCAATCCTCAAAAGGAAACTGTACATATATATTTCATATAAACTGAACTTGTATCACTATTTCTGGGACCCCTTTGGGGGGTGTATAAAAATATAGTGTTAAGTGTTTGTAATAAAATTGTACATGGTTTGTAGACATTTGCCTTTCTTGTTCTTGTTATATAACAGATCTACAAAAATCCTCTTCAGTTCGGCTTCGCATCTCTGATCTTTATATTCTAGATTTAGGTTCATGTCTGATTTCAGCTGTCCACAATGTGACGTGGACTGTGTGAGTGCCGGAAGAATGATGTGGTGAGCCGACGACGTCAACCACCGTCAAGCCCAATGACGGAAGCAGCAATCCAATGTGCCCTCCTGCTCCGTGAGAAACATCCAGGTGTATAAAATGGGCGCAGACCCGGAGGAAGGCAGAAAATAGAGAGAGAGAGACAGCAACAGTCGGGCAAACTAAGTGGAGATACAGCAGCCGCTCCAGACCAGGACTTTGCAGAGCGCAAGAGCAAAAAAGTGCCAACTTTCTCTAGAACACATGTGAGACTTTATTACAGCTATTTATTCGTTTATTACTCTTTTAGATGGTGTGTTGTTTGCGTGCAGTTTTGAACTTGGTGTTTTTGCTCTTTGACGCGTTCCAGGTCTGGGTCAAGACTCTCTAAAAGTCTTTTCGGGTACTTTTACGTATCACCCGTCGTAATGTCAGTCGCAGCTCGATACATTAAATGTCGTTACTGGGGAAGCTTCGCTGGAAGGGGTTTAGTACTCATTGGTGGCGCGTTGTGCGTTGGATTCAGACGAAATCTTTATCTTTCTCTCCGTCAAAAGACCTATATATTCAGTGGATAGGGGACTTTTTTTTTGTTTCTTTTGTGTTGTTTTCCTGCCGCTTAGGAGAAAATTTCAATTTCAAATAAAAGGCGCTTGTAAGTGATCCGCCTAAGCATGACGATTTTGTTTGTAAAGTAATTTGAGGAATAGGCAGCTCTGCGACTAGAAAGATGAATAAGATTTTTTGTCTCACCAAAAGTGCTGCGTGCGGGAGTGGAGCGGGTTTTATCCACGCCAGTGTGCGTAATTACGCGTCCAATTCTGCTGATTTCTGTCGTGCTTCTCTGAAATTCGCCATCAATTAGGTGGTTAATCGAAGGTGGATGTTCAAGCGACTTGTTGTGTCTAAACTCTCACATATCATACATTTTTCTCGAGCAACTGAGCTCTTTTTTGGGGCGGGGGGGGGATTTAACTGGTGCGCGTAATTTAAGATAAAGATGAAAACCTATCGGGTACATTTAATGTTGGCAGACTGGCTCACAGAATCCAGCCCTGAGGCATAATAATCCGTTATCGTTTCCCTCCTCAGGTGTAAAGCAATGTTACAACGGACCGGTGCCCAGCTACTTTTCCTAATAGCCCTGTGCAGTGTGTTGTACACGCGGACTCTGAGTCTGCCGTACACATCAATGAGGTAAGAGAAAATCACCTTCATTTCCAATTAAGACAGCTGTCTTTCAAAGTGCAATGTTGTTACCTTTAAAGAGTTAAATCATTGTCTGCTAATGACTGGATGATTGTGCCATTATTAGTATACATATTATAAGGAATATATCCTCAGAGGAGCTGGTGCTGGTGCGCGTCTTTTTGTGCCATGTATTACTAGTGCCTCATTTGGTTTTACACTGTAAAATGTAAGCAGATTTTAATGCAACTGCCCTGTGCTGCTGTGCAGACCGACGAGGCACGCAGATGGTTTATTCACCAGCGGGTACAGCAAACTCCTGGGACAGCTGTCAGCGCGGAGGTACCTGGAGTCTCTGATTGGGAAAAGGGTCAGGTATGTGACCGGTGAGCGGGTAGGAGTAGGATCAAGGAAAAGGAGAATTTAGGATTTTTGTTATTGAAATTGTTTACTGGGATTTCATGTAGTTAAAAGTCTATTTTTTTTTTTCTTTTGATAATACCAGATTCTAAACCTGTGCTGTAAACTGTATGTGTCAACATCGTTCAGATTTCTGAAACAGTAGTTCTGTTTTTGAGAGCAGTGGAGAAATGAAGAGCCACCGGAGGACAGCCTCAGCCTCTATCTTTAATAAAGCCAAATTCATGCATAAAGGTTAAAGTATAGACAACATGTAGGGAGCTTAGCGTTCCCTAAAATAGTGGAGTAAATGTCACCACCAAGTAGAACCTGCTTTGAAGGTGGTTTAGGGGGGAGGCTTTGGGATTTTTTTGTGCTAACTCAGACACAGACAAGAGCGTTTTTTATAAGTGTGGGGAAGAACAAAATTATGCACCCCGTTGTTTGTTTAAGATGAGGTTTTAATTTGGCTTTTTTTCAAATACTTAAAAAAATATGATAGAAAAATATTTCTAAAATGAATCATGTTCTGCATAAAACAGATTTTTTTTAAGAATCCAAACTTGAATCAGGGGATTTAATTTATCTCTTTAAATAAAGGGAAATGCTTTTCTAACCTATATTTACATCAGGGTAGTATTTTTACAAAAAGTCAAATTATCAAGAGGGGTATTTAACTAGAAAGAGGTGACTTTTTTTTTTTTTCTGTAAAGCCTAAAGCACCAGAAGTCTGTCTGACATTTTACAACCAAAAGACCTACCTTGCTTGATGGTGCATTTTGTAATTGACGAAACATTTTTAAAGGTTAATATATGCCATTGACGCATCATTACATGTTTGCTACAGCCAGGAGTCACAAAAACACACACACAAACACACAGGAAAAGATAGGCATATGAATCACAGCTGCATTGAATTGAAACCTGCTGCCTTTGACTTGTGGTGACCTTCATTCTTCTTTTCTGGCCAGTGATGAGCTGATGGAGGAGCCGGTGAAGCGCCACTCAGATGCCATCTTTACAGACAACTACAGCCGCTTCCGCAAACAGATGGCTGTTAAGAAGTATCTGAACTCGGTCTTGACAGGAAAGAGAAGGTAAGAATCACACCCTGTGACCCTCACTTGAGTATAGTCATTGAATACACTCCCACTTATTCAGCTACTGATTAAAGCCGAATATCGACACGGGGTGATGTCACCAGCTGCTTTTCCAAAGGGACATTGTGAGGCTTTGTTTTCTGCTTGTTGTAGCTTTGGCTTAAATAAAATGATCTTATTTCTTTTAAACTACGATGTACAGCCATTAAGAAAAACAACAGCAAAAAATAATGAGCAATAGAAATAAAATCAATGACAAAAATCATCAAAACTGTTACACAGCTTTTTCAATATGTCATTGTAGAATTACAAGCTCATCAGAAACATGGACCAATTCACCCCTTACTTGTGTTTCCCCAAACAATAAACACAAGTATGAGAATGCAGTAATGACGGACACATACAGTAACAATGAATGCAGCGAATCATTTGATTGGCTTATGCTGCTGTCTCTATATGCTTTGTAAAGTTAATTCCATTGTTTAGGAACACATTTGGTACATGTGATCTCATTGGGGTTTTGTTTTTCTGCCAAACAGCAAAAATAGATTAATAACAATGAGATTCAAAAAATGTATTACAGTACAAAATGATATACAATGAATACTTCAGAATTTTAGTCTGCAGTATCCATAGCAACTTGCATTAGTTTTCTGGATTTTATTTTCTGATAATATTAAAAAAAAAACACAGTCGGGAGCAAACACTGTTTACAACATATAAGGGAACACAAGTATAAGCTGCAAAGGTGTTATCTATTTGTGTAAAAAATAATTACACTGAGTTTTTTTAAAACATTAAATTCTGCTGAACATCATTTGTTTCAAACAGAAATGAAATGTGCATTGTTCATATACAAATAAAAACAGCACACATAACATCCAAATTACAACCAAAATCACAGGGTTCAATTAAACTGCGAGTAAAGAAGTTTAAATGTGGTCATTTTTCAGATTCATATTTTAGCTTTCTTTTATATTTATATATATATTTCCCAAATGTGCTTCTTGAATTTTTTTATATGTTTGGGTTATTAAATTACTATGGAATAAAACTGGAATTAACCTGCTCTTCACACCAAACAGTCTAGAAGATGCTGGAACCAGTGACCTGGAGGCGCCCAGAGATGAGGACAGCTACAATGACATCAATGTAGATGACCTTCTTAACAACTTCCAACTGGTAGGGCGAGACAAACACATACCAATAAAAGTAAAAAAAACAAACATATTTTCCCAGATGAATATTTAAATGGCTGCAACAAACCTTTCTCATGTTCAGTGTGTAAAAGATATTTACAACATATCTGTGAAGAAGTAAATATAGGGGGATAAGAAGTGTTCTTATGATATTATCTAATACCGTAGGATTGTCAGTTTTTTAGGGGTTTTCGAAACAATAACCCTCTTTTTGTTCATTTCTTTCCCTTTTCTGTGTGTTGCAGCCTCTTTGAGGAGAAGCCCATGCTCCTGTGAATCCTTCGAGTCATGCCCATGAACTGCCCATTCCTAAAATAACACCGTATTAATCCAAAGGACATTTGAAAGTCAAATCAGCCAATGATGATGTGTTCGCCGATATTGTTATCTACTTATTTATACATGTAGTACATGTTTACACTGTATACACATAGAATATATATACAGTAGAAATTGTTAAAGATTTTGGCCCAAAGACTGCTGTTTGCACTGAGCCACATGCGTCTCTCTGTGCTATTTGGTCCTCAATTTAACAGTGAAAGTAAGTTACCTTGTTCGAAAGATCACTCTTGTTCCTTTAGCTTTCAATGGAACAAATTGTATCCTGAAAACTGAAAGAAACACGTGTAAAATTTGTCCCATGTTTGAGCAAAATATTTGACCCATTGAATGTCTCTAAAGCTTTTACTTTCAAAGGTGTTCCTTTCTGATTGATTACTGTAATTTTTGCTTCAGTGACTAATGTTTGTTCACTTAACTCAGAATGGAAATACACTAACATTTTGACTAAAATTTCAATGGAAAATGTGTCAAATCCTCTGTGTAGTGCTGGCATCATTGTCTTAGAAGTCAGACTCCGAAAGTGGAAAAAAACCGGAACGCTATTTATCACTGAATTTGATTGAAATTTGTTCCATCGACATTTATTTTTAAAAAAATGTCCCTCCGTATGTCAATGGAAGCTTCAAGTTTCAGTACACTACTTACCGATTGAATTTAAGTGGCTCTATTGTCGTTTTGGACTTTTCTCATTTGTTGCTATACCATTCACTATCATTGGAGAGTTTGCACAATTTTAATCTTCAATGTGAAATGAGAAGCTTTAAGCAAAATCCTAAATTTATCTTAAAATAATGATAATAAAAAAAATTTTGAATATTGTCACATTTTGTCACATTTTGCTTGTCTCTGTTGTTTTGTTTTCAGCATATCTACTGTCCCTTTATCTTAAATATTTGTCCAATTAACTTTAAAAGGAACATATGTCTGTTTTAATTCTGATAAGCAATGGTTCCACCGACTTTCAATTAAGAACATCAATTAGTAATTTATGAAAATGTAGTAATAGAATAGACGTCCATTAATAGAAAAACAGTAGCAATTCATTTTAGTGAAACATTTGGTTGATTCACTTTCACTGTTCATACTTTCAAAAGACATATTGTGTAATTAAACATTGAGACAAAAATAAGGACAAATTTCAGCAGAACATCTGCGCAGTCACATTGCATTTCAGTGCAGTCATGGTGTGCTGACTGTTTGAGAAGATACAGAAGCAAGATGAGGTGGGACACACTTTGAATGGACACATGCATATAATCACTTTATACTATTCCATATGTAGAACACAGACATTATAACTGAGCATAGATCTGCCTTTAGCTCTTTGTTGATGTACACCACTCACCAAATAAAAGATATTGTTTTATTTTTCAAAGCTGAGTCGTTTGTCTGGCTGATTGTTGTGTAAGATAAGTTTAACATGTTGAACATCATGGTTTCTTAAAAGATAGCAGTGTATCGACTGCAATGCATATTTATTTTCCATTTTCAAAAACTATCCAAGGTCAGCTTGTTAATAGTTTCTAATGTAAAACACTAGATCTGATTATTAAGAGCAGAGTTGTCAAACTCGATCACAAAGGGGGCCAAAATATAAAATTGGATCTGATTTGAGGACAAAATCGTGTCAATACTCATTGAGCAACAGATTTAACTTTTGACAGTAAATTTAACAATACCTCTGTTTTCATTAGAGGTATTGTCACAAATCATCCCCATGGAAACAAGACCTCAGTGTTCCCAGAATAAACAAACAAGGGCTCAAATTTATAATGAAAACACTGATTTTTTTTTTTGTCACACCTTACTGTCTATCAGCAGTTTTTTCATTTACCATGAAAACGTTTTATCACAGCCAATCCAAAACAACTCGAAAATTATGATTTATTTTAAGAAAATGTAAAAGTGAAGTAAAATGACAATACTGCAAATACGATGAAATTAAAATTAAATTAAAATTAAATCTGGTGACAGACACTTCAACAATATATGTCTACTATACACTAATGTTCCAGTTATAGAAATCTATGATGTCACAGGGCAGATATAATCATGCCAGAGGCTGGATGTGGACTGCAGGCCTTGAGTTTACAGTTTCGAGAGAACTGAAATGTTCACGTATAGTAGAAAGCAGTCTTTTCTCCTTTCCTATGAGCGTTACCTGATTGTCATGCAGTTTCCTGACATGAGAAGAGTTTGTCTCTGTTTTCCCTCACTGACAAGCTCATATCAGCACTTTGCCATCTGTTTTACTTGCTTGTTTGAGATGAGTTGGGCAGAAATTACTTAGTGATTGACTCTGGGAAAACATGGATATGTGTGACCCAAGCAAAACATTTCCCCTGGTCTCTTCATGGCTACTCTGTCCTTCATTTACTCACTTCCTCCAAAACCGTGAAAGGGAAGAAGAGCAGTGGGAACCTGGGGACGGCCCAAAGACTTCAGCACCATGGAGAGCGACACTGTGCCGATGCTGGCCATTTGCTTTGTTTGCAGTTTTGTACATTTTTTTCCGTTTTAAACTCTTACTTTATGAATTATCTATGTTGAGCACCACAACCGAGTGATCCTCCCAGCCCCCAACTTTTTACAACTTGGTGGTAAATACCTCAGTAATGGAACCAAAATCTACCATTGATCACCAAACATCTGGGAAGGGCACAGGCATATAAAGAGAGACTATTTGCATCCTCTTCTCTCTCTCTCTCTCTCTCTCTCTCTCTTCCGCTTCTCCTCTGAGCTGGAGCCACAGAGCTCCTGCTGAGGAGTCAATAAGCTCAAATTTTGCCAGCAGCAGCAACCGGGCCTGCAGTCTAACCAGAGGGAGTTACTGGAGAGTTCTGCACAACTGCTAACAAGCAAAGGAGTGACCGGTTTCCTGCAGCACCAGGACTGAACAACAAGAACAGCATTCTCCACGAGAATTCCTCGATAGAGCTTCAACTCGGACTCTCCATAAAATAACGATCACTTCCCCAGGAGAACATCTCTCCACTTTTAAGGACTGTTAAATTGACCTGGGCACATAAACTCAGATCTGCATGGCTTAATGCATAATTGACTTTAAACTGTTGAAAGTATTTTGTCTTGTTGAACAATATTGTTGTGACTGCAGTCAGGTTATTAATAAGTTGATTAGCCACAATTATAAATTAAGGTTAGTTAGCTGACATAGACACAGGGTCGTGCACGCAACTAACCATCTTCTTTCTAATCTGGAACCACGTCCTCAAACATACACAACACTGTTTTAACACATGATGGGTCTCAACCAGCAAATGGTCTGAGCCCCGGTAACAAAGGAACATGTGGCCTGACACTCACACAGCTTTCGGCCGTTTTGCCTTTGTTTAACATCCATTGGCCTCAGCAGCCAATTTGATTCCCTCTTCACACACACACACGCACATAATTGTATATAAATGTATATAATGTTTTACTGTCTAGATTAAGCATTGTGTGTTTCTTTCTTCTTGAATAAGTAATTTTGGATAAACATGCTGTGTTTAATGTTACTCAAGAGTGAAATTTGTCCAACCTCTACACTGTCAAGAACTCCCAACTAGCTGTTGTTGGAGTTAGTTGTAATTATTAAGTTAATTATTAAGCACAATTCTAAATTTAAAGTTTGGTAGATTTCATGAGATCGATTAATTAAATTGGCTATCTTTTCCCTTCTTTAAGGATGTTGCCCCGATGTAAATTAGATTTTACTTTTCTAATAATCATTAGTTATCTATGATAATTATTGATTGATTTTAAAAGCCACATTCAACCACTTAGTTGTCACCTTGTATTGTTAACATAAATGGTGGTTTGTGTGAACAGCCACACCGTCAACATACCTGAGCCCCAACAGCTATAAGTCTGCTTAACATGAAGCTTAGGCATTAGTGATTTAAGCAGCGTTGCTCCACATTTTGTGGAGAAATCAGGGGTAAATTACCTGCACTACCCAGAATCAGTTTTTGCTTCCAATTTTGCAAGTCCAAATTTAAAAACAACAAGAAAAGGAAAACAGCATTCATCCATTTCATCAGATTTCATGCAACCAGGGTTTCCTCCAACTGACTCAGTGGTGTTAAAACACAATAACATATTTTCTCTGTAGTGACTCACGTTGTTTACACGTGTCAAAATGGCAGCAGATATTTGACTCATAAATGTCAATGTTCTGCAGGGCTGGGTTGAGATCAGACAATTTTATAATTAGAAACCTGGGTGTCACTCTGCGTGATGGACAGAGAGACTTTGCTGATTCAGCATTAATGTAGCTCAAAGGAATGTTTTGTGGGTGAGGAAGGAAACTAAAGTTTCCATCAGCATGGGAGAATACATTTTTTTGTGAACTCAGTCTATGATTTCAACATTTGGGTTGGTAATGAGTCCACACAAGCCCATATGTGTCATAGTGCACAGGTGAAAAAAGAAAGATGCGTTAATAGATCAAATTGCTGTTTTCAAACAAAATGCATTAACTATACTATCCCTGTGTGCTATCACCGCAACCTTGCAGTACGAAACTTAAAGCTGTATTGTAATCTGCTCCTAAAGAAGCGCTCATAGATACAGTAAATGTATTTAAACAGGAGTGTGTGAGTTTGTGTGTCTCAGGGTGAGGCAGGCTTGTCATCATAGTCACAGTGTATATCTTTGTGTGCATGCGGTGCGTGCATGTATGTGTGCCCACTCTCCAGGACATATGTGATTACTGCCTGCTTTGTGGAGAGGCTTTACTCATTAACTCTCATCACTGCTATCTTAATGGACCAAACAGAGTAAAAATAGACAGAGAGAGAAAGGGCTGCAGCCTTTTACCACCAAACACTGTGCATGTGCATTTGTGTGTGTGTCTGTGTGTGTGTGTGTGTGTGTGTGTGTTTTTGCATTTATAGAGCTCTTCTGTATTGAAAGAGTCAAGTACCTCTGCTGAAGACAGCTATACATGTACAGATATGATTCATAAATCAAGGACTCTGTGAGCCTCTATCATCTTATTTTTATATTTGCTTGGATTACAGACTCTGATCCTTCAGTCTATATAACATAAGCAGCCATTCATAAATACATACTTACTGTATATGTTTGCAGGTTAAGTGAAAATTTGTGTGCAGCCTCTTGAGTCACATATCTCATCACAATCCCCAGACAGGTCATACGAGAGACATTACTGGTACGCCACAGTTTTGCATCATATGCTGAAATTTGGACAATTTATCAGCTAAAATCTTCATTTTTTTAATTTAATTCATTTAATTTGATTTAATCAATATTCAGTCTTATTTTGTAAAAGGCTTAGTGTCAAGAATTGTGTGTTTTGTTTTGTTTTTTTAAGACTAAAATCAAGTGAACAAAACTGAGCTACTTGCCTCACCCTCCCCTGCTGCAGCCAGTATAAAAAACAAAAAAACAAAAATCCGCAGTAGAAGTGGACCCTTTGTAGGCATAAAATATTGTCCCAAAATCATACAAACTGAACCTTTGAAACCTAATTTAATTGTTTTCATTGGTTATGGCAACATTATAGACATTCCCGTCCTGAGAACATTGTAACATTACTGCATTAAGTGAGAAAGTCACTGTTTCTAAAACATTATATAAAGTCGTTTAAATGGCAGAAAGTATGAAAGGAAGCACACACACAAAATGATAAAAAATAATGCCTAATTGCACTAGAAAGCTTATGATCGACCTTGTAATGTCAATGACTACTCTATGCGTTCCGTAAGTAAAGACACTGCATTTTTGCCCAATTTAGAGGGGCTTTGTGTCAAATCATGATACAGATATTTTGATTGTTATTAGTATTATGCTTATAGCTTGCATGTTGACAGATACATTTAAATGTAACCTAACCTAAGATAAACTGCTCACAAAAGACATTTTTAGAAATTCTATTTTCTTGTGTTCATGGTAAGTTACTGTACTTGAACAGTTGCTGTACTGTGCTACTCTGTAATTTATGTATTTAGAGCAATACGGGAAGAAACAGTTATTTTTCTGTATTTATACTGTATCATGTTAGAGTTATGTTCATATTTAAATAATTCTATAATATACAGTGATTCAATTGGAAACTGAATAACATAGGAAAAAAACAAAAAAGTAGCTTTTATGTTTTGTATGAACATTAAACTGAAAACATGTCGCTGAAAAAAGGAGAATATACACTTTCTTCCATAAAACAGCAGGAAACCGACTTGTCCCAGTCTTAATCCTTAACAGCCACTCTGGTGCATTTCTTCTCCCTGGAATTAAAAACAAAAATTTACCAGACAAGCTTCATTTGCCTCCTCGATTCGCTTCCTGCTTCATTCTCCTCTCCCTGCAGGCGCTGCAGTGACAGCTTCGTTTCAGGGATTCAACAGCTCAACTTTGGTGGCACATATCCAACTGACATGTGGAAGTCACTGCACATCAAATCATCAACCTGAAAACAAACACACACATTGCTCACATGGACCGGAGGCAGCACTGCCATACACCATCGCCTGTCCTCTGTCCTTGGGCTGAAATGAGCTACAGCAGATAAAGAGTGAGCAGAATAAAACAGGAACATTAGGAATAGAAAACAAAAGAGGGAGACAGGCACTTGCACACAATACTTAAAATACTTACAATAAAGTGCATTTCGCTGTCTTTACACTTAAAATATTTAATCATAACGGGATTAAAACTACATTCATTGTCAACTCACCATGGTACATCAGTTCTGCCTGGTAAACATCTGTTTATTAACACACACATACACAGATGTGTCACCCAGCTCTAATGACTTTTACAATTAGTAGCAGGTCTGACTGTGTTGGGGATGTGTCTCGGCACAGCAGTCGATCAATAAATCTGCCAGATAAATGATCCTGAGTCCCTGAGGTGGTGAAAGGCCACAGACTAATCAGCAGCCGCTGCCGCAACAGCATCAGCCCCTCTGACGTTTTACAAAATAGTCCATTTAGTTCCATCATTGTGACATTTTCTTACACGTTCGGTGTATAGCTGTTACTCTTTCCTCCTTTACATCAACACCTGTCCCGTCTTCAGGAAAACCCATCAGTCTTACTTTAAAGCCAACAGCTCTATAAATGGCTTTATGTTTTTTGTTCACAGGGAGGCCGGAGACATTTTTGAGGTGGCACACCAAATGAAAGCCATAACTGACTCAAAGACTCAAGACTTCTATGATGCTGCTGAAGTAAGAACTGGAGACTAAGCATGGGGTTTCCATGTCATTAGGCCTTGTATTGGGGACTGCATTTGACAATCTGGAACTAAAACTCACCAATCGAGCCTTTATTTTGCTGCTTTAAACAAATGCATTATGTGCTGAAATGAAAATGACTCATATCTCAGTTTCATAGGAATGCACATCTGGCCTTCCACATTTTTACAGCATATACTCGCAAAAGCAGCACATTATACTTGTAATAATAGTTCCTTGTATTTAGGCAGCAATCAAGATGGCAGAGGTAGACAGCTCCACTCAGTTTCTCATTTGAATATGTCTGATGTTGTATTTTCATCTTTGTCTCATACACTTGCCTCCATACCTGAGTGTGGGAGGGGACAGGAGGCTGTGGCCCGGAAAGTCGCAACCAATAGAGGACAGCAGCCATTTTGACAAGAAACAGAAGGGTGAACACAGTTGCTCCCAGTGTTTGCCTGAGACTATATATCAATAAGGCTGCCGTGATAAAGTTGAGGTGTTCATGGAACATTAGTATATTAGTTTAACAGAAAATAACTCGCTTGCTAATAGACCTTTTCATCCATACCAACATGTCTTTCCTTTCCTACGCTAAGCTTCCATCACTTTTGTCAGCAATTAGGGCGAGGCATGGCATGAGATTACTAAGATTTTTTTCATCATGTACTTCAAGAAATGTGAAGTCGAAATGTCGAGAAAAAAAAGATTTAGAAAATAATTTTGAATTACAACGTTGATAATAATAGCGATACTACATATCCTCTCTGACGGATGTAACCATCAACAATCTTGCATTTGTTGATTTCTATCTGTTTCAGCTCACAAGAATGCAGCCATCTCTCTGAACAGACACTTGTTTTCCCTCTGCTTCTTCTTTCTCTCTTCAAAGTCCTAATACTGAAAGCAGTTTCCTTTCTTACTAAAGATTCTTTGGAGATAGCCAGGCTATTTTCCTCTGCCTTTTTTCACAAGAGTGTCTCCGTGAGAAAGCAAATATACATAACATCCATAATATACAAAATACCCAACTTTATTATCGGCCATATAATTAGATTAATATGGTAGCTTTTATAGCTTATGTTGTCTACAAGATTTATACCAAGCACAGACCGTTACAGATGCAAAACCGAAAGACAATTTTTTGTTCAAGAGCACAACACTGACATTTGTGCGAGAACCTACTTGACAGTGATATACAAGAAGAGCTTCATATCACACAGGCACATTTATTCAGTACGTCAGAACTTGTAACTGAAATTGATGCTCTCCTTAAACGGGTAAAATCTTCATCTGCTCCTGCAACTGAAAGAAACATGGCTCATGTCAAAACAAGTCCAAATACTAACCCTGGATCAGATCATTTTTATCAACCAGTATCAGTGATACGCTACGTTGTGGTGTGGTCTGTACTGCAACTACCACTGCGATTTTAGAGAGTTCTGACGAGGTTTGTTCATAACACAGGACATCCGGCTGAAAAAAGATTCCATGCAAGGGCTGACAAGGGCTTCTATGTGTCATCACAACAAAACACATGCACACACATAGAGCAACTCAGCTGTAAAAAGAAAGACAAATGGGTCATCCTAGAAATGTCAGAGGTAACAATTTAATGTCAATGAGGCTTTTTGCAGCTTCATAACTCACCTAAACAAGTTTTGACTGGTTGAAGCAAATTTCGTATTTTTTTTTTTTTTTTTTTGTGGGGGAATGAACATTTCCTCAGACCTCAATGTCAATTTTTTAGTGACAAAATGAAACAGTTTGAGTTATTTCGTTTCGTTTCGTTTCGTTTTCTGCCGCTTATCCGGGTCCGGGTCGCGGGGGTAACAGCCTGAGCAGGGACATCCAGACGCTCCTCTCCAGGAGGCATCCTGACCAGATGCCCGAACCACCTCAACTGGCTCCTCTCAACGCGGAGGAGCAGCGGCTCTACTCTGAGCTCCTCCCGGATGTCCGTGCTCCTCACCCTATCTCTAAGGCTGAGCCCAGCCACCCTGCGAAGGAAGCTCATTTCGGCCGCTTGTATTCGCGATCTCATTCTTTCGGTCACTACCCAGAGCTCATGACCATAGGTGAGAGTTGGGACGTAGATTGACCTGTAAATTGAAAGCTTTGCCTTCTGGCTCAGCTCTCTCTTCACCACAACGGACCGCTTCAGCGTCCGCATCACTGCCGACGCTGCTCCAATCCGTCTGTCAATCTCCCGCTCCATTTTCCCCTCACTCGTGAACAAGACCCCGAGATACTTGAACTCCTCCACTTGGGGAAGCGACTCTCCCCCGACCCAGAGTGGGCAATCCACCCTTTTCCGGCTAAGAACCATGGCCTCAGATTTAGAGGTGCTGATTCTCATCCCCGCCGCTTGACACTCAGCTGCAAACCGTCCCAGTGAGAGCTGGAGGTCACTGTTCGATGAGGCCAACAGGACCACGTCATCTGCAAATAGCAGAGACGGAATCCGGAGGCCACCGAACCCGACTCCCTCCGCCGCTTGGCTGCGCCTCGAAATTCTGTCCATAAAAATTATGAACAGACCCGGTGACAAAGGACAGCCTTGGCGGAGACCAACCCTGACTGGGAACGGGTCTGACTTACTGCCGGCAATGCGAACCAAGCTCTGACTCCGACAATACAGAGATTGAATAGCCCGTAACAAAAGGCCATCTACCCCATACTCCCGGAGCACCCCCCACAGGATACCTTGGGGGACACGGTCATAAGCCTTCTCCAGATCCACAAAACACATGTGGACTGGTTGGGCAAACTCCCATGCCCCCTCCAGTACCCTCGTGAGGGTATAGAGCTATTGAGTTACTGAGTTATTTATATTTTTAAAAAAAACCAAAAAAAAGGTTGGTGGAAACTGAGTCAAGACTTGCAGAATGCAGAATACATACAAATGCAATGTTGATAGAACAAGAGAGTCACATAGTTGACACATTTTGTAAACTTTAATGGTTTAATATCTCATTACCTGTCTTTTGTGGCATGATTTAGTGAATGAAAATATATATCATTGTCTTGAATCATCTATAAAATTGACAAAAAGCTATTTACTATTACAGTGGTGGATTCGCAAGAGAGAAATTTAATGACGAAATGACCAAAACTGATGCAGCAGCAGATGGTTGAATAAGATAAATCTAAGGAATTTAATCATTTTTAAGGTTTGATGGAAAACAAGCAGAGGTGATGTGAACTAGACTTGTTTATCATCATTTCATAACTGTTCAAAGCTTCAGCAGTTTTTAAGAATAACTCCTGCTGATATAACAAATTCAATTGACACCATCTGGCCCTGGGGAAGTGTAAAATGAATCAATTCCAAGAGAACTGATGAAGAACTTGTTCATGGGTATGTTTCACTCTCACACCGATTATGGGTCTATGCTCTCCTGCAGCTGTAGCTGGCAGCAGTGACAGTGCCTTTTGCAGCTCTGACTCACAACACAAAAGATTGAACAGCACCAAAAACAAGCTGTATTTCAGTTTAAATATCTTTAATTTCTTACTGCTACCTACTGGGTACTAATGTTATGGTCTACAGTTGGCAAGAAAATGAAAACCAATAGATTTAAAAGAACAACTAGATACCAGAACCAAAGATTTTGCCTGTCGTCACTACCCGATGCAGCAACACCACTTAAACTCCATGCAGAGCTTTGGTAAAAGTTTAATTTGTTTAGATCGGATGAATAATCACACCAAAGGCAACACCATTGCCGGTCATAGCTCAACTTAATCAATTAAATTCCAAGAAACTTTATTGGCATTATAGTTTCAAAAACAATATTGCAAAAGCATAAAAGTACTTGGAATAGGGTTTATTATTGTCTATTAATCATTTAATGTACATATATGACAATTTTGGGAAAGTCAATTTACCTCTTTCACGATATTAACTGTTGCAGTCTGCGGCTTTCGTGGGAGACACAGTTTTAGTAAATTGGCTTTGTGTACTTTTCTTGAAAATCAGAAACATTATGTAGGTCAAGTGTCTAAGATACAAATCTAGAGAGCCACAGCGTGGAGAGGCTCCAGTCTTGATGAGCGCTTAGACCAGAGTGTGTGAAAGGGAGTAAACAACGCTGCCCTCTGGTGAAGAAAATCAAGACTGTGGCTGTATATACGTTTGTAGAACAGTGGATGCAAGCTTCAAAGTTTGAAGTATTGAATTGCCTTTGTTTTTATTTTTCTCCTTTTTTTCAATTTGCCCTTTTTAATTCATCGCGTTTATTTGTCTCATTGGCAATACAACAGGTTAAGAAGCAGTGTGAGGAGACGGTCGTGGTATTCGTGCCCTGCAACCCGAAGCACAGCTCATGTGCCATTAAACCACTGATGACACATCACTGACATGATGAAAAATATTGCTTCTCCAGTGACTGGAAACACACAACACAGGAATGTCCTGGCTAAGGGTTTTGCAACATGATTGATCTCACAATGTCACTGTTATGAAGCTGCATCTTTATAGAGAATAAATGAATACACTGTGACTAAAGGCAGCTCATGGTGGATATAGAAATGCTCCCAAGTGCAACCAAGGCTTATTCTAGTTTGTGAGGAAAGAAACTCAGGGAAAAACATTAAGAAGTGAAATAATATGTACAATTTCTGCCCGCTTAAAATCGAGGAACGAACGCAAAAGAAAACCAGGATATGTGAGTGCTGAGCTACTACACTACTTATATGGGGATATTGCACACGCTTGGGGGGCTTTGAGGGGATGAGGGACTGCGTGAGAATTCAAACTGCACAAATTTTTATGTTTGCTCAAAATGAAGCAAGAAAATGGCAATTAAAGGTTAACCTGGAGGCCTATGTTTAAATTACAAATTCCTTATTTGTTTTAAAAATGAAACACATTTGTCTTGTGATTTTTTCACACATTAAAAAAAATAAAATAATTCACCAGGTTTGAGATTTGAACTGTAGGGGGTAGAAAACATGACGGACAGAAGTAACCAAATGTTGTAGAAGCTATGCCCACTGTAAAACTGGTCAAACTGAAGTTGAAATAAGTATCAGCTCAGTAATAAGTGAAGAGTTAAAGAACCACAAAAAGACAACAGAAGTTCTATGAAATGTCTATTTACAAGTGACATACAGTAAACAGAATATTTAAAGACATAAA
>KV751325.1:4792141-4834679 GCA_001698575.1 Mola mola
TGGATGTGAAAGTAGACTGACATGTCTGCATAGTTTCGATTTCTGCTGTATGGAAATGTGTGTCTTTGTTACACTATGAATTTTGAGTCACTGGAGGAGTGAGTCATACTGAGCTGTCAATGACTCATGATCGATCTCGATTATCGGTGTGAGCAGATTATACTTACAACTAGGACTGTTTTGCTGGGGGTCATAAAAACTGCAGTATTTTGTGTTAACGTGCACTGACACTGGAGCAAATTTTGTATAAATGTTAACAATGTTTGTACTTTTTATAGCCATGATACCTTTCTTTCCTGCGTTTGTCACTCGTGTGATTTATCCATTGGTCAGTGTATGACCATAGGCCTGAGATCAGACCGCTGGAAGCTGTTTTATGAGAATTCCTCCTTTGA
Source organism: Mola mola (assembly GCA_001698575.1). Taxonomy (NCBI): domain Eukaryota; kingdom Metazoa; phylum Chordata; class Actinopteri; order Tetraodontiformes; family Molidae; genus Mola; species Mola mola. The sequence continues at coordinate 4,792,537 of KV751325.1, forward strand.
GAAGTTTTACAGACCCTTTCTGTCGAATTAATTATGTTTTGTATCATAATATACTGTGACATTCAGATTTGGCATTACACATTTATATCCATCCGATGTCTTCGTTCAACCCCATCATTCTGCCTTCCCTCTATATTTTGATTCATTCTCTTCTTTACTTTCTTTTTGTTGTCAGTTTATCATTCTCCTGTCCCTTTTCATGCCCTATCTCCCTTTCTGTCTCTCTGCTTATGTGAAGGAGACACGAGAGGAAGAGAGTGGGGGGAAAAGGGGGTGTTTTTTAATTCACTTCCTCTTATTTTTTTGCTTGACCTGCACTTAATTAGTTTCCTCCCGATAAAGACCAAAGAGCTTTTTTTTCTGTCTCACTTCCCATCATGGGAATGACTGCAGGGTCCTTGGCACATTTTCACATGATGAACTTGCTTTTACAGTCGGTACAATTACACGAGAGACAAAATGTGTACGTACATTGAACAAAATGAGGTCATTTTCTGGTTTGTGCTGGCGCACGCAGAGTAGCTCACATCCGTGCATATTTTTGCTGTCTGTTGTTCTTTTTCTTCGGCGTGTTACTGTGGAACTAAAATTGGTGCTTGTTGAAAACAATGTGGCTTATTAATTCATTCCATCCTGTGCTTTTGAACACTTCTTCTGTCATACTGATAAGCTGTCCTGAGGCTGCCCTGGCCAGGGTTTAATGGTGCCCAAATATTCATTTGTGTGGTATCTTGATCAGGTCCAGTGAGTGTGGAGTGATCTGCTCACTCATTAATTCATTTTGTGACTGACTTAAAATTTGTTGATTGGCTCAATCTTTGCAGACTGATAATTCATCTCTGATTCTTGATTGACTAAAGATAAAGAATCAGTATGATACTGGAGAAATAACCTATTTGCCTTCTTACTGAATGTTAAACAAATAGGTTGATTTTAGTCATGTCCCGTTTTTGTACAGATCAAACAAACAAGACAAAATAGTATATGTTAACAACCAACCATTATCTTTATGTGTGCCTGTATTTAAAATTCATCTCCTGGACTTAGCCTCTAAGACCTGACATTAATCTTCTTTTTTTATCCATTGTGACTAAAGTGAATAAATGACAGAATATCAAAAGTATTAATTTCAATCCCTTTTTCCAAATTATGATGAAAAGATATTAGCGTTAAAAAGATAATGTTTGCAATTATAATACTTGACTCTAACCGATTGATTTTAAGTGATTTTAAGACCTGCAACAACAGTTATTTGCTCCATAACATGGCAGAAAAGCTGACATCTTCATATGCAATGTTGGCTTGGACTAAAATTCTAAAACCTGAAAATAATCAATTTATTATCACATACAACAAAAAGAAGCACCAACATCTCCTCATAGTGTGGAAGCTGGAACTAGAGGATGTTTTGGAATAATGATTAATGGAATCTCCTTTCATTTGCCATAGGAGTGTCGTGGGATGACAGTGGTGGATGCAAATGAGACTTTATTTGTTGCCACACCTTATTATGCGGATGTGAATGAGGACGGTTCCTTTAACTGATGCAGCTCTATGTGATGATCTAAACACTGGATGAGTGTTTGTCAAATGGAAGTCAAAATGGGGCAAGGATCAGATAACCACAAAGGTAAAGAGGACAGCGACATGCGTTGCAGTATCAACACCACCATATTGGATGGTCCCAGCACGGAACAGCGAGCAGACTGTGCAGCCAGGTTGGGGGGCAGAGGGGAAGCATTAGATTCTGCCTGCTCTGTGGTGCAGTTAAAACACTAGGAAAAAAAAATCAATTCGAAGTTCAATTCTTGAAACATTTAGGAATATCAGTGCAGACTTGAGTGCAATCCCCACCACCGTTCCCATTCCGTTAGGTCCTCCCTGCCGCTGTGTTAAGTGGATTTACCAGCCAGATCTGAGTGTTTTAGTGTGCTGCTCTAATGAGACAGCATTATCTGTACACCACCTGTCTGCCTGTCAGTTAGCTTTGTGGTTTGCTGCGTCTCTTGCGAGCATGTGAGGGTATTAGGTTTAACAGTGTCACATATCCAGATATTCAGCTGTGCAGGTACCACTCTGGATCAGTTAGTGGCATGACGCTGTCATGATTCCAGTCGTTGATCGTTGTTGTATTTTGTACTGAGACAAGAGAAAATTATCTTAGTGTTGTATGTCGATTTTGTATTCCAATCTTAAGATCAATTATTTGAGTAAAGCAGATCTGTACGTGTAAAAACACGAGGAATAAGTATTGTGTCCAAAATTAGCATTATATTTACTATTAAGACAGCCGGCTATAAATAATTTAGAGATGAAAGGAATTTGAGCAGATGTTAGACCAGACTATATATTAGTTGGAATACAAAAGCAGCATGGTACTACATATGTTGGTAGCCATTTTTTTCCATAAGTTTTTGGTTTCTGTCCGTGGTTTCCATGCTAAAACTAATAACATTTTATATCTCCTTGCTAGAATTTTATCCCAATATAATCCAGAGAATATTGATAAAATCAGAGACAACAGAATGACAGCACCGAACTAGAGACCAGGAGGATTTAGTACACAGGAATTAACTGCATCATCCAGTTTGTCTTTGTTCACCCATCTCCCTTTCCCTCCCTTTTCTTTTCTATGTTTAATTCATTCATAAACTCACAGATTTATTGTATTCATCATACACTTTTTGTAATTACGTGTTTGGGCATCTGTGTTTCTATTTGGAGGGTTTTAGTGCAGAACTACAGTAAGCTTATGATTTATCTATCTCAGGCTAATTCAGTGTTTCAAGCTAGGTTTCCATATGGGCGCACACCCGGAGTGATGATGAAGATGATGGTAGATGATTTGGAATCAGTGTTGAAAAAGAAAATAACCTTGGGTAAATCTTTTTCCCAAGTCTGGCTAAGCATCTCTGAAATGGGATTTTTTTTCCAGGTGTTTAAGGTGAAGTCATTTCCTTACTCTTGAAATAACTTTTGCAATATTGTAATCTCCTGGATGTGAGGAAAGAAGACATCCTGCCAGGGTAGATGCTGTCTCTGATGTTACATGATTTACTGGTTAATTTGCGAAAATTCCTTAAAATGAAGGATTAGTATCTAAATCTGATTGTTGGCTTGCGTATGTGTTAAGAATATTAAAGCAACTGATAATCAGTTGTCTAAGAAACTTCATTGAAGAAAATGAACTGAACGGTCAACACAGCAGGCTTTCTGTTACCTCCCTTGAGTCAAAGTAATGCTTGATGCTTGTCTTGTCAATAAACAAAATTCAGTTTATTCACATGATTATGATTTACTGAAACTAGTTTGAAATTCCGCTATTCCTGCTTGTGGCACTTATGATAAAGAGGGCTCGAGTTGCACTGAAAATTGATATTTTGATGAGCAATTAATCGTCAGTTGTAGTTCAAAAGAAGAGTTCAGCTTCTGAAGTGTAAGGATTGGCTTGTGAGCATTTATCATAGGTTTTGGCATTTTATTTTTGTAACAATTCACTGAGTAAATACATAACCAGCAGAATAATAAATAATAACAATTATCATTAATTGCTGCATCGATCAAGCACATGAAAACGCGTTGCTTCCTAGTGCTGACAGATACAAATTCTGTATTTGGAGCTGCTGGAGAAGGACTTGAAATAAACATTTGATGGAAAATTAAAGTATTAAAGCAGCAGATGTATGAGTACATTAGGTATGAACACTTTAATTACCATTAGCTAGACTCACAGAAGGAAAAACAAAGTGTGTGTCTTGTAATGCTTGACAATACAAGTGGTTACAGTCAGCAGTGTGGACTGAGTTGCTGAAGCAAAATGAATATAGGCCATAAGTGATTCTCTTTAAACTCCCATAAATCAATATCAATACTTTGTTGCTGTTTTTCTTCTAGTATTTGATTGTCACTGAGGACTCAGTCATAAAAGCAAACATATTGCCTTCAAGCCTGTAAAGTGGGACTTATGAAGTAGTAGTAGAAGTAAGTGAGAAAGTTGACCAATTGAGCATTACACTGTGCAGTAAATGGTTTGACTCGCTCAGCTGACTGACGGCTCGGCTTGATAACGCCAGCTTTCGCAATATACATCTCAGGTTTATGTTCAGTCAGCAAGGGGAAACCTCCAGTACAACAATAAATAATTAATACCTACCACTTTATTGGTGTCTGTTTTTATGATTGACTAGCTTACACTCTGATGGGTTACTCTTCATAAAAAGCGTAATCTATTCGTTATCAAAAAGGCAAAACCCTAAAGATATTCACCCCATTAAAAAGACAGGCAGATTGTCACATGTGACAAACTGCAACTTTGTAAATTTGCAAATGTAAATCTGAGGTTTTCAACTTATGGAGCAAAGATATTATATGAAATTAATTTGAGTCAAAAATCATACTCTTTCACAGAGGCATTACTCTGTCAATAGTTGACACACAGATGTGATACAAATATTTGTAGACTGGTTGGGACTCAGAGGAAATCTCATATCTCTGGTTTCCATTTCGGAAAAGGCAAATAAATACACTTAGAATCCAAAAAGAAAATGAAATTCCTTACAATTCCAAAACGTGGCTGACAATAAACACATTTTTATTTTGTATCAAAGTAATCCAGTGATGGTTGTCTGTATATCCATGAGTACATCACAAACAGGAACTATTAATGGCTTTCAGGATGCTTTTCATGAAGCAATTTGCCAACATTGTCACACAGCTGAAAGCCCCTGATGTCAATGGAAAAAAAAATGTAAATCAATTAATCAAAATAGTTGACATTTATTTTCCTATTGAGTCAAGCTATGACTTAATTATTTCAGAGACATTTACTGTTGGTGCTTTCTTCTGTTTTATATGATAAGAATTGGGACTGTGGGATTGAGCAAAGATGAAATGATTAATGGATTCAAAGACATGGAAGGATGAAAAAAAGTCCTATTTATTACAGTTGCTTGTACCTTGTTCAGTCAGCATTCCTTTACACAAAGCATTAACTCTTTTATTAGAAATGGATTATCTTGATTACTTTCATGCCAAACTAATTAAGTTTGTCAAATATGGCACAAGGGTGTAGTACTTTTTTCAAATGCAGTTTACTTAGAAAAGCAGCAGACCAAAACACTGTTTATGTGGAAAACACAACTCTGCGTGAGTGATTTCTTTTTCTGTTGACAATGAATGTATTAGATAATAATCCAGGCTTTATTCAAAATCTTGAGGTGTCCAGTCAGGCTTCCTATCATTTATTCCCCGTTTTTAACACTCAAATGAACTCTGCCTAGCAACAGCTGGGCCAATCTGCTCAAAGCTTCATGGACGTTAATGTCACAGATCTCTGCTGTGGCCATTATTGATTGTGTGTGCTCTTTCTGTGGCTTGTGTGGGCTTGTATTGATGGTGTGTTTCTGTGTGTGAGTGATCTTGTGTAAACATCAGAGGCTAATAGATCTCAGCTGGGATCATGGAATGGTGGAGCATTTGGGGGAAAAAGTTGAGGTTATTGCATTATTTATCACAGTATCACTGAAAACAATTAAGAAAGTGGGGTATTTTTCTTTAAATATTGAAGTCTACTATGAAGGGTATAATAATTCTGTAAAAAACAATTAAAAAATTTCAAATGAGCAGATTGTGTAATGCATTGTAATATTTTTGTCATGCCCCAAAGCCCGAAACTTAATAAATATGCATATTTTAACACAAACATAAATGCAGAGTTTCCGTCAAAATGCACCCCGGCACAATTAAAGAGGCAGCAATGAATATACGACATACAATAATATATTTTATTCCGTCTCTTTTTGTCCTTAGTACTGGATCAATGAGTTTACCAGCTCTCTGGGCATCGGAGTCTTTCACTCAGGGATTGAGATCTATGGAAGAGGTAAGAATACTCAGGAATGTGTCACCGCATATCAGTCGTCTTACTTTTTGATGATGTTTTTATAGGAATCAAGACATCTTTTATCTGGCAAAGAGGGACATTTTTATAATGGTTGGGACTTAAATGTGTGTTTTTAGAGTTTGCATATGGCGGACACCCATACCCATTCTCAGGGATCTTTGAGATTACACCAGGGGATGCAACCGAACTCGGAGAGACCTTTAAGTTCAAGTAAGTATGTGGTATTTGTTGGTTGCACAAACACATCTTTGTGTATTTAGAAAAAAAAAAAAAAAAAAAACCTGAAACAAACACAATTTAGCATCAAAAAGTTCAAATATGTTTTTTTCCATCACTTGACATCTGTTTGTTGTCATCTTCAGTCACTAACACATTAAAAAACCAGATGAAGCCATACCTCTAGTAATATATTGAGAATAAATAAAAGTTTGATTAGCCTGCTGCATGCATCAAAGAATTACAGTATTAGTATCTGAGCTCCCTGGTGCTTTAAAATATACAATGTAATTTACTCACCTAGTCAAACTTCAGCGGTTACCCTCTGACTTCAAGGTAAGCAAGCCCATCTATAATTTTGATGCTTTTCTTTTATACGTGTTTTAGTCATGAGTTACCCACAAAACTAAACCGTCAAATAATCAGCATCTAGCAGCTGCTGTTAGTGAATCATTAATCGGTCCACTATGAGGGTCCAGGCCTGTTGTGTGTATACATATGACAGAAATTTTGTGATTTCACACTTTTTTTCCCATCTTTGTTCATGTCATATTTTTGAGAGGAGAGAGAGAAAACTCAAAAAACTAAAAAGTGGAATTTCACCTTCTTTGTATTGTATTCTGCAACTTTGAGATGGGGAAATAGGAAAATTGAGTGGGAAAAAAACATTAAATAAGAATAGAGTTAGTTGAGCATTAAAGTGTAAGTGTATTGCAATAAAGTACAGCATTTTTGTGCTAAACCAGATGTTTTTAATGTTTATGTGTTTAATGTTTTCAGAGACAAAACAATCTTTAGGCTGATGAAACCCAACTGTGTGACTTCAGGAATTTAAAGTTTTTAAAGAGGAAATAAGTTTATTTACAGTAATTAAATTGCCTTTAAATATATTTCTCTCACATGTGCTCTGAGTGGCTGAGTGTCTTTTGTGGTGTTGAGAAAGTGGAGCACCCAGTTAGTTGAATTGGTTTATGGATTCCCCGAATGAGCTTTGTGTGTGTGTCTGTGTTGTGTGATTGAGTGAGAGAGAGGAGGAGAGAGCGACAGGCCTACCCACATCTAGTGTGTATTACTTGTGCTCTAGTTGATCTGCCCTGTGGCTTTAGACAGACTCTGCCTGATGGTCTCCATCTATACCAAACAATAAGTACAGATCATCCGGTACCAATATCTACATTACTTGAAAAAAAAGAATAGTATCAACAGGATGTGAAGAAACAATAGTGGCGATATCATGTCTGAGATGTCTGTGTATTAGATTGCAGCTACTGAAGTTAACATACCAACCAGTTAGTAAAACAGTACAATTTAGTATCTCTAGTGGTGATAATCTCTAGAATAACCGTATTACCCGTAAAATCTGAAAATAACATGCCGTTTTTAGCCAAGTGCTCATCATCTTTGTAATGATCTTTGTAAATCACCTCCTTTCTCTATCCTTTCTTCAAACTGGCCTTCTTTTTTTTTTGTTTGTTTTTTACCTTTCTTTGAACTCATACTTTGACATATTTTACAAAATGACACCTTTTTCAAAAGACCATCGAAATGAAACCTTGCCATGTCTCATTTAATAGAGAGTGATTTCATTTCACAGGACTTGATTTTGTGCATATTGTAGGTTGCTTGGATATTTTATTTTCAAGAACTATTGTTTATATGAGCAAAAGAGGTTTACATAAAATACCTGGATGTCATTCTTGATGTTTTGTCAGAGGGGAATATCTATTAACACTCTTCCCCCACTTTTTCTCTGCAGAGAAGCTATAGTGTTGGGCAGCACCGATTTCACAGAGGAGGATGTGGAGCGGATCGTGGAGGAGATGGGCAAGGAGTACAAAGGCAACGCTTACCACCTCATGCACAAGAACTGCAACCATTTCTCCTCAGCATTGTCAGAGGTAGGTGGACAAACACACCACGCAGCAGTGGACCGATTAGTCTATTAAATTGATCTCACCAGACATGAGGTACAGACCAAAACAGCACGCTCAGTTAAATAACCTTATTTGACTAGTGTGTGTGTGGGACAGACAGAGAGAGAACAAGAGGCTGCACATGGGGGTGTGAATGAGTGTGTACTTTCAATCGGCTTATCCTGGTGTGACTAATGAGCAGAGTCTTACAGTTAACATCTAGCACTGAGATGGGGATTAAGACACAAAGATACAAGCCCAGGCATGCAGAGCCAGCTGGCACAGACACACACACACAGATGTGAAGACACACTCAAAGAGAATTGCACAGTTTGAAATGGAGACATTAACACATGAGAAAGAAAAGGTCATTGCAATGCATTCAGTGTAAATTCAGTGACTAATTAAAACATACAAAAAGCCAACATTTTGCCAGCCCTTGACAAATTTGATATTTCAATGATTTTTTTAATCGAAAAGGTGAAAATATAGTCTCTGTAGGAAATTGGGGGAAAAAAATGACAATATTTCCAGTAAACAATAATGCACAGATACTTCTTATTTAAAGAATTTAACCAAATATAAGAAATAAACAACACAGTTCTGGCATGCGCAAACGTTTAGTACCCTACACACTCAGTGCTTGGTTATACCCCCTTTGGCAGATATCACAGCTTGCAAATGCTTATTGTGGCCAGCTAGTCTTTCAGTTCATGTACTTCTCCCATTGTACTTTGCAAAACACCTCTAGTTGTGCAACATTCATAGCCATTTTGCACGCACAGCTCTTTTAAGACCCACCCACAGATTTTCAGTGATTTTTAAAGGGACTGTAAGGACCATTCCCAAACCATCAGCCTGTATCTCCTGAGGTAGTCCATGGTGGATTTTGAGGTATGTTTTGAATCTTTATCCTGTTGTAGAAACCATCCTCTTAAGCTTCAACTTTTTTTTACAGACTGTGTGTTGTTTGCTTCCAGAATTTGCTGGTGTTTAATGGAATCTTTTCTTCCCTCTACCTGTGCAATGTTTCCTGTCCCACTGGCTGCAACACAACCCCAAAGCAGGATAGATGCACCCTTATGCTTAACAGTTGGCAAGTTGTTCTTGTCATGAAATGCTCCTCTTTTTTTTCTACCAGCATACCTTTTGCTGATTGTGGCTAAAGACCTCTATTTTAACTTCATCAGTCCACAGCACGTCTTTCCAAAACACATCAAGGCTTCTGTAAATGTTCCGTTGCATACTTTTGAGACTGGATTTTCTCCTGCAGATTCTTCCATGAAGGTCTTCTTTGTGCTGCACAGGTTTTTTGCAGTCAGATGGGGGTTTTGATTTGCCATTCTGACCATCTTAAGAGAAGTTATCTCCAAGAGTTTTCTTGCTCTTCCAGATCTCATCTTGACCTCCATTGTTCCCCTCAACTGCCATCTCTTCATTATATTTTGCACTGTGGAAAATGCAAGCTGAAAAAGCTCACTATCTTCTTGTAGCCTTCTCCTGTAAGGTGGGCATCAACAACTTCTATTTTCAGAGTCTTCTTACACAGCTGCTGAGGAACCCATGGTTGCTGAGTGTTGGCACAAGGTTGATGAGTCAAGATTATTTAAAAGCTTCAAAATTGGCACCAGCTGCCACCTCCTAAAGACACCTGTTTAAGAATCTGAGGCTTGGAAACACTTGGGGTGTCCAGACTTTTGTACATGCCACAAAAAAATCATTAAAATATGCTTTTTGTCAAGGAGTGGCCAAATTTTGGCGTACAACTGTATACAGGAGACTACAGAAAAACAGACAGCCAACATCCGAATGAAGTGGTCTGGCTCTCATGATTTCACTATTTAACTATGTCCCTATTGGCTGACTAAAGAGGAACTGAAGAGAAATGTTTTTCACACACAGGTGGTTGTTGCAGCTCTGACAATATTAGCCTGACAAATAATTCACTAAGGATCTTGTTTGTGATCAGTCATCGTGATTGTTGTTTGAGATAGCGAGAGAAAACTTTAAGCAAAGCCGTACAGTAACTTACGAAAACAGTTGCTGTGGCAGAGAGCATAAATGGTGTATCATCTGTGGGACTGCAAATAACATGGCACAACATGCTGAATGAACTGCTTTGAAGTTTTTGTGGTTAAAGGCATATTCACTGTTGCAACCTTCCCCACGTGAGAATCTTAAAAATCAGTAAATGTTTTGCTGAAGGCACAGTTAAAGCCCTTTGACCGGGACACATTCCTAGTGTCTTAGAAGCCACATATCCCATCATGCTATGCTGACAATGGCCAAAGCTAAGATGATAAGTGGCCCTTGTTTTGACAGTATTGCTGCCGATGCCTGCACGGGAGGAGAAAACCTCTCTAACAGCTTTAAAGTTTTTCTCATAACAAAAGACCACTGCATGCACGAGCAGCTGTTTAGCTACAGTATATACTGTACGTAATCAATACCATAGCGACACATCTTGTCTTCTTTACGGGTTTCCACAAGAGTCTCTGTTTCAGGATTTTTATATTTGATATAAAAATGATGGGGGACTGTTTTAGAAAATGTTCACTTGGGTTACTTCACCAAAGAATGGCAGAATGTCTTTTTCCATTATGCATTCCACCACAAAAAGCTGAACTGTGATTAGACTTTGATCGCCCCCTCAGATGTCTCGTTACAATTTAAAAACATTTTTAAAAAATCAGCAAAAAGAAAGTCATGGAAGCAGTTCTTATTTAATAAACAAAAATAAAATCTGTGGAAACTGACTAAAATTATGTTCGTTTTTTTCAGCTTTGACTAATTTTACTTTGGAAGTTGTACACAAAAGATTTAACTATTATTAGAAACATATTGCTAATACAGTGCAATACTTTTATTGTTATGTTTGCTGAAAGTTTGTTGTTTGACTTTTCCTTTTGTGTTTACATAATTTGACCGCTCTGAGGGTCCAGACCGGTTGTGAAAATGTTTAAATACTTTTAATATACAAAAATATTGTGGACTCTTTCCTATTTAAAATGCTGTGACTCTGGAGAAAGAGGGATTTCAGAATGATTTCTTACTAGGTTAAAGGTTCTATTGCCCCAGCTTCTATGTTAACTGCTATTGTGGCATAAAATAATGACTGAATAAAATACAGGAACTCGCCCTTCTCCTTCTCCTCAGGTCTTGTGTGGCAGGGAGATCCCTCGCTGGGTCAACCGCCTGGCCTACTTCAGCTCCTGTGTGCCGTTCCTTCAGAGCTGCCTGCCCAAGGAGTGGCTGACCCCGGCCGCCTTACAGTCCAGTGTCAGCCAAGAGCTTCACGGAGCAGGGGAGCTGGAGGAGGCAGAAGATGCTGCTGCCACAGCCTCCCTGGCATCCATGTCGTCCTGCTCGCACTCGTCCGCCTCCAGTCCTTCCTCTTTGCCTCGTCCCACTCGACACCAGCCCCACCGGTAGTCATTGCAAGCTACGTTGTGAAACGTTGGGCAGGTGTTGTGGTTCGAGAGATTGACAGATGACAGAAATATTTGAAGCAGCTGATGAGTCCAGCTAAAGCCAAAAGTCCTGTCGGACTGTCCTCGAGTAAAGAACTGAACTGCTCTTGGCAAGAATGTCTGCTAACTCTCTACAGTGATCCTGATCAGTGGAATGGTTTTTCCTCGCAGTGAAGAGAAGTCTTGGTGCTGACAAAAGCAGGATCAACCCTCAGTGGTTATGCCAATGGTTTTCATGATCCCATCCAGACTATCCAGACTTCAAGTCTCTTTCATTATTTTACCAGCCAACAAGCAAAGTGAAGGCAAGTTCACCCATCAAAGTGTTTCATAATTGAGGAAAATTCTCCAGCCACATCCAGATTATACCAGCAGTTTGTCAGTGGATGGTGCTAAACCCAACCTTTTTTGTAGTGGAAACTACTGAGGGGATGCTGTACAAGAAGCATGAAATTGTGTCAGTTAACCTTTAACACAAACACATTTGGTTCAGATGTTTTCAAAGCTGTCTTACCAGTAAGTTTTAATGTAAAGCACTCAGAACAGACACTCAGGACCGGAACACACTGCTGCCATTTTAGCATAGTGTAAGTATGCAGCACTTACACCACAAACACTATCAAAAACAAATCACATGGCCTCAGGAAAATCACATTGGACACAACCCAAACACAATGCACGCGTTTACATCCGATGTGTTTAAAATCCTTATTGGTTGTACTGTTATGAATGTATTGCCCAGTCTTACAAAGTTGTTGCTGGTGATCACATTAGAGCACACAGTGCATTATTCTGCGTCAAGAAAATTCTTTGGAGAGAGAATTAATTTCCCCCACACCTACTCATGTATGGCTCAGACTCAGACACAATCATTAACATCCGACTCCATCTTAAGAGAACCACATCAAAAAGCAAACCGGTATAGACTGGACCTTTTGAATGTTAGTAGGTTACAAAGACTTTGGTTACATTTCAAAATCCCAGAGTCAAAAAATCAATTCTTTCTCAGTAGCAACTGCCGAGGTGCCTTTCAGCAAGGTACGTATCCCAGACGTGTTCAGGTGGCCAACAGTTGAAGGCTGATGCTGTGCTGGTCTGCTCCCGGTTGTCAGTGTGTTCATCGTCGTGAGGGAAGCAAATGTTTCGCTGAGGACAAGATGTCGGCACCTGACAGTTGTGTAATTTTTTGTAATTGTTTGAAGAAAACGGTCCTCAAGTACAGGAAGGGAATTTTAGGAATAGTGTGTTTCAAAAGGGGGCTGACCTGTGGTTCACCTGATAACGCGCCCCCCCAGGCATTTTAAGAGATTTTAAGATCATTCTTTGCATGTGGGGAAAAAAATCATTGCAAACATGCACTGTCATTTCTGGAGACAACTTCTCAAACTTCTTAACCATTTTGGAAATGTGTTATTGTACTAGAAAATGCTGCTTTTCCCAAATGAGGAGCACCTCATTTGAAACCACACTTGCATAATGTGTATTGTCCCAATCAACAACCACAGATGTGTCGGAAACCTATTCTTGTTTAATCCTTTAATGTATTTCTATATGGACTTTTGCCTTTTAGTGTTTTGTATGTTTGGTTAACTCAGGAGTCCACAAGGCTTTGTAATATAATCCTTTTAACTTTTTTATCCCACATTTTATATTTGTGTTAATGTCACTTTTTTCTAATGCAGTAATCACTCTTCGAGCTCTTGGAGAATGCACTGGGACAGTGCAGGTTTATACTCCTGTCTTTGATACAAAAGCTTTTGTTTACTTATCTGGATTTGTATGTGCGTGAGCCTATGCTGCTCTGTTCTTCCTGTGGGTGCACACTTGAGATATACATTTAAGTGGTGAGTATCACCAAGGAGTGTGCAATCTGAGAAATGCACACACACTCTGCCAACTACATCCATCTGAACAAATGTAGCAGTGTTACCGAATCTCAAGAGATGGGATTTTTTTTTTTTTTTTTTTTTTTACACCAAGTACACATTTTACACTCTTTAAGCTCAATTTAAGTTTTTTGTTTGTTTTTTTTTTCCCAGTTACATTATTTTGCAGTGGCACTTGATTGGCAGATTTTAAAATGGTAACAAATATCTTGAGTAAAAAAGAATTTTTTTTTTTTTTCTTGAAACCAGCACATTTGTGCATTTTGGAGTGACAGGCTTCATCCCTATGACGTTATGTTATTTTTAAATGTTATTTTTTTGTGTGTTTTTAGTAAATTTGAATGAGAAAATGCACAGAACAAATTACACGTGGACTGGTTGTGTCGGCTCCCTCTGCTGACTGTCATTTACACTGTTACTTGTCTGTGGTCCTACTGAAGCTGAGGTTTCCCTTAATCTTCATCATAGCTTCAAGTCATATTATTGTGTCAGTGACTATTTCTGTGTGTCGAAGAATGGACAGTGTATCATCAACCAATAAATGTATCTATTGTTACTTTATCCCCACATCTCAACATTTAATGTTAAAAGTACCATTAATCATCATTGATGAGGCCAAAGATAGATATGTCACCAGCTTTCACTGTTTTTAGCAGCCATTGTCATTATACATTGAATTTTTTTTTCATGAATGTCTCATTTTGGAATTAAACCTTCAGTCTTTAAGTAACTAGTGTAGTTACTGCATCATAATCATCCTGTCAACTTGTGGGACATTTACACCACTTGTGAACTATGAACGAAGATATGGAAACCTCAGTCAATCATACCACAAAAAAAAACAACAAAAAACTGACTTCAACTGTTCTACAGTGAATTTTCACAGAGCCTTCATGTGAGCGGACCCGATTTGTACCTTGTTATAGTTAATAAAGAAAAATATACAATCCTAAACTCTTTTTCTGTTTTGATCATATTAATTTTAGCCCTAGAAAAATGCTTTGGATGATTGTTTACCACTGAGGAAATATGTTGGGGTAGAAGAAGTACTTATGGCTGGGTGTTAGCTGGAATGCAATTTTGTGATCATTTTATTCTACATGATTTGCAGGTGTACAACAAGTAACCAAAGACAATAACATATAGGCATATCTGGATAATGGTATACAAGTAAGTAAAACACTTTCCCATCACTTAATACATTTAGGAATGAACTTCTTGTGCAACACAATCCTTAATGAGCATTACATGAGAAGATCAGTACTACATTCATATTTGTTAATGGTCAGGAGACTTAACTAGTTCAGATCAGTCCAAAGTAAAAAAAAAAAATGCCTAAATCGTAGAAAATTAACAAATTATGCCAAGTAAACAAGAACTAAAGAGCACACTGGTACCGATAGTTGGTAGGGTTAAGGTTTAAACTAAATTAGTGAAAAGTTGTTTAGATTTAATAAGTCAGCTGCCTCTGCTGAATCCGCACCAGCTGCAAGGTGAAGACAAATACTCATCAATCATAAAGCTAAAGACAAGCATTGTACGGTACTTTGTTATGACCAGCAGCTTCCTATCTGTGTAATATTAGCGATAGTGATTCTAACCTAGTTAAGTGCAATATTTGAGGTATTGTGAGAAAAAGTCTGGTAATACAAGAAACTAATCTTGTCGGCTGCCACGTGATAAAACTACACAATAATAAGCTTGTTAGAAATTCTGAATCACATTGTATTTGGAAACACTCCCCTCCTGGACTATTTCTGTCTGGGAACAAAACTGAGTTTTATTGGCTTTACTGGCTGAAACTTCCAGTCAAACTCCAACGGTATCTAAAGGAAGAAATTCACAGAAAATTAGTGCATGACAGCAGAGCTGTAGGACAGTCTGATAGCACATCAGTGTGTATGTTGCTTTGCATGTAGGGTTAGTCTTACCATAGTGTCTTTGCATGTTTCCACGGTGTAACTCTGCAGGAGACGAACAAGAAGCATCTTCATGACAAGGATAGCATAGCGCATACCAATGCAGTTACGGGGACCGAGTCCGAAGGGCATGTATGCGTACGGGTTCACCTCTTCCACGCTGTCTTTACTGAACCTGCACATACAGACAGGATGGCATACTCTAAAAAAAACGAAGTCACTGAAAAAAAATTGAGTGAGTAAAATCCATCATACACTATTATTTAAAGTAGTGTTTTTAAGGCATATGTGTAGTAACACTATGGATGGTATAAAACTGATCATTTATTTAATTGCAAATACAACACAGTCACTAAAGGAGTGGTTAAATACATCTAATAAATCCTTTTAATTGTACAACTGGATAAGACTAAAATACTGTTTAAATTTAAATCTGAATTTATTAATGGAACACTGACACAAGTTGAGTGAAGTGCATGCCATGGAGGTGACTTGTATTGTTTGCCCCACCCCCCCTTCAGGTATCAAGGATTAAGAGCCCCACAGTTTAAAAAGCCACTGTATTTGTTCACATTATAATATGAAAATTTCCTATAGGTGCAAAAGCAACCTCAGATTCATTGATGTAAAAAGGGAAAGCTTACCTCTCTGGTCTGAACTCTCCAGGTGAGTTCCAATATCGTGGGTCATGATGTAAAATGAGCGAAGGAATTCCAACCAGAGTTCCTTCAGGGATGGTGAGGCCGTGGACCTGGACAGTTTTTTTGCACATCCTTTCAAGCCGAGGGGCAGTTGGCAATAAACGCTGTGATTCACAAAGCACTTGGTCCAGGTACTGTAGAGCAATCACATCCTCGTATGAAATGGGAGCCTAGAGGGCAGAAATAACAACTTCAGAACAATATGTAAAGTTAGTGAATCAAGTAAGTTACAAATGGATGCAAACACAAGAAAAAAAACTAATGTACATCTTTTGGTAGGTTGGCATCGATTTCCTTGTGCAAGGTCTGCAACACATCAGGGTTGGTGGCCAGGTTGTAAAGAGTATAAATCAGAGTGACAGTGGTGGTTTCATAGCCACCAAAGATGAAAATTAAGGCCTGAGAAAGAATCTCATGTTCAGTCAGACCTATAGTAAATAAAGTAAAATACATGTTAACATTCATTTTCACACCAAACACACAAGGACATATTACCTGCATTAACTCTGAAATTTCTCACTCATAGTTCCTGTATAACATGTCTTAGAAGAGACTTCTATAGTCATTGTCATGGTTCTGAGTTTTGGTAAGTGTTTATGTATGGTTTTGAGTTTCTACATTATTCATTCATCATCGTGGTGAGGAGGGTCTGTCTTTACCTTTGGACAGATACTCTGATATATTGGTTTTGACCAACGCCTGTCTTTGACCTGTGAGTTCACCTTGACCAACAAAACCTATGACAGACCTCAATCTGCCTGCCATGCCTGCACTTGGCCCTGTCTGTAGTGTTCCTGGCACAGAACATGACAGTACAATCAGGTGGATAATGGACCAAGCAAATCAGCTACCATTGTTCCAGCCTATTTTTTATCCATATGACTTAGTGTTGTGACTTGGTGAGGTTATAATCAAATGCTTCCACTCCGGTCATTACACGGATCCAGCTTTATTCATGAGATTGATGGCAAGTTGCCATCCTTCAGCCTGTCCCTTTTCGAGTCTCAAAAGTCTCCTTGCTGGACTTTCCGTTCCAGTCAGCAGTTCAGCCAGCCTCAGCTCCTGGTTCCCACTTTTTGGTCCAGCCGATGCCACCTACAGCTACCCAGTGCCCTGTGACGGAGCGGCAACCATCTCCATCTCCTTGATTATTTGTTTCCAATCCAATGATCAGTGGGTAAGTTTCAAGTTTGTTATCTTCATTTTCATGAATAACGTGTGGTCAAACAAACCTTTACTTGGCTGATTTTCTTCATTCTTTATCTCTGATTCTGGTATCTCACTCTGAGTCAACACCTGCAGAAAGTCTCCTCGAATCTAGAATGGCACAGAAGACATTCAACAAAGACACTAAAAACATAAATTACCATGAAGTATTAAAACTCTCATGTGTGTCAATTAAGTTTGAAGTGGGTGCCAGAGAGTTATTTAGTTTAGCAAAGACTGGAATTAGAAGGAAAGACTAGTCTGGCTCTGTCAAATGGTCAAAATACATCCACCTACCATCACCTCTGCAGAATATCAATCAACGTGTTTAACACAAAGTGTACAGATGATAACTGGTGTCACAGGAATTGCTATGAATTGCTCACAGAGTTATCTGCGTGATGCTGGTCTTTAAATCTCTTGATGATGTTGTAGAAATAATCCACACTGGCTCTGGGCATAATGTCAATTTTCAGGAGCTTCAATAGACGGGCACTAAAGGGAAATATCACTGAGAGGAGAATAAAGGGTTGCTAAGCAAAATTATGATCTCAAGGTGCCCATGTGATCAAATGATCTCAATGTGTAACACTGGTCTGGAACACATACTTAAAAATAAAATAGGTGCCAAGTTGAAGTTAAGAATCTTCTTGAGATGAACGATGAGTGGGTCGTCTGGATTGTTTATGGAGTCTGCCTCAACACTGAAAGATGCACTGGTCGCAACATCCAAACTGTAGGGTCCCAAAAGTCTATGACAAAAAAAAAAAAAATCTTCTTTTAAGAACTAACAATGATTGCTAACAATTGTAAATATGTACATAATGAATGCTGGAATATAATAGGATTGATCCATACTGTTTGACATCGATGGGTTCATCCAAATTTGTTTCCCCAAGTTTTTTGATGAGTTGGTCTGCGTAGCGAGCTATGATGGGAAAAATCTTCAAAAAAGATGCGCAATGTTGATTATACATATAAGTAAAAATACATTTAGAGACACTAAAGACATATATGTAGTAAACATATCGCTGATGTTGGTGTAAATGTATTTAACTGCTTTAGAAGGTCATAAGACGTAGACTGCAGAATCAGTTAGTGCACTCTAATGTGATACTGACCCGCTTCAGTCTGCCACTGGTGAAGCATGGTGATAAAGTGCTCCGAATTCTTTTCCATTTTTCATCTTTAACTACAGTAATGGCATCTTCCATAGGTCCGTCAAACATATTGTCCTGAGAACATGAGGAGAAAAGTACAATCAATATTTCAATTACTGATCAGATTTACAATTTGTAACATTTACTCAGGACATTTTTAACTTTATTAATACCCGAGTACATTTTTGTCTATTATTTTTGCACATATTTCAGAATATATTTCTTAATAGAAATGTTCCTTGATTTTTTTCCAGTCGCTTAACAAAGCTGTGCGTTTGGCATAGTGTACTCTTCAGACATATATCTCACCCTCTTTGCACAAACTACAGGATCTTGAACACACAACTTCCTATTAGGAAAAAAAATGAAATTTTCTTTTCTCTTTCTTTCTTTTCTTTGTTCATTAGTTTCAGGAAAAAAACATTTAACTTAATAGAATATTCCTCAGCTTGATAGGGTGGACATAATATGGTTTTCTGAACCACATCAATTCATATTGACTTAAGTATTTAGCATCAATATGTTCCACTTTTGTTATTCTTACACTGTTGAAGAAAAATGTTGCGTTTATAAACAATGCTATCACATCTTCTGAGTTTGGCACAGGCCTTCGCAGAGTTTTGTAATTTGATGAATAGCAAACACAACAGTGACTGCAAATGTTACTTTACCAATAAACATGATATACTTGTACTGCAGATGGTGCACAATAACATGCAACAAGGACAGTATCTCACCCTGCGGTTGGTAAACACAGAGTAGCATTCCTTCACCATCACAGTTTTAATAACCTCAGGGTCTGCCACCATTAATATTGGTGTTCGTCCGTCAAACAACCTGCAGAAAACACAAAAACATGACAGCACAAAGAACGGATTATTAGACTTTGTAAGGCATCCATACAAGCTAAAATATAAGGTTATATAATACATATACTGAACCTATATTCCAGCCAATTAGGAAAAAAAAATTTTAAAAATTTTTTTTTTTTTTTTTTTTTTTTTAAATCTCTGTCCGTTGTATTAGTATATCCTTTCAAAATAAACCCTGCTAATCACTGCAATCCAATGATATATTGGGATACAAGAGCTATTCATGTATGCTACCCATAGCTAACTTAAATGGTACGCTCAAATGTGCATGCAGTAAATATAGTTTCAATGTAATTTTTAAATGTTTATGTCATACTTTTCAAAAGAATGTTTTAATACAATGCAACAGGCTTTAACACATGAACATGTAAATTTAAGTGTGTTTTCAGATTTGAAATACTTTATGTTAGAGGTTTTCATCCGGTGGTAGAGAGCAATAAAGTAGATTTTCTATTGAGCCTGTTTATTTGCCTCTTATCTAACCTGATTCTGTACCTCCTTTCT
Organism: Mola mola; assembly: GCA_001698575.1. Lineage (NCBI taxonomy): Eukaryota > Metazoa > Chordata > Actinopteri > Tetraodontiformes > Molidae > Mola > Mola mola. The sequence goes on from KV751325.1 coordinate 4,812,286, forward strand.
TTTATATGTGCTATTGATTGTGATGTATGAAGTACCACTGAAGAAATAAATACTTTTGGGCGTGTTTATACTCGTGAGGATGAAGTCATATTGTATGTGTATGTTGAAAGAGGAAGCAACAACTCACCCCCAGACATCCCCATACTTGGCCTGGCACTCACGGTCAAAAGGAAATATTCCCTACAAGAATTCCATTTCAGACATTAATTCTCACAGCAATTTCTACAAGAAGCCGTCTTTGTAAGAAAGGTGTGTGTGTGTGTGTTACCTTTCTAAAGTATAACATTGTCCCAACAAAAGGCAGAGGCGTCGGTCCTCGTACTCCCAGTTTTTTAAAATGTCTATACGGCCAAATGCCATACCTATATTATACGGAAGACAGAAAACAGACGTGTTACACGCAGAGGATAGAAAACTGTGGCAAGAGTTTAACCGATTGTCACGTCGCAAACCTGACAAGTATGAAAGAGAGACGGGCCTACTCACAGTAACAGCAGGGTGAAAAAGAGAGCCAGCAAAGTCCAGGTGGTTCCTGAGAACAACGCGAAGCCAAACATTTTGACTTTGTGGTAGACAGCGAGCTGGACGTAAACAAGGTGAAACAGCAGCTTTTAAACGATAGCGAAGTGGGAGGGGCCAGTCGGAGACGCCCATTACGTCAGGGCCGAGGGGGGCTGCTGTTTACCTTTCACCGACTCCACAAGAATACGCGACGACGTTACGTGGCAATGAAAACCAATGTACAATTGTAAGCAAAAAAAAAAAAAAGACAAAGTAAAAATGATAATATGAATAAATCTAACTAAAGAGTCTCATAAAAAAAAAAAATAATCAAAGCACTACTTATATTTTCGACATATTTAGCCCAGTGCTAATGCTCTCTTAAAAAAAGTACTATGTTGGGGGAAAAAAAATCCCACAATAACACACACAGACATTCAGTAAACATGGGATATTCTTCTCCTCCTTGCAAATACGATTAATCCTCGCTACTGACTTCCTCTAACATTTAATTCTCTCACTGGTATTTTTAAGCTTATGGGCTTATTCGGGGCTATTTGTCATAATGGAAAGTGAATTAAGGAAAATGTGAACAAAATTCATGCTTATTCGGCTGATTGGTAGCTAAGTTTAGTTACATTGAGACTACGTGTCCGATTAAGGAATTTTGGTGTCCACTGGAAACTTCATTATCTCTTATCATGACATCATCTTCATCATCATCCCTTTTTGGGTACGTTGTGTCCCATTGGTCATTAATGTTGTAAAAAAATAAAAATGTATTACTACCTTTCTGACTTTTTACACACTAACCTAACCTTGATGTCATGCATTGTTGTAAGATTGTCCCAGTTTATGACTCAGGACTGTGCCAAAGATCAGAAACACGGATTACAACTACATGAAGCAGAAAGTTGCATGTGTTATGTAATGCACATTTTCTTAGGGATAAGAAAAATTAGGTGAACTAAGGGGACCTTTACAGTAGATAGACATATATAGGGCAGCCATGGCTCAGTGTGTAGAGGTGGTTGTCCTCTGATTGGAGGGGGGTTGATTCCCACCTCCAATCAATGTGTCAAAGAGTCCTTGGACAAGACACTGAACCACATATTGCTCCAGACACTGTGCCACCTGTGTGTGAATGGTGTTCTAACTTAAAGCTTTTAGTGGCTGATGCTGCACTTCGCCAATATATGAATGAGTGAATGTGACAAACATTGCAAAGTGCTTTAGGAAGTTAGATATATTTGAAAGGTCATATGCAGTAAATGCAAATCCATTTACCAAATTTATCTTTCTAGAAAAAAACTTGCGTTTGGTAGTACATAGCCTTAATGTATGTTACTTTTGTTATCGTTTGCAAGCATGTTTGCCTGAATTAATTATAAGCTTGTGGAACAACGCTAATCCCAGCACAGCCTGCTTTATAAAAAGGGACTACTGATAACCTATTACTCTAACAAAGAGAAAGCGGGGGAGATTATTGCTTTTAAGTTCTTGCCATGTTATGTAAATATTGACAACTGCAGTTAAATATTTTTTGACTTATTCACAGACCACGGCTGTTGGAGGTTGGTGATATGTTAAAACATTACTCACTAAGGTTTAATTTTCTGCTCGCCCAACTACTGCATGCTCAACAGCTATTAAACACATTCATAATATTTGCTGTGTGCTAAAAATGTCTCTAAATATATAAGCCTGATAAGAGAGCATTGGCGGTGGGTCCAAAGTTCCTGCATCTGGGCCCTGGTTGACCTCCATGGCCCAAGTGCCAAACAAAACTTTTATTCAAACCAAAAATGCTCTCATACCACTTGTCAGTCGACTTTGGGATAAAACATTGAACACAGGGCTTCATCTTTCCATAAGGACACATAAGGTAATCAGCACAGGAGAAACCTGTTGACAGTAGAGGGAGATGGATGTGTATCCATTTGTGTATTTACGTTCACATATGTAGGCAGGCCATCTACTAAAGTAATTGTTACACGTTTTGTCCAGCGTTTCAGTATGGCAAAATCTTTTCACATTGACATTAACAAACATTGAACCCTAAAGAGTCAGGGTCCCTTGTGTATCCATTTGTCCTAATCTGCAAATCAAATGAAATTCGCTAATCATTTTAAACATTCAAAATTTAGTCAGAAATTTTACTGAAACGTATACTTTACACTGCAGTAAACATGCTAGAAAATTCTATTTTGGGGTTACTGTATGGCTTTATGAAACTTTTCTAAAATGACAAATGGCACCTTTAAATTAACTTTTTTTTTTTTACACCATTCATGTAAACTCTGAATATGAAACATCAATTATACTACATATAAAACTGAATTCCACAGTTTTTTTTCCACAAAACCTTCATATGCATAAACACAATCTGTACCCTGTTGTAGTTATAAAAAAAGAGTATATATTGATTTACTAATTTCTATCCCTCTTTTAATCATTCTTAATTGGTCCCAGAAAAAAAATGCTTTGGATTATTCAGGGAATATGTTGAGGTGGACCAAGGCCTTGTGGCTGGATATTAGCTGGAATATACTTGTCTTCAATTTATTTGACATAATTTGTAGGTGTACATCAACAACCAAATACAATGATAGATATTATAGGCAAATCAGAATATTATACAAGTAAGTACAACAAAGTTGTTTTTTCCATTTCTTAATACATTCAGAACAAAAACTGTGGTGATGTAAGAAACTAAATCATCCTGTCAACATTTGACACATTTTTGAATGACAAAAGAATGAGCTGGAATTTGGAAACATTCCCCTCTTGGACTACTTCTGTCTGGGAACAAAACTGAGTTTTATTAGCTTTACTGGCTGAAACTTCCAGTCAAACTCAAACGGTATCTAAAGGAAGAAATTCACAGAAAATTAGTGCATGACAGCAGAGCTGTAGGACAGTCTGATAGCACATCAGTGTGTATGTTGCTTTGCATGGAGGGTTAGTCTTACCATAGTGTCTTTGCATGTTTCCACGGTGTAACTCTGCAGGAGACGAACAAGAAGCATCTTCATGACAAGGATAGCATAGCGCATACCAATGCAGTTACGGGGACCGAGTCCGAAGGGCATGTATGCGTACGGGTTCACCTCTTCCACGCTGTCTTTACTGAACCTGCACATACAGACAGGATGGCATACTCTTAAAAACATACTCTCCTGTTTTTTGTTTTTTTTTAATAGTCTTTTGTCTCTCTCTTAACTCATCTCTCATCCAATTTAATGAGTTTTTACTAGCTGAAATTTTATATTGTTGCCACACCAGATTTCAGTTAAGAACTTGGTCTCCTTCTATCCCCGTGTACTCCTGGAGCTCATTGGGTTGCCACATACAATTATTGCTGTAACTGCCTGTATTTTGTCTGAAAGTCCAAGAAATGTTTTCAAACTAGAGACACTTTTATGGGTCCACACTATCATCTGTGGGAGGTTCCACAAATCTAATTTAGGTTTGGATAAAACTCAAAAGTCCCTTAGTTTAGACCAAACAGGTTAGGTGTGAAGGCTAACTTAGATTCATCTATGCAAAGAGGAGAAGCTTACCTCTCTGGCCTGAAATATTCAGGTGAGTTCCAATATCGTGGGTCATGATGTAAAATGTGCGAAGGAATTCCAACCAGAGTTCCTTCAGGGATGGTGAGGCCGTGGATCTGGACAGTTTTTTTGCACACCCTTTCAAGCCGAGGGGCAGTTGGCAACAAACGCTGTGACTCACAAAGCACTTGGTCCAGGTACTGTAGAGCAATCACATCCTCGTATGAAATGGGAGCCTAGAGGCAGAAATAACTCAAAAAATTAAAGGATCCAAACAATCAGTGATGTCAGTGATTCAAGTTGGTTGCAAATGGCAGTAAACACATGAAAAAAAAACTGTACATCTTTTGGTAGGTTGGCATCGATTTCCTTGTGCAAGGTCTGCAACACATCAGGGTTGGTGGCCAGGTTGTAAAGAGTATAAATCAGAGTGACAGTGGTGGTTTCATAGCCACCAAAGATGAAAATTAAGGCCTGAGAAAGAATCTCATGTTCAGTCAGACCTATAAGAAATAAAGTAAAATACATTTTAACCATCATTTTCAAATCATGATGGACATTATGTGTCAGAATCTTACTACTACAACTGAGAAACATTTAAGGAGCTTAATCAAAGTTATTGTACTACATACAGTATGTTATAAATGAGTAATATTGTGGATTATTATTTAATTATTTAGCTTTTAATTTCAAAAAGGAGTTTGAATATTGTTTAGACATAAGAAATACACAAAGAATTGTGTATTTGATTAAATACACAAAATATTTGCTGTTTATTAAGTAAGTATCTGCTGTTGTTCCTTTAATTTACAATTGTAAATGAAGACAACAAAAAAAGAAACTTGAAGAGGTCACTTTAGGCTGTGGAAAATTGTAATTAAATTGTTAACAATGTTAACAATCTGTTGACATATAGACTAAACTATTAATTGATGATTTGTAGAAATGATTGACAGGTTCATCGTTAGAACCCAAGGTAAAGCTGAAAAAGGCAGATGACAATTTTAGTTAATTTTCAGTTGCCAATAACTTTCTATCAATCGACTAATGATTAATTGATTAATTGTGTCGGATCAAATGACGGGTAGAATATTTTCACCAAGCCGTAACAAAAAATGTTTGTTATCTTCATTTTCATGAATAACGTGTGGTCAAACAAACCTTTACTTGGCTGATTTTCTTCATTCTTTATCTCTGATTCTGGTATCTCACTCTGAGTCAACACCTGCAGAAAGTCTCCTCGAATCTAGAATGGCACAGAAGACATTCAACAAAGACACTAAAAACATAAATTACCATGAAGTATTAAAACTCTCATGTGTGTCAATTATGTTTGAAGTGGGTGCCAGAGAGTTATTTAGTTTAGCAAAGACTGGAATTAGAAGGAAAGACTAGTCTGGCTCTGTCAAATGGTCAAAATACATCCACCTACCATCACCTCTGCAGAATATCAATCAACGTGTTTAACACAAAGTGTACAGATGACAACTGGTGTCACAGGAATTGCTATGAATTGCTCACAGAGTTATCTGCGTGATGCTGGTCTTTAAATCTCTTGATGATGTTGTAGAAATAATCCACACTGGCTCTGGGCAAAAATTCAATTTTCAGGAGCCTAAACAGATGGGTACTAAAGGGAAATATCACTGAGAGAAGAAAATAGGTTTGTTAAACAAAATTATGATCTCAAGGTGCCCATGTGATCAAATGATCTCAATGTGTAACACTGGTCTGGAACACATACTTAACAAAATTATATATGCAAAGTTGAAGTTAAGAATCTTCTTGGTATGACTGATCAGTGGGTCGTCTGGATTGTTTATGGAGTCTGCCTCAACACTGAAAGATGCACTGGTCGCAACATCCAAACTGTAGGGTCCCAAAAGTCTATGACAAAAAAAAAAAAAATCTTCTTTTAAGAACTAACAATGATTGCTAACAATTGTAAATATGTACATAATGAATGCTGGAATATAATAGGATTGATCCATACTGTTTGACATCGATGGGTTCATCCAAATTTGCTTCCCCAAGTTTTTTGATGAGTTGGTCTGCGTAGCGAGCTATGATGGGAAAAATCTTCAAAATAAAGATGTGCAAAGTTTGATTATACACATGAAGTGGAAAAATACATGTAGAGACACTAAAGAGATAAAATACACTCCCCTCCCAAAGTATTGGAACAGTGAGGCCAAGCCATTTATTTTTCCTGTAGACTGAAAACATGCGGGTTTGACATCAAAAGACGAATATGAGACAAGAGATCAACAGTTCAGCTTTTATTTCCAGGTATTTACATCTGGATCTGACTCACAAATGATAGCATTATTTGTAACGGAACACCAATTTTTTAGGTGAGCTAAATATATTGGAGCAGATTGACTTATAAATAAATAAATAAATAAATAAAAAATAAATACACTGAAGTGAATAATACTTAATATTTAGTTGCAAGTCCTTTGCTTGCAATAACTGCATCAGGCCTGTGACCCACTGACATCACCAAACTTTTGCATTCTTCTATTGTGATGCTTTTCCAGGCTTTCAACGTAGCCTCTTTCAGTTGTTGTTTGTTTTGGGGCGTTAGTCCCTTCAGTCTCCTCTTTAGCAGGTAAAATACATGCCCTATAAGGTTTAAGTCTGGAGATTGAATTGGCCATAAAACTTTGCACCAGAACATTTGAGACTCGTCGCTGTACTTTTTGGCAAATTCCAGTCTGGCCTCCCCATTCTTCTTGCTAAAGATTGGTTTTTATCTTCTTGTGTAACCTCTGTTCTTTTGTCCATGACATATCCTGCAAACAGTAGATTGTGATACCTCCATTTTTTCCCCTTTTAAGTTGTGGCTGACGTCACTAACAGTTGTTTTAGGGTTTTTCTTTAAACCTCTCACAATGTTTCATTCATCAACTGCTGATGTATTTCTTGGTTGACCCGTTCGATGTCTGTGACTTAGTACATCAGTGGATTCTTTCTTCTTAAGGAAATTCCAAATGGTTGTCCTGGCTATGGCCAACGTTTGTGCAATGGATCTGATTGATTTTCCATCTTTTCTCAGCATCACTATTGCTCGTTCTCCACCCACAGACAGCTCTCTGGTTTTCATGTTGGTTACATCTCTAAGTATAAATGCAGTCTGCACAGGCAAAACTCAAATATGAAACTGAGATTAAATATTCAGCGCTATTTATTGTTTGAATAATTGATGTAATAGGACACACCTGGGCTACAAAAAACACCTTTCCTCAGAAAAATGTGGTGTTCTGTTACAAATAATAATATCTTCTAATCTGTGTATCAGATCCAGATGTAAATACCTGGAAATCAAAGCTGAACTATTGATCTCTTGTCTCATATTCAGCTTTTGATGTCAAACCCAAATGTTTTCAGTCTACAGAAAAAATAAAGGGATTGGCCTCACTATTCCAACACTTTTGGAGGGGAGTGTATGTAGAAATATACTGCTGACATTAATGTAAATGTATTTAAATTGACCTGTTTTAGTCTGCCACTGGTGAAGCATGGTGATAAAGTGCTCCGAATTCTTTTCCACCTTTCATCTTTAACTGCAGTAATGGCATCTTCCAAAGGTCCTGTAAATACATTCTCCTGTGAACATGAAGACAGTGAGGAGAAAAGCACAGCTAATGTTCACTTCTGGGTTCAGATGAGTTTTACGATTAAGTTAAGTTCAGTTGCTCAAATATTTCTCCTCAGACTATACAGCAAATTTTTACCTAACTGTATATCATAACTGACCAACCACAAGGCTGGAATTTGTTTTGATTTTATTATCTACAACACACCACACCTTAAATAGTAACATCGCAGATTGTAATTTTTTGTATGTGGCATCTACTGTTATTTATTGGTCACATAAATAATAATGTATTGTGTATAGAGTAACTGGACGGATGAATGCAAGTTATTCATCTTGTAATGACAACAGCTTCACAATTACATAATGTACAAACATACAAGTGATAACAACCCTCAGGACTTAGCTCACGGGGCCTTCGACGAGTTTTGTAATTTGATGAATAGCAAACACAACAGTGACTGCACATGTTACTTTACCAATAAACATTATGTACTTGTACTGCAGACGGTGCACAATAATATGCAACAAAGACAGTATCTCACCCTGCGGTTGGTAAACACAGAGTAGCATTCCTTCACCATCACAGTTTTAATAATCTCAGGGTCTGCCACCATTAATATTGGTGTTCGTCCGGCAAATATTCTACATGAAAAAGAACACATTGTTTATACTGTTGATTGCAAAATATTGTGTAGGGCGTTGGTCCGAGCTAAAATATACAAGTAAACATATTGTATTTTATGCAATGACTACATAAAAGTAAATGTTCAATTTTCTGTGGCACTATATAATTTCACAATAAATACTGCTGACTTTATTTATTTGCATTATTACAATTCAATCCATGATGTGTTGGGATGCACAAGCTATTCATGTATGCTAACCATAGTTAACTTAAATCGTGTGTTCAAATGTAAATATAGTCATGATTTAAAGGTAATTTCTTTAACTTTTTTCATGAACAAGATCAACCAGGTCATCTCACGATTCCTCTGATTTCATTTGTGACACTGAATGTGTGTTGGAAGAGGAAGCAACAACTCACCCCCACACATCCCCGTACTTAGCGTGGCACTCACGGTCAAAAGGAAATATTCCCTAAAATAAATTCAGAAAGAAATATTAAAATGAAAAGTGTCTAAAATAGAAGGCTTACAACATTTCCAGTTAGAAACAAACTCATTAAGTGTACGTTAAAGTGTCAGAAAAGTGACTACACAGCTACATTTAAGAAAAAAAAAATGCTAAACCTAATAAAATGAAAATCTAAAAAAAGCGTTGTTTTTTAAAAACTATTATTAAATTGATAGTAAGGTTTGTATTTGTTCAGACGTATGTGTGTGTCTTACCTTTCTACCGTGGAACATTGTTCCAATATAAGGCAGGGGCATTGGTCCACGTACTCCCATTTTTTTAAATAAATTATAGGGCCAAATGCCATACCTATGTTACAAAAAGACAGAAAACATAAATGTAATGTGAGTTTAACGAGCAGTCGTCACATCGCATATCTTAAAACCAAATATGACAGTTAGAGAGACGGGTCTGCCCACATTAACAACAGGGTGAAAAAGAGAGCCAGCAATGTCCAGGTGGTTCCTGAAAACACCGCAAAGACAAACATTTTGACTTTGTGTTAGAGACAGAGAGTTGAACATAAACAACCTGAAAAATGAGATTAAAGTGAGAAACAGTGAACTTTAGCTGACAGGCGGTGGGAGGAGCCAGACAGAGACAGAGCTCCAGCAAGTATTATGCTGTTACGTAACATGGCCGTTATTTATCACTGACTGCAGTCGTTTTGGCCATCGTACTTCTAATTAGACACTAAATCGAAATCTAGAAATATTAATTTGGTCAACAGGCGAATCTGAAAATCACTTACTCTTATGTTCATCGGGTAAAAGTCAAAGCACAAAAAAGTGCGTCAACAAATTGACCCTATCATATTAACAATACAAAGTTATGGCAGCTAGATTAATTTAGATTCTATGTACAAGTGGAACAGAGAAGCTATAATTTACTTGGCAGCGTGTGAGAAATACAAACAGGCGGAACAAGTTTGAGCCTCCTCCTGCACCGTATGTAAACCGAAAATGCGATAAATGACCTCGCTGCCGATCTGCCTCTCACGCTTCGCCACCTTTTTGGTCTATATTTACGGACTTATCCCGGCCATTTAGTCGCAAATTGAGGGTGAGGTAATGAGCAAAGATATAATTTTCAGTCTGTGCTTTAAATGATGCAAAGTGATGCCATTTTAAAATGGCCTTGATCCGAACGTCAAGCTACGGTTAGCCTCTCATTGCACATTAACATGGCTGTTAGCAACCGTGCCACATTAGCACTGTCAATGCACTTTTTATGGGACCTCAGTTAAAAAATAAACTAAAATGAAGCTGCAACCAGGGTTTGACAATGTGCTGAGTAAAGTTAAATTCAGTACTGCTTTATAAAAGTGTAGTATCAACTTGTTAAAGCCACGGTAGTGCTGTTGACCTGTCTGTAAACTTTTGGCAATAGTTTAGCTTTATCACCAAGGTGCTGAGGATTTTCTTCCTGATAGGTGGATATCCCTGTTTTGCACATTTTTTTGTGGTGCAACACGTTAAATTGGCTATCTTATTGTCAACAATATTCTTCGTCTTTCGGCTTTACCTACCTTTTCTGTAGGAGCCGCCACAGTGGATCATCCTCTACAGTATATATTTAACAAAAAATTGTAACATCAGCACCTGTTGAAATGCAAACATATTTTGGGGACAATATGCGAAAGAACTACAATAAGAGTTAATCCAAAATCCAGCGACCCCATGAAAGAGTTTCCTTACATTGAAGCATCAAGAGTTCTGAATTAATAACTCGTCTGATTCCATAGCCTTTTTAATCATCGAAATTTAGTTTTTGTTTTTTTTTAACTTTTAATACAAACTCAGTATTTTATTGTTTGTATGAGTTTCAATTTTAAAGCCCTTTAGTGTTTCAGTTGTAAGAATTTCCAATCTTACTTTACTTTTTATTAATACATGAACTGTGGTTTAGCACTGTACACAGTCAGAGGTCAGATCAGCTGGTTAACACTTGTTATGACGTGCGTGGACGCTGGAAGGCCTTTTTCACAATATTTTCATACTGTATGTTGCATAACAAAAAATATTGATACAAACAAAATTGAGAGTGGCCGAATTTATTATTTTATTATTCGTGCTGTCATGGCTCACCGAGACACTTGAATACATCATGAATACTTCATGTTGATGTTAGTTGTAATGTCTGTACTTTTTCCTAGTATGTCGTGACTGGTGATGCTTTGTGAATATTTGTGGAGTTTGTTTTTTGTTTTTTGCTTGTTTTTGCATCAAAGATTTTATGGTTTAGAGGATTCAAGTTCAGCACACACTGAAATCAGTTGGCTTGTAAAAGTTACACAGCAGTCCTTCAACTCTGGGACCAAATCACCGCCACCACACCTCACACATATGGTTTTGTGTGCTATTTGTGGTGATATGTCTGGTCCACAATACTTCAATTTCTTAACTTTTTTTTTTTTCTTCTGTGAAAAGTACCAAACTCATAATAATCACTGATTTCTTTTTTTCCCAGAAATAATTTGCCACCATGTTTCTCACCCTCACCCTGCTGAGGAAAGGTATCCCTGGGAAGCAGTGGATCGGCAAGTATAGGCGTCCACGACAAATTACCTGGCAGATGAAGCGCAATACGCTGAAGCATCTGGAGCGCGAGGCTGAGAACGAATACTGGATCAGCCGGCCATTCATGACCGTAGAGCAGGAGCGCGGCCACGCAGCGGAGCGAAGAGCCCAGAACTGGCTCAAGATCAAAGAGGCAAAATTTTCCAATTTCCCTGAACACAAACACATGACTGATCACCTAAGTCATCTGAAAATCACCAAGACATGGTCAAGTTAATGTGAGCAAAGACTGTATTTATAATGTGATAGTAGATCATGTGTACATGTGGAAGAAATCATTATCTAGAATAATGTGAAGCAGGACTGTAGCAGGAAACTGACATGAATATTTGTCAAAGTCATCAAAAACTGTGGTTGTCTATCACAGACTGAAGATGCACTGCAACAGGGCAATGTTCCTTTTATTAAAACTGCTTAACATTCTGTCTGTTCTTTGTTTTAGAACTCATCGTTAAAATACACTTTTAAGCTGAGAAAGAGGCTTCCCACTGATTTTGAATTTTGATTTATAGTCTTTGAGGAAAATGTTGGAGCAATTATGAATTGTTGGGGGATTTTCAGGCAAACTTATGTAATTATCTGAAAACCAAATATGACAGTTAGAGAGACGGGTCTACCCACAATAACAACAGGGTGAAAAAGAGAGCCAGCAATGTCCAGGTGGTTCCTGAAAACACCGCAAAGACAAACATTTTGACTTTGTGTTAGAGACAGAGAGTTGAACATAAACAACCTGAAAAATGAGATTAAAGTGAGAAACAGTGAACTTTAGCTGACAGGCGGTGGGAGGAGCCAGACAGAGACAGAGCTCCAGCAAGTATTATGCTGTTACGTAACATGGCCGCTATTTATCACTGACTGCAGTCGTCTTGGACATCGTACTTCTAATTAGACACTAAATCGAAATCTAGAAAAATTAATTTACTCAACAGGTGAATCTGAAAATCACTTACTCTTATATTCATCAGGTAAAAGTTAAAGCACAAAAAAGTGCGTCAACAAATTGACCCTATCATATTAACAATACAAAGTTATGGCAGTTAGTTTAGATTTAGATTCTATGTACAAGTGGAACAGAGAAGTCATAATTTAAAATAATATATTCAAAGGGTTAATATTACTTTAATATAGCTGAATGTGTTCTATTACTTTACATTTAAGTTTACTAAAGGAGTGAGTGTCGGTGAGCCCTAATGTAGCTGGAATGAAAATGTTTTATCCATTTGAACCTTTGAAGTTTGAAAATATATGAACAGGGATACAAGTTTATGGAAATAATCTCACTTCATTTAGTGATTCTCATTAAATTTATCCTCTCATGATTCTGTCATTCCTTTTTGGAAAAATAAGATTGGATGACATAATGCCTGAAGGTCGTCCAGATGAATGAGCTCGGATGTTGGACACCTTGTAGAAATTTGATGCCCACATGCAAGATAGTGTGTTAATCAGCACTGCAGATAGTTATATACCTTTTATCACTCCTACGCGAAAACCAGAGCCAGAAGGTGCTCAATAGCATAGTCCCGGGCAGGTTAGGTTGGGAGGAAGGTGATTGAGCATTGGACCGGGCTGTTGTGAATTTTATTGGTCACACTTTAGCCCATATTCTATTCAGCATTTATGAGCGACAAACTTTATACACATTGCCACTTGTTTACAACACTATGATGTTACTCATGTTGCACACGGTGCCATTCATATTCATGGCTGTTTACACATTGACCTACAGTTATGAGTTATACAGGTAGTTCCATAAATATTTGGACATATGCATTTTTTGTTATTGTGCAACGATACAACAATGAATTTGAAAAAAAAAAAAAAGCAATTAAGATGTGAATGAAGTGTAGACTTTTAGCTTTATTTTGTAAGGGGCATTGCAAGAGTTCAGACATTTTCAGAGGCTCAAAAGTAATTGATCAAACTAACAATATTATAAGGAATAGTTTTCATACTTGGATGGGTACTCTTTGCAGACAATGAGTTCCTGTGGTCAGGAACATCACCCAAAGTTGGGGTTCCTCCCTTTAGATGCTTTGCCAGGCCTCCTTCACCTGTACCGATGCCTCTTTGGACCTCATAGTGAGAGTTCCATTAAACACCTACCAAAAGCAGGTTCAACACTTTGAATCTTTTCACCTTTTATCTGCTTAATTTGTCATAGAACAGTGGAGGAATAGACCATAGCTGGCTGTGAAACCGCTAGTCAGTCAAATTTCCAATCACTTTTTAGCATCTGAAAATGGGGGATTTTGTGTAGAAATGTAATTCCTACACATTATTTGCTTTTTTTTTTTTTTTAAAATCCATGATTGTGGCGTACAGAGGCAAGAAAACAAAATTGTGTCCCTGTCCATCTTTGGACCTAACTGTAGTTGCTGGCAAATACATAATGACTTACATCTGTTACAGCTACATTCAAGGTCTAATTCCTCTGACTGCTAACCAAGTTGCATTGGGGTGTTTTCCCCAGTGTTGGCTATTATTAGCAGTGTCTGCACTATCAAGTGGACAAAACAACATAACTCAGCTATTTGTCACCTTTTAAATCGGTCAGAAATAGAACCGTGGTGGTCAACACTGCTGGTATCCATACTAGTGGTCCAGTCTGGTGTACCCCTGTGACTAGAGGTGAAGAAACTGAGAGGATATACAGCAGTCATGTCTATATCAATGCGAATGTTCTCACCAGAGGCATTATTTGAGGTCTGGTCTGTGTCTGTGTCGGTATGGGCACTGCAGCCTCCAGAATAATTGAGCTGGATTGATGAACCGGTTGATGAACTAATTGTACTGCAGCATACTTTCTTTTAAATGATATGTCTAATTCAGTCTCAGATGTTTCTCTGCCACACCACACCTGATTCATATGAGTTCAAAGGTTCCTTATCAGGTTTTATTGATGAGCTGATTACTGGAATCAGGTGTGTTGGAGGGACACATTTCAAAGGCCATTGGGGCAAAATTTTGCAGTTATTTTAATATAAACATTTCTGCTTAACTGGTATTATATTTTGATGAAAGCTGCAAATCCATAGCTTGGTATAGCTGATTTGCCATGAATTCACAAACTTACATTTTGATGAGTGCTCTAGATCACGCACATCAAGACTATTAGCGCAAAAAGCCAAATAAGGACGTTTCGAATGTTCTTAAAGAATTATGATGGAAATGCAGTTTTCAAAAGAAGTCCCTCAGTTAATATTACCAGATTTTATATTAGCTTGTTATTACAGATGCAACAATGTGTAAGAAAGATTTTATTGTTTTCACTGGTTTGGGTGTTGTGTCTCAGGGGGTTTGAGGTGATTGCAGGAACACCTCAGCAAAAATAAAATTTCAAATTACCTACACCCCCCCCACCCCCCATGTCAATGTAAAGTCAGGTGACGTTTGTTCCACTAATAATTGCAGCTTCAAAGCTAAAATTACGCTGTAGCGTTGTTCCAAATGTCAAATCAAGGCTTCTCTAAGACTTGTATTAGAATATCTGCTTCTGTTGTGTAAGAGAATGTTCAGTTCCAGAAATGTTTTGTCAATGATGATACTCCACTTGGTGTTACATTGCCTCAAGTGTGGGTAGATAATGATTAAATATGTATTTTTAGGTAGGAAAGGCTGCAAAACCAAAGCTTTGCTGCACAATTTATTTTCTTGTGAAATACTTGACATTTTAGCCTCTGAGGCTCACCAAATCTCTCTCTGGTTAAATAGTCAATAACTCAAAGACACCCGAATGAGCCAAGTGCCTCAAACTGCTTTTGTTATTGTAAACCGCAATCCAAAAAAGTTCAAAGCCGTTGTTTTATTACCAAATGACAAATTTCAGAAGTAACCATACATTTTTTAAAATTTAAAATCATAAAAAAAAAAATCTTAATCTTCAACATATATGTGCAATAAACGTAGGCCTATTTTCCGATCACTTGAAACTTCCTGAAGTAGACAGCAAGCCGAGTAAACTAAGATGGCCTCCACCTCTTGGGTTTGCAGTGACGCATATGGTCCAGCAGGTGGCGGTCCAGATCCAGTCAGTGATGCATGTGGGGGCGCGGAGCCGCTGCCCCTCCTGTGCTGTGCTCCCATGCGTTGCTTTCGTCTCCAGGATGATGAGGTGTGTTTGCCTCGCTAACTAAAGAGGCGCCAACGCACCGCACCCCACTGCACTGGGCTGAGGAGGCAGCTAATGAGTGGAGCCGACAACACAGCTCAGAGTCAACGCCAACAAATCGGCGCAGCGTCTCGGAACCGCAGAGACCATGAGGACGAGCAGCGGATCGTGGAGCGAGTCACCTGCACACGCCTGAGTGAAGAGGCACGATGGCGGGGGGGCGGAGGGGACTTGTGGCCCCTCAGAATACTTTTTTGGAGAATATTGTCAGACGGTCGAACGGTAAGGATGCGGATGAGGATTTATATGGCTCTCTGAACTGAAAAAGTCTCAACAGTGAAACATATCCAGCCAGCCACATTGTTTGAGAGAAGCCAGTGTATTAATTATGGGGGAAATGAAGGGGGTAATTAATGCAGCAAAAACGTTAATGTGTATTTCAAGTTAATTTTTCATTGAGCTGGTAGCAACAAAAAAAAAACCACGTCTCACGGGTCGTAATCAAACATGTATAAGAAGGAGAAGTATCTTGTCTGGAGTCAGTGGATTTTGGATCTGTGGTCTCAAAGGGACCACAGTGGGAAATGGAAATATGCTAATCTCTGACAACATGTAAAGGTACATAAAACATCTGTGAAAACATTAACTTGATTCAACCCAAAGAATCTTTTGAAACTAAATTATTTGGTTTTTGTTTTTTTTGTGTTTTTGCTTTTAACCAACAGGATTCCTAAACGGAATAATTGTAAATTGTACCAAATTTAGACTACTGTAAAGGCAACTTGTGATTGCGTCTTTAATTGTAGCAATGTGAACACAAAGCTTTACACTGTGGATTTTCAGTAGGGAAATTAGCACAGGTATTACCAATCAAATAACCATTGACAGAAGTGACATACATTGTGAAATCATTAGAAATGGTTCCATTATTTTTACCGGCATAGATTTTATCTGATCATGTTAAGACTGAAATTGCACGTTACAAAACCTATAAACAAGCCAATATTTACAAGGTAAGATTAATATAAAATGTACAGAATATATCAATTCTTTACATTTTTCCCCAAAACAAGTGATAATGTGATTTTGCTGAATTCTTTGGCAAAAAGCATGTTTGATGGAAGATAAATAGTAGGCTGTGGTGTTTCTAAAGCTACATTTGAAACAGTATGTTGTGACAGTTTAAGAAGTGAAATGAGTTATGACACCGAATAGCTCTGAAACAGACTCAACAGCTTTGTGTTGGTGTTCGTCACAAGCTCCGCTTTTATAAGTTATTGTTGCAAAACAAGCTTAGGGGTTGGTTACAATCAAATTGATTGAACACATTTATTTATTTAATTTCCCCCAGGAACGTCTCAAAGTGTGTGTGTGTGTGTGTGTGTGTGTGTGTGTGTGTTTGCGTGTCAGCCTGCCCCTATTACACACTGTATCTATATTAAAGTGTTTTGTGATGGAAGGGAACAACTTCCAATGGGGTGGATGCGTCTCTCCAGAACAAAGTGAGAATCATTCTCCCTGAGATGTATAATTACATAAAAACAAAGAAAATGTCTCCCTTTAAAAGCAAACCACATGCTTATGTTTTTCTCATGACCTTGGGCAGTCCATGGCTTAGTGAGCAGTAAATCTCACCAAAGCTAGACAGAAAAG
The DNA here is from genome assembly GCA_001698575.1 of Mola mola. Taxonomy (NCBI): domain Eukaryota; kingdom Metazoa; phylum Chordata; class Actinopteri; order Tetraodontiformes; family Molidae; genus Mola; species Mola mola. Next base: position 4,829,422 of record KV751325.1, read on the forward strand.
ATCCATGACCGTAATCTGCTGAGAAACAGTGGGGTGACTTGTGAGAAGCACAGTGGTGGCTGGGTATTCTTAAACTATGAAATATTCCTTTATTCTAACTAAGAAATGTAGGACTGGTGCATATGAATATATGGATAACGGAATTTTGTGTGCATGGCGGGAATCGTCTGATTATTTCATGACTGACCTGAATGGGACCATTAATGTTGTTAATGATTATTAATGTTATTTACTACACCTGTTCCAGTTGTTCTTTTTGATGTGAAAAATGTTTAGCTAGTATTTTCTTAAATATAGGTAGTTCCACATTAATCTTTATTTATTGGTTCTCTGTCACTACCCATCAACCGAATTACCAGCAGCTGTTAGCCAAGGGATCTGGTAATCTTAACGTAGCGTTTCCAGTTGTAGTCCAGTGTACATTCTTTAACCACTTTAATTATACGTGACCTGACTGAAGATTTGAGCGTTAGGATTCATTAGCATAGGTGGAGAGAGCGAGCACAATGTGGCTAGGAGGAGACATAAGCAGTAACTGATTAGCTTAGCATAGTGGCCTCACTTTGTCTTGTACTAGAGTGGAGGGTTGTAAATGGTACTTGGACAGCATTTTTAAAACACTTTTCTCAAAGCACTTTACAACACAAACCAGCAGTCGTGTCCTCATTCGTACACTGGTGGCAGTGGCTACTTTGACATGTAGACTACAGGTGCTGGGAATACAATTGCCAACATTTACATTAATGGAATGGCTCTTTAGCCACAGCTGCCCTACAGCACTGCAGCACTGCTCCAGCTGATGTCTCCTGTGGAGAACTCTCATGAGTAAAGACTTGGTTTTGGGGTCTAACGTTATCTAACATGCTACAGTACAAAGCCTCCTGTTTGCCCTGTTACAGTTACTGCATTACAGACATGGTTACACATTTCAAATTTTCTTTTATGTTTTAGGTAACAGAAACACTTAATTTTAATAACAAAGCTGTGCAACATTTGTAGAAACTCAATTTACCAGGCATTATTGTTCATGTTGTGGGTTTCATTATTCGCAATTGTTTTTTTTCTTTTTTTTTCTTAAATTTTTAATTGTCCTTTTATTATTTAGCAGATGAATGGGGCAAAATATTGTAATTCCCCTTTTTTCTTTACAAAATTTAAGAATCCCTTTTCACGTTTGAAGAACGGTGTTTTAAACTTTACGAACGGAAAGTGCACATTTCCTTTTATTTGTAAATGAGAAAATAAAAATAAATTTGTCTCAGAGACAACAGATTGTGGCTGTAATTTTAACTTGGAATAAAACATTTTTTTTGAATAAGAAATATCAGCAGAATACATTTTCAGGCCGAAACTGAGACATTCACTGTGACTCCTGGTTTCTCAGACAGAACTACAAATTTAAAAATCATTTATACCTCTCAACCACCTTGGGTTTTGTTTCCCCGTAAAGTGCTGGCGTGAGTCTGGCTATAAATTGGGCATGATTGAATGGAGTAATGGGGATCCAGTGTGTTGACAATTGGCCCAAATCCCTAATTTTCAATGACAAAAAATGGCCTCATATATTTTTCCATTACTCCACGGATGCACCTTATCTCCATGGCTTTTGCATTTGTTTCTGTGAGCAGGGCTGCAAATCCACTTGATAGTGTGCTTTTAGTTCTTGTTGCTCACTCAGAGCTGACTGGAGCTTCTCACAGGGTGATGATTTACATGCTGCTGTAGGTCAGTGCTGCATTGCAGTAATTGCACACAGTTTTAGTCTTGTCGGTTATCATCACTAGCCACCGCCATGTTTGCTACTGATGTTTACAACTTGCTTACTGCTCCACGCATGTAAAACAACAGCATAGTCTATAACATTAAGGCTTTATGCTGTTTAAAATTTGCATCACGATTCATTTATCATCTTGACAGACCTGAAGCATCACATATTTTTATCAGTTTTCAGCTGGTTCGAAGTGCATCCTTATGTCCCAAAGAATTCAATGTGAGGTTCCTATGTGCCCTTTCAGAAAAACAGAAGTGATAATAAAATTAAGTTGAATGGTTATTAAAACAGCGACACAATCATTTATATGCTCACTTGATACCTAGTGGCAAATTCGTTACGCAGGTCCAGTCTAGTGTTTTTCTGAAAAACAAAGTGATATGTACACTGGCCCAACACTGCTGTATGCTGTAGTTATCCAGCACCAAACCGCAGACAATGCTAGTGACTCTTGAACACTAGATACTAGCACCTCAAGAGCCAGCCAAGTTTTTAAAGTCTGCCGGACGTGTAAGTAAATGTGTGTGAGTTGTTCTTTTTCCTTAGTGCAAAAAAGTTGATCAATGGCATTTTAATGATCAGAATTCCAAAGTTACAGAACAACACATCTTTTACAGACTTTTTATCTAGAAAAGTGTCTGTTCAGGTTAGTGCCCCTCAGTGAGGATTGTTGAATTCACAACATTGTTGTAACGCCCTGTGTTTCTCTTTTGTGTGACATGTCCCATCTTTTTGTCTGATATTTAACAGATGTTTCTCACTGTTATCTGTTAACCTTTTTTTCTTTTCAAAAATTTCAGTTTGGACACTGTCACATAGACAGACAGGTACTTTAAAATTTAGTTCTGTGTGCTGCTTAAATGTTTTCCTAATAGTATCTATCTCTTTGTAATGTTCCATGGAATGTTCTATACCAAATGCTGTTAATTTACAAAGCACTTAACTAATTTGAGAAGACTTTTTTAAATTACATATGCGAGAAATTGCTCAAAAATAGCAGTGAGTTAACAAATCCAGGGTTAGTAACAAATCATTCAAGCTTTGGACGTCATATGCTTCATTACTTAAACGATTTACATTCGTCTGATCATTGTAAAATAACACGTTGGCATGGAACGTCTCACTTGACATTTCTGTTAGTAATCTGTTAGTTGTCATTTTAATCTATTTTATTTTGATGTGATCACAGAAATGCTTCTTTGTGTATGTGTGTGTGTAACTTACGAATATAAGTGTGTTGTGCAAGTGTTATAGTTCCTTCTCCTAGTCTTTCACCTCTGTGTCATTATATTGTTGTACCCAATGTGCATAACAAGCTTGTTTGCATTGAGATCTGTCATAAAGACTATTTCCGGGGTTTTATCCCCTGGTATCACTTTGACAGCCCTATTTAAACCCATTACATTTCCTCACGTGGGCCCACCACCCACAGGAGGAGCCATAGAGGTCCGGTCAAAGGCAAGAGCCTTGGCGGTTCGATCCCCGGTTGCTGAAGCTGGCTATTGTAACATGGAATGTTACCTCTCTGATGGGGAAGGAACCTAAGCTTGTGCGAGAGGTTGAGAGATACCGGCTAGATATAGTCGGCCTAACTTCAACGCACAGTTCGGGTTCTGGACCCAGTCTTCTTGAGAGGGGTTGGACTTTTTTCTATGCTGGAGTTGTCCCAGGTGAGAGGCGGAGAGCAGGTGTGGGCTTATTAATGTCAATGTGTTGGAATTTACCCCTGGTGGACGAAAGTGTTGCTTCCCTGCGCCTTCGCGTTAGGGAACGGGTCCTGACTGTGGTTTGTGCCTATGGGCCAAATAGCAGTTCAGAGTACCCACCCTTTTTGTAGTCCTTGCAACAGGTGCTGGAGAGTGCCCCTACTGGGGACTCCATCATCCTACTAGGAGACTTCAATGCTCATGGGGGCAATGACAGCGAGACCTGGAGGGGTGTGATTGGGAGGAACGGCCTGCCCGATCTGAACCTGAGTGGTGTTCAGTTATTGGATTTCTGTGCTGGTCGCAGTTTGTCCATAAATAACACCATGTTCAGCCATAAGAGTGTCCATAAGTGCACTTGGCACCAGGACACCCTAGGTCGACAGTCAATGATTGACTTTGTAGTTGTATCATCTGATCTGCGACCGTATGTGCTGGACACTCGGGTAAAGAGAGGAGCAGAGCTGTCAACCGATCACAGCCTGGTGGTGAGTTGGATCAGGTGGCGGGGGAAGAAGCCGGACAGACCAGGTAGGCCCAAGCGAATAGTGAGGGTCTGCTGGGAACGTCTGGCTGTCTTCAACTCCCGCCTCTGGAATAGCTTCAACCACATCCCGGAGGTAGTGGGGAGCATGGAATCTGAGTGGGCCATGTTCCGCGCTGCCATTGTTGAGGCGGCTGCTCGAAGCTGTGGTAGAAAGGTCGTTGGTGCTAGTTGAAGCGGTAACCCCAGGACCCGCTGGGGGACACCAGAGGTGAAAGGGGCCGTCAAGCTGAAGAAGGAGACTTACAAGGCATGGCTGGCTTGTGGGACTCCCGAAGCAGCAGACAGCTACCGACAGGGATAGCGATCTGCGGCTCGAGTGGTCACTGAGGCAAAAACCTGGGTGTGGGAGTTTGGTGAGGCCATGGAACAAGACTTCCAGTCGGCGCCGAAGAAATTCTGGCAAACTGTTCGGTGGCTCAGGATGGAAAAGTGGAACCCCCCGTCCACACGGTCTTCAGTGTGGGAGGGGAGTTGCTAACCTCAACTGAGTCTATAGTTCAGCGGTGGAAGGAATACTTCGATGATCTCCATAATCCCACCAACACGCATTCCGAGGAGGAGGCAGAGCCGGAGGAGTTTGGGCTGGGCTCTCTCATCACTGGGGTTGAGGTCGCTGGGGCTGTCAAACAACTCCGCAGCGGCAGCGCCCCGGGGGTGGATGAGATTCGTCCCGAGCTCCTCAAGGCTCTGGATGTTGTAGGGCTGTCGTGGTTGACACGCCTCTGCAACATTGCGTGGACATCAGGGGACTGTGCCTTTGGAGTGGCAAACAGGTGTGGTTGTTCCCTTTTTAAAGATGAGGGACCAGAGGGTGTGTTCCAACTGCAGGGGGATCACACTCCTCAGCCTCCCTGGGAAGGTCTACTCCAGGGTGCTGGAGAAGAGAGTCCGGGTGCTAGTTGAACCTTGGATTCAAGAGGAGCAATGTGGTTTTCGTCCTGGCCGTGGAACACTGGACCAGCTCTATAAGGTACTGGAAGGGGCATGGGAGTTTGCCCAACCAGTCCACGTGTGTTTTGTGGATCTGGAGAAGGCTTATGATCGTGTCCCTCAAGGTGTCCTTTGGGGGTGCTAAGGGAGTATGGGATAGATGGCCTTTTGTTATGGGCCATTCGATCTCAGTATTGTCGGAGCCAGAGCTTGGTTCGCATTGCCTGCAGTAAGTCAGACCTGTTCCCAGTCAGGGTTGGTCTCCGCTAAGGCTGCCCTTTGTCACCGGTTCTGTTCATAATTT
>KV751325.1:4855652-4871027 GCA_001698575.1 Mola mola
CGTCTACATCACTTCATTGTACTTCACCATGACAAGCCTGACAAGTATCGGCTTCGGAAACATTGCCCCGACAACAGATGGAGAGAAAATCTTTGCTGTGGCCATGATGATGATTGGATGTGAGTAAAGACGTTTTATCTCCCATCCACTGTTGTGGATACATGATACATGAGCCAGTATAACTCTTAGATCTATTCATATAATGTAAAGTAGTTATTTTGTGTAGCCTCATATGTATGTAGCCTCATTCACATTCCCCTCCATAATTTATCTCTAGAGAAAAAAAACACAGCGTTATTCATTGGCCATGTTATCATTTTCAGGATGCAAATTCCCAATCTGTTTACTCCCTTTCAGTCATTACTAAGGTACGTGGGTAAATGAACTGACATTTGTATAGAAGGTGACTTAAATACTCATATTTAGTCAGTGACACTCATGACACTTCTTCATGCACTAGTGGAAGAGACTACCATCTCTACCCTTCATACATGAACTCACACTGATGCCCTCAGAATGTATCTGCAGAGACTTTACCTTCTGCCTGCAGTTTTTTATTTGGCTTGGTTGGGGAAGTCACTTGGCCAGCGCCCAGTCAACAGCAATCAGGGTTTGAGAGCTGCAGATGGTATGCTGGGCCATGTTTTGCCAGCCGCACTCAAGGATGCACGAGCTTCTGAGCTAGGGAGGAAGGCCCAAACAGACAAACTATGCCATATAATACATACATACATATACAATATATTAAAGGATATTATTTAAAGACTGGACTTTAATGGACATTTTAAACAAATTTTAAGTCTCTCAGAACATCAATAGATTTATATTTGGCACACAAAAAAATGTACATTTATTTGACTTACTGTGGTTTACACACAGCCTTATCCAGTTATGGTGTAGGTATAAATATAAATGAACTGAATTATAAAAAGAAATCTCAACTTAAAAAAAAACATCAAAATCTGCTAAGATGGAGATGGATTTTCACAGCAGGCTCTTCTTTCCGCATCTCAATATTAAACATTTATAAGGCATCTCCTGCTTGTGCAGCTCATAATACAGTGTGGAGTGTGGTACCATTATGTGTGACTGTGCACAGAGTGCAGCACCTCGAAGCAATAACTGACATTGTCGGATCAATTTAGAACAGCGCTCCCTGCGATCCCTCTGTAATCACTGCTCACCTCGATGCACTGATTTCAGCCACAATCTCAGCCCAGAGGCAAGAGGATAGTCACCCCCTCTCTCTACCTTTTTGGCTGCCGGGGTTTATGAAGCAGTCTCAGGGGACCTGGCAAAACTCATCTGCAGACTTGTCTAAATTTTTCATTGAGAGATTGAAATCATCTTAATGTGTTAATATAAAAAAAAACTAGACAGGCTCAGGACGATTGTAGTAGATGCAATCTACTGTAGTGTGTCTGTTCTCTATGAAATATGGATGCTCTGATACTGTTCTATTTTTACCACCAGCACTGGATCAGTGCAGGCAGTAGAAGATCACAGTGTGAGGAGGTATTTTGGGGGGGGGGGTTTCATGGGAAAGGGGGCAGTATACATATGTCCTGTTTCTATAGCAACTGTTGGCCTGGGGCTTGAGTTTCCGACTACTGTCTTTCTAACAACCTTCAAAAAAGCCAGCTGTTGGATGCGAGCAGTGCTGCAACCAAGTTGTGTACGTCGGCAAGTACAAAGTGATGTCGGGGACGGGATGAAGCATCATTCCACAGGGACCGATTGAATTTCCATTGTTACAGCAGTTTTCTGTATATCAGAGACATGAGCACTGCCAGCTGTACACAAGCCCGATGTAGCAGGAATACCAAAATTTTGGCAACTTTAAAAACAGGCAGCTGTCAAGTCGTTCTGAGTAGAAGCCGACCTTTTAAAACCTTTCTTGATCTGTTACTTTCTGGTTTGGACGACTGCAAATATTCAGCATTGACAATGTGTTACAATCAAGAACATATTTTTTGTATTTAGGCTATATTATAATATACTGTAACACTTGTTAACATGGCTATACAAATGAGGGGTGGTAATGAAAGGAAAGTTGTGGTTATCCTCGCCCTCGAGGAGTTTTGAGCACTTTTTAATTAGTATTATTCCCTGAGAAATTTATCGGTACTTTGATTACACGCTGTGAAATAAACAAACACACAAATGCATGCACAGGTTACTGTCATCATCTGAGGATAATTGAAATGTGTGGCTGGCATGTTTCCTCTCTGACTCTCTAGCAGGGCAATTAGGGCTCCATTGCCAGGAGAACACTGCACACACAGAGCAGACATCTGATGGCTTTGATCCACACACACACGCCAGCTGTTGTACCAGTTCAACCACAAACCACCTCAGAGACACACTGCTGTATTAGTATACTGTCTTTTTTTACTTCGTCTTTCATAAAACAAGTTGAAAGATAAAACATATCATTATGTAATAGGACACACTCACACTAAAAAAAAAAAAAAACAGCTCCAACTAGAGGTTTTCTTTTTTTACAACAGTTTCATTAATTATACTGTAGATATGTTCATATTAAATTGTTGGTTACCCACCTGCTAAGCTTATAAGAAAAATAATACATTTTAAGACATATTTGGTCTGATACATTATTTAAATATGTATCAGGCTGCAGACCATCAGTGTGGATCTGTCTATGGCTAGTGTGAGATTGTCCTTATGATTCCACCTTTGGACTCAAACCCAAATTACTAAAATTTCTACATTTATTTATATATTATACATATGACATTTATTGTCATTTTCCAGATTTTTCTGTCTTTGTAAACTAGGTATTTGGGATTTTATTGGTCTCATAAACACACAGTTATGAAAGTTTTATGTCATTGGAAGAGGAGGAATGTTTTGCACTTAGGCAAATGTAATGCATTGCAGTATTAGGTGACATTGGGTTTTTAACCCTTATAATTCTTAAGTTTCATAACCCACGAAATCCAAACATTAAATGACAATAATGACAAATACCATGACTGGTACAAATCAGATCTATAAATTGGTGAATGCATTTCCACTTGGATGTATTATTATCATACAAGTCGCTGCAAGAAATTGAGAACTCACATCATCCTCAACAGCAGTTAGTCCAAAAAATCCCTTTAGTAAAGCTTTAGACTTTATCTTAACTTACAAATTAAACTTCTCTTCTACATTTCTCCTCTTTTCCCCAGCCCTTCTTTATGCCACCATCTTTGGTAATGTGACAACCATCTTCCAGCAGATGTACGCCAACACGAATCGCTACCATGAGATGCTTAACAGCGTACGGGACTTCCTCAAACTCTACCAGGTGCCAAAGGGTTTAAGTGAAAGAGTGATGGACTACATTGCCTCCACTTGGTCCATGTCACGGGGTATAGACACTGAGAAGGTACTTCACAGTGTGTCATCTGTAATGGTTCCCCTGTACTTGTTATTCGTGCAAGTTTCTGTTTTTTGATTATGATAAACATAGCTCCCTATAAAACCACAGAATGTAATATTTGCTTTGATTTCTTTTAATTCTTTTTGAATTGATTATTCTGAATTCTTAAACAAACCAGGTATAATATATTAAGTACAGATCTTAAGAGGTACTGGTGGATATTAGTTTTGGACATTGTAAGGGTAGCTACCTCAGTTTTCAACCTTTATGCAAAGCCCAAGTAACTGGTTGCTTGTTGGAGCTTCATTTTGAAGGAGCAGTTCATCCAAAAATTAAAATTTAGTCATTATATACCCAACTAAATGCTGATGGAGAATCAGTTGAACCTTTACCTAAGTTTCCCGAAGTCAACAAAATATTTCTTGAGCTTCACATCAGTGTAGCATTCTCAACAACGAGTATATGGGAACATGTTTTGAAATATAAAAAAAAAAATATAAAAATAAAAAGAATGACTTCATTCAGCTTGTCTACCATAAAACAAGTGTCGGGGTGGGCAATATGGCATGTAACCATTTTTTTCAGACAGGATCATGATTCAAAATCTTATCATGATTCTTTTTAATACTGGATTTTAAGACTATTTTGCAAGTTACTGAACAGTACAACTGGTCAATTTTCTCATTCAGAAAAAAATATAAAATCCTACAAGGTAACAAAACCAGCTCTGGCTGATGAGCTCTAAGGCCTTGACCATGTTAGCCCCACTGTCTGTGTTCATGCAGGTCATGTTGTCCTCTTTCATTTAACAATCCGGCAAATTACAAACCATTTCAATTTTTCTGTTGGTGTCATAGTCCACTCCTGGTTTTCCTCTCTACCAACCCACTCTACCTGCCTGTCTGCCTCTCCTAATCAAGATCATTAGACTCACCTGTTCCCCCCTGTCCGGTTTATCACCCAGCCTCATCTTAACCAGCTCCACCACACTCACTCTCTGCCAGATTGTTGTCGCGTCATGCACTACTCTCCAGCACTCTTTTCCGGACGGAACTCCTGGTACCTGACCTGCCTTCTGCCCCTGACCACGGCTCCTCGTATCTGCCCCGGTAATCTGACCTGCTTTCTGTCTTTGGACTTTGCATCTGCCCACTCCCTGTCCACCTGCAGCTTGCCTGGACTCCCTCTCCGGAGACTCCTGCCCCATTCAGAACTTGGACTATGCTATGAGCGTTATGACGGCAACCCAGCAACCTGTAACGACTTCCTCTGCAACTGTGCCATCATCTTCTCCCTGCAACTGCTCACCTTCTCTTCAGAGGCGGCTAAAGTGGCGTACACAGTCAATCACCTCACGGGGTGGGCGCGCTTCTGGGGAACAGCTGAGTGGATGAGAGGGACACCTGCCTGCCGCTCTTTCCGTGTGTTTGCTGATGAACTCAGGAAAGTGTTTGGTACCGGGCCTCTGGGAGCTGATGCTGGACAAGAGCTGTTGGATTTGGTTCAGGGGAGCCGGTCGGTCACAGATTACACCATTGACTTTCAAACCAGAGCTCCCCTATGTGACTGGAACACGGCCGCCCTCTGTGACGTTTTCATACGGGGGTTAGCCAGATACATAAAAGACGAGCTCGTGGCTTATGAACTGCCGTCCTCGATGGAGGACCTCTTCGCACCCGTTAATCCACGCATCCAGGCACGTAGACGGGAGTGCCATTCAGAATCACTCAGCCTCCCTCGTCCTCACAGCCCTCCTCGCTCCCGGCCCTCAGTGACGTCAGCACCGGTACCCTCAGCTGCAGCCGCTCCTTCCAGTGAGGGGAATCCTGAGCCAATGCAGCTTGGCCGTACCCGCCTCTCACCGGAGGAGAGGAAGAGGAGACAGCCGTTAAATCTGTGCATGTACTGTGGTCAGCCCAGTCATTTTGTCAGCTGGTGCCCAGTAAATGCTAAAGCTCATCAGTTAATGGAGGCATACCGGTGAGCTCTACCACTAACTCCGCCTCCATGGACAGACCTATCGTCACTGCTGAGTTTCTGCTGCCTTCTGGTTCTCATCCCGTCTCCATCCTCATTGACTCCGGGGCGGATGGGAGTATCATGGTTGAGGACCTCGCCCTCCAGTTGGGACTGCAGCTGGAGCCGTTGCCGTCACCCTTTGTTGCCAGAGGTTTGGATGGGCATGTCATGGGGCAGGTGAATAATAAGACTAGCCCTGTGCGAATGCTCCTACCGGGGGGCCACAGTGAATCCAGTTTTTGCTCCTGCTCACACCTAACCACCCGGTCATTCTGGGATTCCCCTGGCTTCGCCTGCACAACCCAGATATTGACTGGACCACCTGCTCCATCAGAGAGTGGAGCCCAACCTGCCAGCAGACCTGCCTCAGCTCACCGTCTTCATTGGCACCCCCGGCCCCTGTTCCTGCTCCAGACCTCACCGGTGTTCCAGCCGTTTATCACGACCTGAGCGAAGTCTTTAGCAAGACCAAAGCCTCCTCCCTGCCGCCACACCGCCCTTACGACTGTGCTATTGACTTGCTCCCTGGCACGTCCCCTCCCAAGGGACGCCTGTACTCTCTCTCTGCCCCCGAAAAAGAGGTGATGGACCAATATATCAAAGACTCCTCGGTGGCGGGGATCATCCGTCCCTCCTCTTCACCTGCGGGCGAGGGGGCCTTCTTTGTGGAAAAAAAGACAAGACCCTACGCCCTTGCATAGACTATCGGGGACTTAACAATTTCACTGTGAAGAATCACTACCCCCCTCCCACTTCTTTCCATTGCCTTTGAACTGCTCCAGGGGGCAACTGTATTCTCCAAGCTCAACCTGAGGAATGCTTACCATCTGGTCCGCATCCGGGAGGGGGATGAGTGGAACACTGCTTTTAACACACCTACAGGGCATTATGAGTACTTGGTGCTACCCTTTGGGTTGACCAACGCCCCCGCTGTATTCCAGGCCCTGGTTAACGACGTGCTCACAGACATGCTCGATCAGTTTGTCTTCGTCTACCTGGATGATATCCTAATTTTTTTCCAGAAGTAAGAAAGACCATGTCACCCATGTGAGATCTGTTTTCCGCCGCCTCCTGGATAAAAACCTCTTCATCAAAGCGGAGAAATGTGAATTCCACGTTTCCTCAGTTTCCTTCCTGGGTTACATTATCGCCAAAGACTCTTTAAAGATGGACCCTGCTAAGGTCTCCGCAGTAGCCTCCTGGCCAGTCCCAGAGACATGCAAACAACTGCAACGGTTCCTGGGATTTGCCAATTTTTACCGGCGCTTCATCAGGGGATTCAGCTCGGTTGCCGCTCCCCTCTCTGCTCTCACTTCTTCCAAGACCGCCTTTCATCGGACCGATGCAGCCCAGAGAGCCTTGACACCCTCAAGTCGCATTTCTCCACGCCTCCTATCCTCCAGGTCCCCAATCCAGACCGCCAGTTCGTCGTAGAAGTGGATGCATCAAGCGTGGGAGTAGGGGCTATCCTGTCCCGACGCGCAGCCATCGACCAGAAGCTCCATCCCTGCGCCTTCTTCTTTCGTCGCCTCACCCCAGCAGAGAGAAATTACGACATTGGCAACAAGGAGCTTCTAGCAGTGAAATTGGCCCTGGAGGAGTGGCACCACTGGCTGGAGGGTGCCAAGGTGCCTTTTCTGGTATGGCCTGATCATCGTAATCTAGAGTACATTCGCTCAGCGAAAAGACTGAACTCCAGACAAGCCCGCTGGTCGCTGTTCTTTGACAGGTTCACCTGGACAACTTCACCCTGTCCTACCGGCCCGGTTCATGCAATGCCAAGCCCGATGCTGTATCCCATCAGTTTCCGGAGAGCCCTGACGAAAAATCTGAACCCTCCACCATCGTCCCAGCCTCCTGCTTCATTGCTTCAGTCACCTGGGAGATCGAGGAGAGAGTACGGGCGGCCATTGAGAACCAGCCTGGCCCTAGTTCCTGCCTGCCTGACCGTCTGTTTGTCCCTGCTCCCCTTCGGTCTGACGTACTCCAGGGGGGCATGTTTCTCGACTGTCCTGTCACCCTGGCATTCAGCGGACCTGCGGTGTCTTGCAGCAATGCTTCTGGTGGCCATCTATGGAGGAGGATGTCCGGGAGTACGGTTTGCAACCAGAACAAGACCCCTCGTCATCCTCCAGCTGGCCTTTTGCACCCCTTACCTGTTCCTCTTCGACCGTGGTTCCACATTTCCCTGGACTTTATTACCGGTCTTCCCCCTTCCAAGTGTCACACTGCCATCCTCACGGTGGTAGACCGGTTCAGGAAGATGGCACACTTCATCCCCCTTCTCAAACTTCCATCAGCCAAAGAAACAGCCAAACTGGTCCTACAACATGTGTTCCGGCTCCATGGTCTGTCCACCGACATTGTGTCTGATCGGGGTCCCCAGTTCACATCCATATTTTGGAAGGAGTTCTGTAGTCTCCTGGGAGCAGTCAGCCTGTCCTCTGGTTTTCTTCCCCAGTCCAAGACGGAGAGAAAGAACCAGGACCCGGAAACTAACCTTCACTGTCTGACAGCCCACAACCCTGCTTCCTGGTCTGAACAGATCTTTTGGGCAGAATATGCTCATAACACCCTCACCTCCTCCTCTACTGGACTTTCCCCCTTCCAGTGTGCCTATGGGTATCAGCCCCCACTCTTTGCCCACCAGGAGAAGGAGGCAACCTGCCCTTCTGCTCAGAAACTTCATCGCACCTGGGACCAAGCTCGCTCTGCTCTCCTCAAGTCTGCCGACCGCTGTGCTGCCAGTGCCAACAAGCATCGCAAGCCCTCTCCCGCCTACCGGGTCGGCCAAAGTGTCTGGCTCTCCACCCGTGATCTGCCCCTTGGGGTGGAGAGTCTCCACCCTAAGGAGAGCCTCCAGGTTCATCGGACCCTTCACCATCACAAAGATTATCAACCCAGAGGTGGTCCGTCTGCAGCTTCCCCGCGCTATGAGGATCCACCTGACGTTTCATGTCTCCAGAGTCAAGCCTGCCCAAGAAAGTCCTCTGGTTCCCCCCACACCTCCCCCTCCGCCTCCCCAGCTCATTAATGGAGGCCCTGTGTTTGTGGTTAAACGTCTTCTGCGCTCTCCCCGCCGTGGACGAGGAATACACTACTCGGTGGACTGGGAGGGTTACGGCCCGGAAGAACGTTCCTGAGTCCTGACCCGGTTCAAAGTAAGGCCTGATTTAATCAGGGACTTCCACCGCATGCATCCCGACCAGCCTGCTTCATCCTCTGTTCGGGGGAGACCTCCTACGGATGAGCCTGCTGCTCCACCGGAGGAGAGTGGCTCCGATGTGGACACCCCATCCAGTTCATCCTCCTCGTCTGCCTCGGAAGAGGAGGGCTCCTGTGCCTCGGAGGAATTCTAGCTCCCCTTCCAGTTTCCAGTTTCCCCCTCTACCCACCCTGGGTTTTCTTGGACCTTTTTTTTTCTTTGGGACGTCAGGAGCCGTCCCTTGAAGGTGGGGGGTGGGGGGGTTCAGTCATACTCCAATCTTGGTTTTCCCCTCTCCCATCCCACTCTACCTGCCTGTCTACCTGTCTACCACCTGTTCCCCCCAGTCGGCTCTATCACCCAGCCTCCTCTGAACCAGCTCCTCCACACTCACTCTGCCAGATTGTCGTCGTGTCATGCACTACTCTCCAGCACTCTTTTCCAGACGGATCTCCTGGTACCTGACCTGTCTTCTGTCCCTGACCACGTCTCCTCATCTCTGCCCAGGTAACCTGACCTGCCTTCTGTCTTTGGACTTTGCATCTGCCCGCTCCCTGTCTGCCTGCAGTCTGCCTGGACTCCCTCTCCATGGGACTCCTACCCCATTCAGAACTTAGACTGTGCTCGCCGACTAGGCTTCCTGATTGTCGTCTGTTTGGACTCTTGAACATGGCAATAAAGTTCTGAACTGTTCTGGTCTAGGTTTATGTTGTTCTTGGGTCCGCTCTCACACCTGTTACAGTTAGTGTGTAAAGCTTCCCTTGTCAGGGGAAGCATGATAACCAGTGCTGATACAGTGTGATAATTGTGAGATTGTTTAAAATGAAATAATATAGAAATAGATACATATACTTTAAATACATTGATAGATTGCAGTATCGATGAAAGAAAGAAAGAACAAAAATCCTACCAGTACAAAATCCAGCTGTATCAAAGTTATATTATTTAATCTCAAATTCTCCAAATAAAACAGGGACTTTATCACTTGTACACCTTGTTATCTGCTTATGTGTCCTCTTTATATGTTAAGCTTGCACAGCATCTATGTATAATTTATTTGTCTGGCTTCAGGCCACATTAAAGGGTCTAAAAATGGCACATAATCCCTCTCTGCTTGACATTCATTTTCAAAGAGATTTGTTGTAAAGGCAGAACCTTGCGATGGCCTGCCATCCTGTTGATTAGGTGTACTAGAACAGCATGTCAGCAGAATAAAATATTAAATTGCATCTTTTAAACACTACTTTCTGAACATTTTTTTTCTATGACTGTAAAATGTTCAGACAACATTTTTATTGCAAGAATCAAAGATTCTTAATCAAAGAGTATGATATATATTGTATGCCAGGCATAGGCTCCCTCTCACATTTTTTCCCGCAGGTATGCGGTCTTTCTTTTAGTTCTGTTCAAAGGCGCTTGGCCAAGTCTCATGTTTTTAATACCAAAATCTTATTAGGTTTTGTAGTTTCAGGAAAGTTTGTGGTTCCCTGTTTTACAGACAACTCTACAGACAGCAGGTACAAATGTGTAGTGGTGCACGTAAACAGGAATATGGCATATATCCACCCATGGCTAGGGCTTTACTGATATTCCGTGCAATTACATTAACACACACTTTGTCTGGGCTATTCTAATTGTCCACTAGAGACATTGCATCTATCCTTTAAATGCTCTCTTTATACGTTGCACATATTTTTCTAATTGTAGATACAATATTTTTACTTATTTTTGCATATTTTTTTTAATTTAAAAAAATACCTTTTTATTCTCGTTTGCTTACTTTTCATATGTACAGAGCTTGCTTACATTTTGCTTGTTTTTTATTTTAACTTTATTCTACCTGGTATGTTTTTACTATTGTTATGCGTCAATATGCCAAGACAAATTTTACACTTATTTGTGTAAAAACCTGCCTGGCAATTAACACAGTTCAGATTCTGATTTTCTCTTCACACACAGTGAAATATTGCCATAGAGTAGTGAGACTCAGTGGCTGCTATCCCATTATGATAGATGCCACAGTTTACCCATGACAATGCTGCGCCCATTTCAATAGGTCCATACTAGAAAAGACTAGCCACGTCAGAAGTGGTTTCCCTTTTTTGAACTGCCACACTTTTCTATGATGTTGAGGGCAATTTTCAGTTACAAGGTAAAGCAACCTTCGTTGGTGCTGTGTAGTGGAGTTTGTCCTTGTCCCCTTATGTACCAAACATCTATATTTACAGCATGTAGTCATGAAGTCGTGGCTACAATTTAAGACTGAAATCTCCTAATATGACCAAGTCAAAAAAGAAATATATCGTGAAGACTGATCAGCTTAAGTATAACACAATATTATCATTCAACCTTTGATATACAGCTCCTTTCTCTCCTCCTCTAGGTGTTACAGATTTGCCCCAAGGATATGAGAGCAGATATTTGCGTTCATCTTAACCGTAAAGTTTTTAAAGAACATCCTGCTTTCCGACTGGCCAGCGATGGGTGTCTCAGAGCGCTGGCCATGGAGTTTCAAACCATCCACTGTGCCCCTGGTGACTTGATCTACCATGCTGGTGAAAGTGTGGACAGCCTCTGTTTTGTGGTGTCGGGATCACTGGAGGTCATTCAGGATGACGAGGTAGTGGCCATTTTAGGTGAGTTGAGCACTTTAAAAGCACATGTTTCATAGCTCCTGATATTCATATCTTTTTACTGAGCATTTTGAATTATTTATAATTCACATCCAAGTCCACGGATACCCCCAACTGTCAAAAGACCTGCCCCAGATCTGCTCCCACTACTCATAATCTAAAGCTGGACATATTACCTTCGTTACACAGAAACGTAATGATCTAACAGTTATTTTATCATTAATTTATTGTTGGCACTTTTAAATTGTTAGAGACAGATACTCAGTTTACTCTATTAACAGCAGAGACTCAGATGGAAACAGCAAATAATTTTTAGTTCTTAAAAAATTATTGAAACATTATTTTTTATTATTAGTTGCTATTTTCTGTAGATCAGCTAATCAAATGATCAATCAATCATTGCAGCTATTTAAATCATGTAATATAAGTAGCAGAAAACCAGTGAATGGAGAAGATAACTCTTATTATATACAACAAGACATGTGTGCATTTTGGAAAAGGACAATAGAATTTGCAAGATTTATTTAATGTTTATGTTTATTAGGACAAGTGTTGTGTACAGACTTGGCCACATAGCATGTTGTTTGTAGTCTAAGCTAGTATGCAGTGCCAGTCCCTAGATGTGCCTTCATATAAAAAAACACAAAAGTCACACATGAAAATAGTTAGTGTGTTTTAGCTGTAATTCAAGCTTGCTACATTTAGCTGTAAGCAGGACTCATTTGGAGAAAAATTTAGCCAGTGTTTCTGAAAAAAGCCTCATCAATTCTCCACCGCTGAGGTAAAGCCTTTAGAGCCAGGTCTTTCTGATCCAAAACCACACAAGCATAAATTCATTTACCATAAAAGAGAATCAACCCAAGTATTCAAGAGAATTCGAGAGAAGCCTCATCAATTCTCCACTGCTGAGGGAAAGCCTTTAGAGCCAGGTCTTTCTGATCCAAAACCACACAAGCATAAATTAATTTACCATAAAAGAGAATCAACCCAAGTATTCGAGAGAATACGTAAAACTAGTAATATAAAGTATGAATATTTGACTAATTTTTCAGTTGGTGGTCAGAAAACCAGAGTCATTCACAGTATCATTATTATTATTATTTAACATTTAAATTAATCTGCATTTTGCATTTGCTCCTGATTTCTTTAAATATGTTCTGATGGTTTATCATAGTATCAGAGATTATTCTGAGCCTGGTCCACAGTATAATTTGGACTCTCTCCAAATCTCTAAACTGTAGTAACCCATGTTTAATACCTATTTATGACTGCCCTGACTTTCATTCAGCCTAGTTCCACTTCAAATGTACCTTAGTATGATCTCAGACAGAAGGCTACACATTCACATTTTTATTATTGTTTTTTTGGTTCATGCTGGCCTGGTTAAATCCAAGCACAGTAATTCCTTTCAAAAGTTCCTCTTTTTAATTAGCCAAATGATTGATTTAGTGAGAAAATTATGGCATGCTCTGGTATGACCTGTGACACCATCTTGGCTGCTTTTTAATCAATAAGCTCCTACAGTATGGGTTCCTTTTTGCAACAATCAATTGGCTGTCAGGCTAATACCATTGACCCGGATGAGAATGTAATAGAGCCTGAAGTAATAAACAAGTTACTGCTATGAGTCAAATTCTCATTAGACTAATGGCAGCACAGAACACAAACAACATGTGAAGTACACTTGCAAACAAGACTGAACATCTCATCTAATCTTCAGACAGGTGCTGTTTGGCTTCTTATCCCGGCCACTACTCTATACAATCACTATAAATGTTGTTAATTATTGTAACCTTGATATCAGTGATAACCTGATAATTTCTTAAATGATGTTTGAACAGTACACAGAGCATCAAAGAAAAAGTAATGAGATGGTTTCTGAATGAGATGCTTTAATTGTTGATTATGTTGAGTGAGGTTCAATCTTTCAAATTTGACATAGTGGTGGAACACTCATGAATACTGCCCCAACTGAGGCTTCAGTTATTGTACTCAAGTGATTTCAAATCTGTTCTAAATAACAATTACAAATAAATTATTCATATTATAAAAACTGTTTTTTTTATTTAGAATTGTTGCACTGATTAAAAAAGGCATTAATGCGTTCAAATGTATTCATTCATTTAAAGGACTCTGAGACAGTTTCCTGAAATGTAATGTCTGATTGTTTAGAAGATTATCACAGCATGGAATGGTTTGGAATACATTTATATAAAATCTTTTGTAAAAGTCAGAAAACTTCAGAAAACGCTGTCTGAAAAGTAGAGAAATGTAGGAAAAACTGAGGCAAATTGTATAAACACTCATTTTATACAGCAACGTTACACTAAATGAGTCAAAAACTCACACGGGTGTTTCACTACTCCACATGTTAACAGACATAACATTTTTAGTGTAGTTAGTGGTTCCAAAGTTTATACTTGCTCTGTGTTCTGGCATTGTATAGCCTCGTGAAGCTAGACAAATAGGGCTTAGGCTGAAAAATACAGGAATTCTCCTTTAATTGATATGAAAACCATGTCATGGCCTTGATGCCTCATATGACTTTGTGTCCTCAAAAAAATTGTAGATGAAGTGGCCCTGATTCCAGGCCTGGGACAGTATTGTCATACAGAATATGGCCACACTAAGAAGTTAGAATGGTGAATAAAGGGCCTATACTAATACAGACACTAGTACTATTGTAGTTAATGGTAAATATACAGTATGTACTTCAAAGTGACAGAGTACAGTTAAGTTTTTACAGTGGTAAATACCTATATTGAAACAAACATATTGCAAATGACACATGGATTTTAGAAAATGTTTGAGTCTGTTCACCCAACTGCTGTCAGGCTACAGTTACAGTAGTGTCCAAAGTCTGTGAGATTTGTGATTACATATTTATTAGTTTAGGTTTTGTCTTCTTGGGTGTAGAATAGGAAACAATGTTGTATAATGACGAATCAATGTTTGTAAATCTTGGTTGATATAATGGCAAATTAGTGTTGTCTTGTAGTGATCAGCTCACCTGAAGCCACATGTCCCCATAAATAATCCACCTGCTCCCATCCGAATGGATTATTTTGTCTGATACGAGACCTACACTACATGCACATTCGCTAAACTCTACTAGTTTTTATATGGTTTATTTTTGTTTAAATTACACATAACAGCACACCGTTTACAGATGAAATCATTGTAGAGTGTTGTATTGTTGTGAGAATGTTCACACTCACACGATGAAACGTCAAAGAGCTTCAATTTGGGACAGCCCTACATTTGAATTTGCTTTAAAAAAAGCAAATAATTTGTTGACTAACATTAAATCCATTGGGTATAACTTCCAAGCCCTGTAGAAAGATTTTTAATCTTTGTGCGGGACAGAACTAAGAAGCAACTTATTTCTGCATTTCTCTTCCTTGACGATCAAAATGTTTTGGAAAAATTTGCATTTAAATAGTCCTCTCTCTGCAGGAAAAGGAGATGTGTTTGGAGATGTTTTCTGGAAAGAGGTGACTCTCGCTCAAGCCTGTGCCAACGTCCGAGCTCTGACTTACTGCGACCTCCACGTCATCAAACGAGACGCTCTCCAGAAGGTGCTGGAGTTCTACACAGCGTTTTCCAACCATTTCTCAAGAAATTTGCTGCTTACTTATAACCTACGAAAGAGGGTGAGTGACTTCACATAGTGCTACTGAAGGCAGAAGACTTTTGGTCTCCCTTTAGAGCAGCTGTATGAGAAGAGGTTGTTAGAAAATGTTCATACGGTTTATTTCATGAAATGAAAACAATCAGTAAGAATTCGTAAAAACTGCCATCACTTTTCTTGATAAACAGAAACTGACAGGACGAATGAGAAGGCAGTAAAAACTTTATGACAATATCACAGAGAGGTTAAACGGGACACAGTGAAGTTAGTTACCTACAGTTCATCTGAGATAAAGTTCTCAACGGGACTGAAAAATCACGGCTGACCCAGCCCGACTTAAAGCCTGACCCCAAACCTGATTCCACTCTGAACAGAGGGGTTGATATTATCAGAAAAGGTTACAAAAGGCTAATTTACAGGGTTGTTTTAACATTTAAACACAAAGCCAACAAAATAACTTCAACCTGAACACTTCAATTAAAACAGTAATTAACAATCA